>OX243811.1:53966112-54478612 GCA_945859605.1 Lumbricus rubellus | reverse complement strand
AATCATCATAATGCACATTAGGCCTACATAAAATTATAGTGACTTATTGCAGTCTGTCTGCAGTGGGGGGGGGGGAAAGACTGAGTAGGATCTGGTTCAACTGTGGCTTTTGTTTAATTTCATCATCGAATAAAATCTAAAATCGAGATAATAATTCGCAGTTGACAACAGATAATACGGTGTATTGTCTGCGTATATTATAGACCATAAACGTATCGCAACAGCAGAAGTGGTTGACCCGATCATGGCCACGACGATTTAGCGCCGTTTCCAAGAAAGCAGCGTAACGTTATATCTGCATCTCTATATACATGGCATTGTATATATACATATATATATATATATATGTGTGTGTGTGTGTATATATATATATATATGTATATATATGTGTGTGTGTAATGGGTACGGCTCTAGGCTGTAGTATAAGATGGAAAGCTGCTTCTTGGAGATGATAAACATGTAGGCCAAGAACGTGAATACATCGGCGGCAAGCCATTGTGCCGTGTATACATGCATGGTGGGAAACGTGGCAGAACAGTTTGAACTCGTTTCATATCCACTTACTGAGCTCTGTTGTTTTGATCTAAGTTTCCAAAACAGATCAGAAGAGCGTGAGCCACTTCCGCTATCAAGTTTCTGATTACTCACCTGCTATAATCTCCTACTCAGACCTAGGCTATGCTATCTACACAGTCTACACTTTCCGCCGAGTAGGATAAGTCTAATCGGTAAGACATAATACAACGCCAGAACAGACCTGCACCGTTGCACGCAGCCAAAATGACTATCAGACCTTATAGCAAACGGGACTTGCTTTGGGCCACTCTCTAATTTCTCCGAACTCAATATTTCCCTCTCTTCTTCATTTGCGCATGTAGGGCACACACTGCCCTACAGTAGCCTACTCAAACGGAATAGCAAAGCCTGGATTACCATATTGAGCACGCAGGGCTAATTGAGCTACGAGTTGGGACACTTCGAATATAGTACTGTGCCGAGCAAAAGAACTTCATAATAAGTCCATAATGACTATCTATGCAAACTTTTATTCAGTGATAGCGAAGCGATTTGAATGTCGATGAATTAGGCCATGACCTGTATTATGTTGCATCAACATAATACAGGTCGTGGCCTAATTCATCGACAATCAGCGCTGTGGTCGTTTCAGCGTCTGTACGTAGGCCTATTTTTGCCTTAGATGATGGACCACGAAGTACCGATAGGCCTATATGCAAAATTGCACTACCCATGGTAAAGACAGTGCTACGGGGCCCGGCAACGCATTGGATAACACGCTGGCATAGAGAGCGAGAGGTAACGAGTTGGCGCCCCGTAGGGCGGACATGCGTTGTAGGCTGCTATTAGCGCCATGCATTGCAGGCTGTCTGTTCTGTTAGTTAGGCTACAGTTAGTAGCTAAGATTTATGTATTCTGTAATTTACGTTCTTGTGAATTGTTTCAAGAGCAAAAATGTAGTCTACATTGTACACTGTGACCGTATAACCGGTTGCGGTCTGACAACCGGATTGCTTCAATAAAGAAATTATTACTATCATCATCGTCATCATCATCATCATCGTCATCGTGATCATCATCATCATCATCATCGTCGTCGTCGTCGTCATCATCATCATCATCATCATCGTCATCGTGATCATCATCATCATCATCATCATCATCATCGTCGTCGTCGTCATCATCGTCGGCGTCGTCGTCATCATCGTCATCGTCATCATCATCATCATCATCATCATCATCATCATCATCATCATCATCATCATCATCATCACCATCATCATCATCATCGTCATCGTCGTCGTCGTCGTCGTCATCATCATCATCATAACAACCAAGCCATGCCCTGGTGAAGAGCGGCAACTAGGCCTATACTGAAAGACAGATAGGTCTAAATTGTCTGTATTATACAGACATTGTTGTGTGATCATAATATCCTCGATGCTATAGACACTCCTTACACAAAATTAATAGCCAATAACAGGATAATAACCGATAGTCCAGACATGCGCCAACACAATCGCGGCCAGTAATTATAAATACTTTGTAATGATTATATTGCGGGTTGTAGGCCTACATTTGGAAAGGAGACCATTTTGCACATGGTAGTCACGCGTAGGCTATAGGGCCTATAGGCTTAAGCATCACGCACAGAGTGCCACAGACTCAATAAAAGTTGAACTGCTGACAAAATATATAGTCTGTTCTAATATAATTATAACGCATTACATGTATATTATATATAAATATATAGTTTACACATATATAATATTATATATAGGGCCGAAATATACTGAAATACAAAACTAATGATAATAGGCCTATTATTGTCAGACAGCCTTCTTGGATGATTGTGCATTATTGTGACATGCATTGAGGACAGAAGAGGTCAATATAATAATAGTATGTTGCTTCGAGCTATAGTATTGTGTAAGTGTAACTAGCAGGTGTACGTAGGCCTATATAATTATGCATGCATGACGTGCATGTTTTTTATGCATTGTCAAATTTAAGACGTTTTGTGGTCGAAAAATGGCACACGGCGTCGCACGCTCCTTATCATGCATCGTGACACCCTCAGTTGTCGAGGTATAATAGTCCTAAACATATTATTGTGCCAGTCTATACAATGTCATCGTCACGCCCATCTAAATTCAGGATACACCCTCGTGGGCCTAAATAATAGGGTCAATGAACTCATATTTAATGTGATAATATTATGGATCATATGGTTAACTTATATGCCGGTTGTAAGAAAAGGTTGCAGACCGTATATATAATTATGAAAGGGTGTATAGTGATGCAATCTTTGTTAGACTTCTTTGTCTGCTGTTACCCCCACTCCCACCCACCCGCCTCCATCTTTAGCCTATTTTTCCCATTCAGATTCTACGGATCAGCTGGTGATTCATCTCTGCAGAGTGATTAGTTCAAATGCAAGGAGCGGTTCAGACGCCGTCTATAGGTTTGTAGAACAGTAGAAGCAAGGTTCTTGCAGTAGAAGGATAGTAGGCTACTTGAATCGACGGGCAGTCGGGCATGCAGCTCACACGTGCCCCATTCTCCTCCTCCTCCTTAACCAATTATTCCGTCTGGCATTAGGATGATACGATGCCGACTCCAGTCCGTCCGTCTGTCTGTTCATGCGTATCGAGGATTTTTAGCCGATACGGTTTCGGTTGAGTGAGTCGGGCAAAAGCTTTGGCGAAAGTCGACGAGTGCATATGATATTTCGAAAGATGATTTGATTGACGCATCGGATTTTCGTATGGAACACTGATTAAGTGCACTATTATAATCCTATAGCCTACGGTCGTCATACGCTCATAGCAGCCTGCGTGCGTTAACGTCTAACTGGCCTACATAATAATATTATGACTGCTGCGAACGATTACACCCCCATCAGTCCCATTACCCGACACCCTATTGCGCCGTCATGGGCCTAGATCCGGGGAATTTCCTAAGAACTATAAATTCTATAATAGCCTAACTAGTATGGCCTAAATTCGGGGCATTTCTAAAGAACTATAGCCTAATGATTTTTTATAATGTCATACAGCGGACGTCTTACTTGGATCGAAGGTTAAAAAACATTGTTCAATACTATTTTGACACGAGAGAGCATCGAGTAATAAAAGATAAAAATATTAACAAAATAAAAGATGCTGCTGCTGGCATCAGCTGACATAATCCTCTTCTCTGTCCACATTTGTCCGCATCTGCCTGAGTGACCGACCCTCCCTCCCTCCTTGAGGAATTGCGGACGTGACTGAACGTTCATCTTATAATCGTGTTAATCAGGCCTATGGGCTTATATTCCTAATCTAATATAGCCTACACTGCATTGCCAGTCCTCTATATATGTTACTAACTATATCTCGTCTAATATTCATCCTATTTCATCTTTAGAGACTCCTAAATGCACATGGGCGGAGTTTGGTTTCCGTTCTTGGAGGGGCTAATGCCTTCTTAGGGGGGCTAAGCCAGGAAAAAGATATAATTTACATGGTAAAAAAAGCTGAATCTGGGCCTGCTTGAGGGGGGGCTTAGCTCCCCCTAGCCCCTGATAAACTCCGCCCATGTAAATGCACTTTCTGATTCGTGAAGTAGATTATAAAAGAAGAGGCTTCTTATAACAGTCGACGACTATTTTGACTGAGCTATAGCGACATCTGTGGACAATAATCCCAGGTGGACAGTAGTCATGTGACAGTGGTCATGTGACAGTGGTCATGTGACAGTGGTCATGTGACAGTGGTCATGTGACAGTGTTCATGTGACCAGCAGGTCAGCTTCCGACTGTTCATCGGAAGACAGACCGGAAGCGAACGGATAAACAGAGACTGCAGAGAGAGAAAGAGAGATGAGGAGTTATACATACAAATAATTAATTCAGCCGCATTTATATGAAAATATGCGCTAGATAATTATGTCCTATATTGCATCTGCGTTGCATGTCACTTGATATGCGTCCTATTATAAATTGTTTGTCGGTGGATCACTTAGCCTAGAAGAATCTGACGGTCACTGTTAATATCTGGTGACCGATAAGATGACCATAGATGACCATAGATGACCATAGATGACCAATAGATGACCATAGATGACCAATAGATGACCAATAGATGACCATAGATGACCATAGATGACCAATAGATGACCAATAGATGACCATAGATGACCATAGATGACCAATAGATGACCATAGATGACCATAGATGACCATAGATGACCATAGATGACCATAGATGACCATAGATGACCATAGATGACCATAGATGACCATAGATGACCAATAGATGACCATAGATGACCATAGATGACCGTGGATGACCATAGATGACCATAGATGACCGTGGATTCATCTTAAAATGATGCAGGAGGGACAGTTGATGTAAATGAGACCAGAATCAGCTACGTCATAGAACGCAGACCATATTGTCGGCCCATCAGATAGGGCTCGCACATGGGGGCAAGAGGGGGCACTTCTTCCACCACCCCCTGGAAAATTGACATCCATTTTAGAAGTAGGCTACCACAGATTTAGGTCTACTTCCGGATCTTGGTTTTGTCGTTTGTATATCTCGAGAATATTATAGTTGAGGTGATCTCAGGACCTTCGGTCACTAGTCCTTATAACTTGCTCTGACATTATAGGTCTACTCTTTACACTTCGACTTTCATTTACCACAGACCACCCTGCTTTAACGGATAGCAAATGGTTGCTATTTGCTATATTTTTTTTATTTCACGCATTTGCTATATGGCGATTCAAGTTACTCAGAGGCGCTCCCGACTACAGCGCGGACACTGCATCGGATTGCTGCTATACTTTTTTGCAGTCATTTCTCAATTCTATTGATTTTCCAACAAATAGAGCATCTCTCTCCCCTACATTGGTTTCCCATTCCCAACCATTTTACCATCGATCGTTGTCTAATGTATTAAGAATGCGCTATAGAAGTTATTTGATTAGGCTTGTATGGTCTCCCGATTCTATAATAATACTGCATGGCTATCTCGCATCATGTGTAGGTAACAACAGAGGCAAGCCGCTGCTGCATGCTGCTGCTGCTGCTGCTGCTGCTGAATAGACTCACGTAAGTCGTTCATCATAAGTCATGCTCCATATTGTCTTTCATCTGCGATGGTAGATTATTAATTTTCACCGCTGCAAAGCGCCACCTAACGACATTGCAACGGATGACGTTGTTGCCCCATTTACCCGATGTCGTCGTCGTTAAGCCTCTGGCGGTTCCATCCATATTGAAGAAATCTGTTTACCCGATACATGATACATCATCAGTGCCTTAGGGGTTAGGTGCAAAAGAGCACCAGCCAACACGCACACGCATGCACACACACACACACACACACACACACACACACACACACACACACACACACACACACACACACACACACACACACACACACACACACACGCACACGCACACGCACACACACAAACAAACACGCACGCACGCAGATAGTCTAAAGATTTATGTTTTTGGCGCACAATGTGATGGACGCATAATATGTTTTGAAGTTTTCGTTCTGGTAAATAGTAAACAACAACTGCTTCAGCGGCTGGCAAAACAATCAACTGACAGAAGATCTTCGCTGTGCTCTCTCGATCAATGATTTAACGATCAGATCTTTGCACGCTTCTGACATTCTGTCCCTAAAGCATTTGGGTCGAGAGGTCATGCACCCCTAGACCGCCGCTTAAGGTCTTTCTTTACCCACTGATAGGGGATAAAAGAACCAGCCGCAAGACGTACGATCGTTTAGTCTAATCGGGAGAAAGTGACAGAAATAATATTATGCACAGTTCCGTGGTCCTGTGTATTTTCTTGTAGTAGCTAAAGCGAAAACGTTAACATGTAGGCCTAAGCTACACTTACATGACTTGTTAAGCATCGAGGAATGATGGGTTAACGTCTCTCTATAGGCCTAGGCCTATATCTATAATAATTATGTCGCTGGGCAAACATGATAGATACATTTTGAAATGCTCTCACTTTACTTCCATTTCTTCTGTTACCAATTGCAAGGGTCGACATAGGCCTACATGTCATACATACATGTGATCATGTCGTTACAATAATAATTATTATTTGGATGTAGGCTCATGTAGCAGTCGATAATATGAAAAAAACACTTACGTCTAAATGTCGTTCATTGACCGTTTAATGGGGTAAACGGGGCAACGGTCACACGCGCAGCCAATTATTCCTCGACCCCACCAGCAGCTGATAAGCCGAGCAGAGCACCAGCGCTGGTGCTACAAACTGGGTCGATGTATTCCTACGCGAGCAGACGACGACGATTAGGCGGATATACATGTATAATTGTATATCTGATATTATTATTATTACGAGAGATTATTCGTCTGCTGGTCGGTCGCCTGTGCGATGGTTGAGGGATCAGCTGGACGTCATTAACCCATCGAAGATAAACGCCAACATTAGCAGTTAAACTCAAGGAGACATGAATACCCAGAATTGTACACAGGCCTACATAATTATTAGGCTAAGCAAACACGCATCCAGGCAACATCATATCCAGGTAGGCTGCACAATGACCGGTTGTAGGACATTATCCCCCCTGGACACTATCCCCCCGGACATTATCCCCCCGGACATTATCCCCCCCGAAGTAGGACATTATCCCCCCCCAGTCTATTACCCAAAAATGATTGACGCTAATAAGTCTACGAAGTTCAAATCACGTTAACAAACCTTTGTGGACCTACTGACTGTATACGATTCCAATTCGTTCATTCATCTAATGACGACACTAACCCTAACACTAACCCTAACCGACCCTCACGACACTTACACTGACCCTAACCGACCCTCACACTGACCCTAACCGACCCTCACGACGCTTACCCTGACCCTAACCGACCCTCACGACGCTTACCCTGATTTGTACATGAAGGGGGGGATAATGTCCGGGGGGGATAATGTCCTACGAAAAACCGGGGGGGGGGGACAATGTCCGGGGGGGATAATGTCCGGGGGGATAGTGTCCGGGGGGATAGTGTCCAGGGGGGATAATGTCCGTTTACCCAATGACCAGAGTAGAATGGAACAGAAAGCAATAAAATGGAATAAAACAAGTGTAAAATAATAATGAAGCAATCTAATAGCAACGCGGCAAAAAATGACCAAGCTAATGGCCACTACCAGGCACATCTCTATGCAGATCCTTCTTATAGGCCTCTGAAAAGGGTGAGTCCTGTCAAGGTCAAGACGGGCGTTTCAACTTCCAAGAAGTAACAGGACAAGGACAGCCTGATAAATCAATGGATGAAATTAATGACGAGAGCCTATAACGGATTCAGTATGAATATTCTACAGAAACCTCCCGGAGTCCTGGTGAATAATATATATATATATATATATATATATATATATATATATATATATATATATATATATATAGTTTTGTTCAGTTGTCGTGGAGCACAACAGATCAGAAACTCGGGCTTTGGGTGGATTTAAATCATTTTCTTTCATCCAAAACTGAACTAGGTCAAAGATCAGGCATAAACAGGTCTAAATTATAGGCCATACTCATCGAAGGAAATATATGCTAGAGATGACTGTTATCAGCGTGAAGATGTGTTGGACCGCTTTGACTCGGTAATTTACTCAGCAGAAGTGGCGTAGCCTCTAAGTCATAGCGGCTGATAGGTACGCTGATTGGTACCCGACATTGCTCCCTGATGGAGTGACTGAGTGAGAGGAGTAGGCCTAAGACAGCCGTATCAGGTCTGTAACAAATTTAGGGCAAGACGGCCCAAACCTAATAATTATATAAAACCATTGTTAAGGCGATGGTGGAGGTTCATGATTGACACGTGACTAGCCTACATGTAGGTTCAGTGTTTGTCTGAGAAATAGGAGCAGCACCTGACTGCACCTATTGCCAAATTTCAGCTTCAATAATAAAAACATGGCAAATTAATTATAGGCCTTCAAACAAAATGAACAGCTATAGTGCAGAGATCTCAATAAAGGCGGTGCATAGGCCTACAGTGTAGGCCTACCTACAGAACTCCGCCACTCAGTCTGGTTGCACTCAGCCAGTGCAAGTCCCAAGCCTGAATAAAAGAGGAGGGCGACACCAATCTTCATTGATATAGCAGTGTCGTTACACAGTAACAATGTGTACCTAGAGTAGGCCTAACCCACATCAAAATTCGGACTCGCTTGGTGCAATTGGTGTTGGTCACGCAAGGCTAAATTAGAAGGAACCAAGAGCGTGATATCGCAATTCACGCAAGCCATGCAAAGGCATGCATGCATGCATGCGATAGAGCTGCAGGCAGCGACCTTGGAATAGGATAGCCTGGATAGAACAGATTAGTTAGAAATTTCAATATAAGTGGAGAGAATAAACATGCAGTAATAGTGAAAGAGAATAGAATGGAGTGAAATAGAATGGTAGAACAGATCGGAGTAAAATGGAATGGAACAATAATTGCTCCTAATATATATAATTATGGCCACGATGACCAAGCGTCTGCACACTACTCTGTGAAGGAGAGACAAAAGTAGGCCTGCAGCAATGCAGTTCAAGACACAGAGAGAGAACTCATACAGACCCTATTATTACTAGCCTATTTGCTAGAAATAGAACAATTTGGAGAAGGTTGTTGAAGTCGGTCGGGATCAGCTTCTAAATAGCCTAGCTTATGTGTTGAGAAATAGACCGCGTATACATAGCCTATTTACGCCCTACGTGCAGTACTGTTGTTGTTTGCGCCGCGCAGAGACGATCGAGTCGGATCGACTGGCATTGACACATTGTTGGATTTCAGGACTAACCCAAGGACAAACTCGAGCGAAGTCATTTAATTACTCATCTAACAGCAGGGTGAGAATTGCCAGGGGGTTTGGGGGTTTCAACCCCCCAGTCTTTCTTAGAGTCCCATGTTAAAGTATGTTTTTCATACCTCAATTCCAAGTTTATCATAGGCCAACCCCCCAGTTATTTTTCCACAATTCTCACACTGTCTAACAGGATCTATACATGTAGGCTATGAATGCACACATTGCACAGCACAATTAGGCTATGTGGCACTGATATCCATTCGAAGTTTGAAGGCGCATAATAAAATATAGGCCTATAGTTGAGTATTATAACAAACGATGGGCTCTTCAGTTTGATCTATCCCAAGTTAAAACCATTATGGTTCTGTAATTTATTGACTTGTAATACGGATACCCTCTCCGATGTCAACTATATGTTCAATTGAGTCATTAGTTAGTATACATAGGCTACATGTTAGACTTTGCTATTTATTTCAGACCTATGATGTTAGAATCACAGTTAGAAAGTCTACGGGTTCTGCGTGTGACATGCGTGTGTCCAACAAATTGCACGGTCTATTTTAGATGGTCTGCTCTCGTAAATAATAAACCATCGTCACTAAGAACAGGAAGTGTCCACTCATCATCCTCGTATCGTGACATTCGTCATTTATTGCTGCAAAATATGCGAAGAAATGTAGACAGAATCGGCTGATAAGTAAGGCAGCCAGCAGCAATTGCAGGGCTCATGTATCCTGTACGTACAATGCATAACCACAAGACTGAAAAATCACGCACCCAGAAACAATTATATGTATACGTAGGCCTATACATAAACGTATATATATAATATATGTATGTATGAAGGAAAACAGGAAGGAAGGAGTGAACGAAGGGAAGACCAGCTGAAGGAAGAATCAAGGACCGAATTAGGAGTAAACAGAACGAAGGAATAGGCCTAGAAGTGGAAAATAAATTGCGGAAGTCGCATAATAATAAGAGAATGATGAATGTAGGACAAGTTCATTAATTGTCTCTTTGTTATTGTTACTGAGACTACGACGACGACCAGAGCGAATTATTCATTGTCTGTGAATTTGATGCTTAGTCCTAATTCTACTAGGCCTAATTGCCCCTTAAAGCATCCGAACATAGAGTTGACCGAAGGTAGGCCTACGTACGTTTATCCTATCGATGCTGGGTAAGTTGTGCATTGCCTAGCTACGTGTAGACGTAGGGCCTACAATCCCCTACATCTCTAGGCCTATGTGTGAATAGCCAGTGTAGATTGTTGACCCGGTTGAGGTCATCGTGCGCCTCAGGAAGAACATTGTAATTTATGAAGCATATAATTATTTCAATGCCAAGCGAAGGGCACAAGGCTATTCACGAGCGCTGCGTCGTGTCAGAGTGGCTGTCCAGAGATAGATTCGTAGGAATCAATCTACTTAAGTATGATTCTGTGAAAGTTACACTATCCACCCCGATCTGTGTCTCGATAATATCCTATCACACTCTTCTGAACACGTGTCATTTCTTCGCATGTAGTAGGCTACAATCGTTAGTCCACTGTAGGCATACATACGATGTTTGGATGGGTAATATTATTGGGCGATTGAATGGGGTTACGGGTTCAACACCGAAATAAACCAGTTCCCGAGTCCCGACTAAGTCAGTGTATGCCTATTAATGTTTACGACTATGTCCAAATGGAACTCCCGCAATGGAGGAACATCTTTCCTGGCTACGTCCCTGGATGTGCAACCATCCGTCCATCCATCCACCCATCCATACATCCCACAACCCACCAAGCCATATCCACCTACCGATCCATCCATCCATCCATCCATCCATCCATCTAGACTATCCGCCCACCTACCCACTCACTGCACTCCCTCGTTCGTACAAGTATACGTAGGCCTAGGCTACGCAGGTCTAATTTCATCGTTCTTTAGACTGGACCTGGGTTCGGTGCCTGGCCCAGTATTCGTAGCCAGCTCTGCCTCTCCTTCCCCTCCCCTGCCATGACGATCGACGCCTAGAATAGGATGTTGTTTATAATATATCGGCCGACGACGACGACAGCAACACCGAGGTCGGACGCTGTTCGAAGACCGACTAATAGCAAGATCTATCCACACATTGTATTGAAAGAACCTATTGCACTAATAGTGTCTAATGCATCAGTGATAAGTAGACAGATGGACGGCGGCTATAGCTCCTCCGTTCGAGGTGAGATTTTGTAAACTTAGATGGCGGCGGCGGTCAGTCACTCGATCAGAGTGTGTACTGTGTGGGCCTAGTTGTGTACTGTGTGTATGGTTGGCCGTTTTATGATCTTATGTTAGATCAGGCTCACTTGCATGCGACAGACGACCAGATGATCGGATAGAGAGAAAAACAAACAGGCAGGCAAGAAGGCAGGCAGACAGACATGCAAGAAGGCAGGCAGGCAGGTAGAGACAGGCATGCAGGCAGGCAGGAAGGCAGGCAAGCAGACAGACAGGCGAGAAGGTAGGCAGGCAGGTAGAGAGACAGGCATACAGGCAGACAGACATGCAAGAAGGCAGGCATGCAAGCAAGCAGACGACAGACAGGCAAGCAAGCAGGCAGGCAGGCAGTAAGTGAGGTAGAGTTCTTCCCTTCCATTAACTGACAGAATGTGTGTCATGGTCGGAGCTGGAATTAGCTTGTTTACAGTCCCAGTGAACTATGCATAGCCTACAATCGCTACATGTTGACAGCTCCGTAAGTAACGACTCGGAGGAAAGAATGCGCAGCAAAGTGGGATTAAGAGCAGTGCTAAAAAAGAAGGAGAAGAACAATAAGGATAGAGAGTGAGGAGAGGGAAGAAAAGAAACAGGAAGGAGGTGAATGAAGAGATAAATGGGAAGATAACGCGGAAATGGGAACGAAAGGAAGAGAGGAGAATGAGGAGGAAAGAGGTAAATGAGAATGAGGAAGAGATGGAGCCTCTGTGAAATTTTAAAGTGATGTAATAAGGAGGAAGGGGATAAAGAGGACGATGAGGAGAATTAGAAAGGAGGAGATGATGAAGGTAAAGAGGAGAAAATGAAGATGAGAACAAAAATAATTGTGTGTTGACCTACAATTTTTCATTTCTGCCACAAGGCCTTGTATGCTGAAACCAAAAAGTGGGAAATGAGCACAGTCCAGTCTGCCACTGCTACATATTACATACGACTTTATTTATACATTTTCAGATATTTTTAGTAATTCATTGCACTCATCAATGGCATTAACAGAAGAACAATGAACAAAATAATGAAGATCCGAAATATACCTCTTACAATAATAGTAAATGAAAATAACAGTCTGACCTTCATATGACCTTCATCGCTTTCAAAATGATACGTACACCTCTCTTCTAAAACTTAATGGCTCAACATACCTGAATTCTCAACTAACTGAATAAATTGTAAATCTTTCGAAACAAAAATATTTAACTTAGACATAAAAATTGTAGCAACTCTGCCTTACACACAACTGCAACAAGTCACAACGAAAAAGCGTGATTTGACGGCTGTAAGCAAAACAGGAGAAATTATCAAAGTGCCAAAACCTGAAAAGCAAGCACAATCGCAGCACATGTATCATTGTATCGAACACGTAAAGCCAACGTCACTTGATATCATTTAAGCCAACGTCACTTGATATCATTCAAGCCAACGTCACTTGATATCATTCAAGCCAACTTTCTAGCAAGCTTATATTTTTCTATAACAATATTTTTCAAAGCATTTTTACATCAAGACGTATACAACTTTTTAAGAGTCTTGTACTTTCTAAGAAATCAATCTGCTGCATAGCCCTTGATTTTTACCAATAGCTTAATGCACGCACGAAAATGTAAGCTTCATTGCACTTACGTTGCACAACCATCAGCGATTCATAGATTTCACATGTCTATTAGAATGTTGTACAGTTTAAGTCATGTTACAAATGCATTAATGTTCATGCACAACAAATTTTAGTTTTATGTTATCCATTGGTGTCAATAAAGCTCAGAATCAAAGGAAACCATAATAGTCATGTTGTACAGGAACTGGAAACAGACTGCATTAATGACTTAAGCACTAAATGTTACAAATCAGGTTATTAAGCATGCATAGCAAATACATCAAAGCATCAAGTCTTACATTGCTATCCTTGAAATCGCAAAATAAAACCAAATTTAAAAAATAACTACACTATAATATGCCATCAAATTTGCTTTGTTTCCTCTAGTTTTACAAACTACCTAAAACCCCAACAGTCATATTTCAACATTACAACCGCAACACACTTCTTTAGTTTTTCTAGCAATATTCATCAAATTGTAACGTTCTTCCACAATAAGGACCAATGATATGGAGTGTTGCCCATTTTGCTATCAGCTTTCACTGTCTTCCAGGCAGAAAGCAGTCAAGACCCCTTACCACAACAACAATATTCGATAGATGGGACTAAAGAGAAAGCTGCTATTCTGGACAAATAAATTCCAATGAAGTTGGCAGCTAAGGCTGCATCGCAGAGCAGTCATAAAGTCCTAAATTTGTCTAAAATGAGAAAAGCACTGCCTAGCAAGATTCTTGACATGCAGTTTCGCCGCAGCAATACCAGCAGCGTTCTGCAGCAGATACAATCGTGTACAGTCAATAAATACATCATGTCACACCTAATTACATTTCAACTCAATTAATGAACTAACTAAATACATCAATTCATCATCTGTTCAGTTTGCAATGAACTTTTGCACCTCCTAAACTATACAATGCAAGCATGCGATCAAAGATTGCGATAAAAATATACATAGTGGCTTGGCTCTAAAATAAGTAAGTCTGATCTTAAACACTAAATAATGCTGTTCAAATAGGATCAGCGTAAGCTCATAACTTTGACACAAAAGCACAAACCGTGAGATATATGAAGATGACACATGAAGGCAAACACTTACACAAAAACGCATTCAGCAGTTAAAGACAAGGCTCAATCATGCATCGCAAAAATGCTACAGTTATAGTTATGGAAATCTTAAATAAAATCCTAGCAAGTCCATTAGTGGCATCCCATCCCAATGGTTAATAAATGTGCAGATACTACAACCAAAAAGACATACACTATGAGAAACATGAGAACATTATTTACAGTTGCAACTATGCTAGGTAGTGCATTTACCAGTAGAATTAAATGACTTCGAGGACTTATAATAATGCGCATATAATATACACAGCACAGTAACGAGAATGCAAGAGGCAATATATTTTACATTACTTTGTAAAGAACGTGAAAACACCTTTGCTAAATGAAAATCTGGTTTGAACCACTTCCTGTTTCTTCTTGGTTTCTGATAAACTTTTAAGATAATTAACAAAACTCTCTTCCAAAAAACTTAAAACTATCATGCAGCTTAACCACTTAAACCAGATTAATTTATCCTCGGTTACCTCAATAAATAGGGTTACTACAAAAAAATATATGCCATCAAATTCAAAATCCATTCACCAAAGAACGTTTCAGCAATCTAATTTTTTAATATGCTTAACACACCATATTAATCAGCTGTAATTTAATTTAATAACACAGAATAAAACATTAAAAACGTCTTGAAAACTGGATGTATGGAACAGCTGGCAACAAAAAAAACAATTAAGACAATGAAACCCGAATTTTAAAACTGAATACATTGACGATAAAGTTATTCAGTAGCACAAGGAAAAACATTGCAATACATACACATAATGTCAGTAATTTATAAGTTATAAAACACATGGTTAAATAAAGCCACAGTTCTCTGTAAAAATCTAATAGAGCGCAAAACAGCAACGCCCTTGGGAGTATGCAAGTCAAAGGTTGTGAAGCTCGACGATCTTCAAATATGAAAGTCTGATAAAAATCAAACGGCAGAAAGACTTTGGGAAGACTCTGGCAGAACAAGAAATGTCCTATTTATCTCAAACTACTGTTCTTCATGAGAAAGAGATCACTCTAAAATTCTACGGTGGAAGAATTTTGCACAGGAAGATTTCCAACACAACTGGCGATACGCGTAGTTCTAACTAAAAAATTTCACATGTGCACACACACGCACACACACATGCACTGAAATGGCACAGTGGATAAAATGTCGGCATTATCTCTGCAGCCCAGGCTCGAACAGAGGCCTGTGATGTCGAACCATTATAAGTAACTTGATAGGTTATTATCTTTAACATGAGTGCCTTCTCCTCTCTCCTTAAATCATATATACAAACAGATGAACATTTCCTTCTCAGTTTACCAGATGCATTTGAGTTTAAACAGATTTGCAGATCTTTAACCTCTTTGTAGAAAACGATATGAAACTCTTCTTACATCATTTGACATCCCGTGGATTCATCTCAATGTTTTGCAGGAAGCATTTAACGGAATAACACATCATCAACTACACAACCAGATCAGTCAAGTTACAGTTCACTGTGACAAACAAATAGCCTCTTTATTTGGCCATTATCATTCAACATCAACAGACTGTATAACGTGTATATCCAACCATTAACCTGTCTCATTCAATGGCCAACAGAAAATATCCAAATCCAATATTTTAATCATTCAAGAGATCAGACGTGGATTTGCTGCTCTCGAGCCATGTTCAGTCATTTGTAAAGCTTTCTCATTGGCAAACAATACCATTTCATTAGAAAAACCAATCTCCAAGACTTCGTTGAGTTTTCACAAGTATTTCAAAACATGTGATCTTGTATCTGCACATTAAATACCTCCGTTGGCAACGAAAATCCCGATGCTTGTGTAATAGTCTTCACAACCACTTCGGTATTGTTGGTGTTCGTTCAATTGGTAATTTGGTCATGTTACCCTCCTTGTTTGTGTTAAGCGATGTTCAATTGTTCACGTTGAGATATGGCACGCAATAATTGCAGGTTAGCACAACCATGTTGCATATAGCACATTACCATCTCACCTCAAGGATCTTTGCGTTTCAACACCATTCTTCCCCTGTCATAGATAGCTCTGCTCTGCATGGTGATTTGCTTCTTCCATCAGCCTAAACTTCCATGATCCAGCACAAAAGTTTCTTCTGGTCAATCCATCTTTACCTGCTAAGAACCTGTGACATCAGCTTCTCAGTCTCTCTTTACCTATTTTTGTGCCTAAAGACCATTTTGTTTCATCACGGTTCATATCATATGTTACAGGTCAAGAGGACATTTCAGGAGTCTGTCTTGAAATGGTGCTATATAAATTTTTAATTATCATTACCATTCTATATATATCTCGAATCTATAGTTAAGAAAATTTGTTGACTCAAATGGAATCAAGAACTGTATCTATGACGAATGCACCTGGAACCTGCATAGATGACAAACTAGAATCAAAGATCACAGCAATTCAATCTGATCAGAGAAACATAAAAGGCACATCTTAAAGGAAGAAACTTGCGTATTACAGGCATCAAAGCACCAGAACTGCATCAAACGAAAGATTTCTCCTATTTTTTTATTTTTCCTACCAAAATTTACAACACTGCACTGCATGTAAAACAACACTGAAATTAACTAACAATATAAAAAAATAATAATAGTTTTATACATGGAAATGCCATCTGTATTTTAGAGACCTTACCATGTAAACTTGTTCGTTGGGTAATAAAAGTAATTTCAAACAAATTTTACATGTTAGGAACCTGAAAGATCATATTGATGCTGGCTGAACAATAATATTGATAATAATAATAGTGTAGCACCATTAACATAATAATGGCTAATAATGGCACGCTGGCAGAACTGCGCATTACTCAAACATAGCTATCTCTGAACATCATCATTCGCTCCAAAAATACCCGCTAAGAATAAATACACCTGCATTTTTTCAAATGCAGAGGAGAAACAAAATTAGTTAAGAAAAGATTTTATTTAATGTGGTTGGGAGGTATTGTGGTGCTGAATGTAAACTGAACTCACATGTTATTGGCACATGCAATAGCGACCTTTCAATGTAATAATAATTACAATGATAGCAATAATAATAGCGATAACAGCCATAACACAAATTTCATCATAATTGCCAGTACTAGGCCTACTATTATTGGCAAGAATATTACTATCCAGTCTTTTCTCTACATAAGAATAAAAACAAAAAATTGAATGCTGAACTTCATTCTTCTATTTAATTAGTGACCTTTAAATGACTATCATCAGCTGACTTTGCCAGAAAGAAACTGGGTGGTTAAACCCACAGACTTGAATGCTGCAAGAGATGAACCCTCAACCAATTAGCTATCATATCACATTATGTCTTTGGTCTCAGCCTTTTCATCCTCACTGTACAAAAGCATGTTTTATTTACAACACCTTGCAAACCGTTTGGCTCTAAACCGAAGTTAATCATGTCTGAATACTGAATTTTGGAACAATGCAATATTTCAGAGCCAGTAAAGTAATGGTAGACAATGCTACTAGACATAACTACCATATTCACAAATACAGATATACAGCTGTATGACCTGGCTTCCAATTATTCCTTTGCACTCACTTTTTTAACCCTTTAACGACTAGAGTGTACTGAAATGTATGGAAAACATATGTAGCTGGTCGTTAAAGGGTTAAGGCAAAATCCTAAACCACTGCTGCTCATTTAACTGGTGTCAATCCATTTTATGTCCCTGCATCACATACAACTAGATATTTTTAAATCATAGCCACACATTACAAGTGATTCTGACAACTCACAAGAGCTCACAGTTATGCATATATACTTAAAATTGCATATGAACGCTGTAGCAATTACAAAGTTACTATTAGTCATCTGCAAGGCATCTACGGCTGTTAGATGTGCTGCATTTCCTTTTTCCTGTTTTATTTACAGAAACAGTGAAAATGAACAACATTGTCTTCAACTCTACAACTCTACAACCATTCTTACAAGTTCAATGGCTTAGAAGCAGTAGGCCAATTGAAAAACCAAACACACTGCTAAGAAGCGACATCATTGTCCATATAAGTAAAATCCAGCAGAGTTGAAGCACATCACATAAACTATGCAGAAAGACTGTAAGTAGGCATGAAGATTAATAATACACCAAGCATGCAAAACGATAAAGCATGCAGTCTGCAAAGCGCCAAGACGGTCACAACATCGCTGTGAGCAGAGACGACAGAGAAGCATTGCAGACATCAGTGTCACAAACACAAGCAGATAAAAAAATGTACTAAAGAAGGCACAATAATTTACTCCTTTGACAAAAAACCACACATGTGAGGCACCACCAAACGTTGGGTTTATGACAATGGGTCTAAAAACTGAAAAAAATAATTTCAAACAAAGTAGCATCACTGACACGCATACAACAATGGCAGGTCATCATTTTTCCAATTTCATTAGATCATCATCATTTCTGCACAACAGCCAAAGTTAACTGAGCGAACTTAAGTTCTGAATGTCTTCAGCAGTTTTCTTTAGTGATGTAATGTAATCTTCTGAACTCAATTGGTCTGTTTCATTGGCACTGAAAAGCAAAAAGACAAATGTGTCAATAGATAAAGGCATAAATTGTAATGACTGTAATTTAAATAAACTATAATTTAACATGTTTCAGCAGCCTCTCACAATTTCTATATGCTTGAGAATGCTGATCTGTTTGTTAACTATAATAACTACAGTTTTCAAGAAAAATGTTCTCAACTGTCAAATTATGTGAGACAAGAAAGCTGAATTTAAGATAGCTGTCAATGTCTCTGTTAATGAAGACAGTTATCACTTACTGAAGATAGCTATCACTTAATGAAGAGAACTATCACTTAATGAAGATAACTGGCACTTAATGAAGATTTCTTCTTCGCTTAATCCATGTACTGGTAGATTAAAACTTCTACTAAGATAGTCACTACATGGGAGCAGACCCAGGTAAGTCCTCAACATCTCTCCACGAAAGCTTCTCAAGCATGCACTCAGTAAAACAATACAAAACTAAATTGAAGAAAATAGTATCACAAACACGTTCTAGTCGTTCATCCTTCATTTCCTTTAGTCAGCAAATAATTTCAAATATCCGGAAACATTTTCATTTATGTCTTCCGAAGATCTCAAATTCTGTGTCTCAGATTCAGATTTACTCAGCACCTCAGCTTCACAATACTGACTGCATGTGTAACACTTTACCACAAGCTGCACTGGTTTCATACTCATCATAAAGTGCCTTAAATAAATGTGCTGAGCACTTGTTCTTATGAGACACATAAGCCCACAATCCAGTCTAAGCAGACTTTTAAGCATATCATTTTCAATTGAACAGAACAATCTCTCTGTTGCTTCAAAGAGAAATTATAAACATTTGAAAATGAGAGTACGTTTGATAAAACTCACCTGAACTGGTTCCCTGCTGATGCTGTCCCAGAGTCAGGCTGTGGCTCCACCTGTTGGCTGATGGCAAACATGTGGTTATGTAAAATCCGTCTAGCACAATCCTATAACAAAGTAACGAAAAAGCATTTAGGTTGTTGCACAAATGCATTGATGTGAGTATGTACTATGTAATATGTATGCAAAGTTCTATGCATGCATGTATGCATGCATGTTTGCATGTGACCATTTATACAGCATCTTTAAAGACTTTTACAAAGGCACTGAAACAGCAATCATTGCATCTTAAGATAAGCTGAATGTTTTTAGACGTATTGTATTGGTCCAAATTCACTCTAAGCAGTAGCACTTGATCAGGATTCTTGAATTCATTTGGACAAGCGCATAATTTCATTAAGCAATGTCTGCATTAAAAGAGAAGCCAATATAAGATTTACCTGAATAGATCTCGGTAATCTGGAGAGAACAGCAGAAAATTCTGGAGTGTTAAGATTGAACAACGCTATCACGGTGCCTTGAGCAGCCTAAAAATATAAGCAGAAAAACAATTCATTCAATGCCATTAATATTATACAATACACTGCATTTGATGTTGCCCATCTTCCAAATTTCAGACAAGTGGAGGGAATTTATCCACTTAACAGGGTTCTTTAATAAATAATAACTCACAAAAGTACTGTCAATGCTAGCCTAGGCGTTGCTGAACTTTTTCATTAAAAAAATTCATTGGTAATCAAAGGTGTTTCAGATAAAATGAGAAGAAGTCACCAATAGGATCACATAATTATTAAAGAACCAGTCAAAAGAGTCCATAGGTACTGCTTTCAAGACAACATATACAGAACAAGTGAGAAGGAACATCAAACAACAAACCCGGAACATAAACAATGATCTCACCTTACGAATTTCGGCAGATTTTGGTTCATTTGTCCACTGGACAATACAAAGCGCCAGCTGTTGGCAGCTTTCAGAACCAACGAAATCACACGGCTCAGTCACCTGCGCCATGTCGTGGATGTGATCTAAGATTGCCAGTCGTACCTGTTCAGAAACAAACTTCAATACTTAATACAATCCTTACAACAGAAAAAGGAATCTGCATGAATAGGTGATGAAATTTCTCACAAAGCAATTAACTAACTGAATTTGCTAACTGAACCCAGTGTATTACACTCGTCTGTCCAGTTGTTCAAGAAAGAAATGTCAAATGGTGTAACTTGCATTGTTGGGGTAATCATGCAATAGTATTATCTTAGCATAGAAATGTGTATTTTAAAGCAAGAATGATGGAAAGCTGTGCAGATTCCTGCTCATTGTTCATACTGTAAATTCAGTTGATTGTTAAATTTTAAATTGAACTGCGGCAAAATTTCTGGGCAAAACCAAAAGAACCAAAGGATTCTGTGGAACGCTGATCTGAAATACTCATTTAAGTCGATTCTGATGTCATTATACTTCATATACCAGGTCTATACCTGTTAATCTTATTCTAGTCCAATGCAATCTAAGTTCACAATCTGATTAATGCCATTAAAACAAAGCACACAGTATAATTAAATGAGAAAAAGAAAAACTTTTGAGCTACAAAAATAGCTCAAGAGACACATCGCATTGAAAAAAGAGAGAGTGCTCAGATAACAACGTTTAAAGGGAAATTAATTCAGCATCTTCAAAACTGCGGTATAAAAAGCTGCTGACCAACCCGTAAGTTTGAAGCCTGCGTGTGCTCGGCAATGAACCTTGACATGGCGGCCATTTGTGACTCAAAGGTAAAGTGTTCACTGAAAAATCAATAAAAAGAAACACAAATAAAAAGAAATATAAACCAAGCTCTCCAGTCTCCACCATACAGTCTCAAAACCAAATCTTTTCAGCTGCAAAATCATCAAATGTAGTGCAAAAATGCAAAGTAAAGAAAAGGAATCTATATGTGGCAAAGCATAATTTTTAAATTTCAAACATGAATACTTAACCCTCAGGCTACCAAGCTTTTTTTGTAACACTGACTACCAAGGGGGGGGTGGTTACCACCCCCCCCTGGATTTTGGGTTTGGTTTGAGATATCATAACTTGTAATACACCTATGGATTCAGCATTCATTTCTGCACAAAATGGTATATTTAGGTTTAAAATATATGAAAGCACCCCGAAGTTATGAATTTTTTACCGTAGGCACCCGTCGATTCCACAAAATGTATACTTTCGCATAAGCAAAATATTAGATTCTGTGTGTTTTAACATAATTTATTTAATTTAAAATAGTTTACATATAATAAAGTCCAATATTCAACTATAAAAACTAGTAATAAGTTAGTTTTAGTTACAATAAAAAGAGAAAAAACATGTAAAACATGCTGAAAAACGTTTACGCAGACTTATCGGTTTGCGTTGTAAAAAAACCCAACATTTTCACACATTTAAATTTATTTTGAGCACTTCCGGTCATTAAATGTCAAATTAATTGGTATCAAAAAATAGCCCTAAATGCCCTCTATAGAATGACATAATTTATTTCTCTTAAAAAATAAATTATGAATAATTTTTAATAGGAAAAACATGAAAATTTTATGAAAATAAAACACCTTTTTATATATTTTAATTTATTTTGAGCACTTCCGGTTGTCCAAAGACAACTCCGTGACCACCACAATGTAGCCCCACATTCCCTCTACAGAATGATGTAATTGGTGTCTCTTCATGTCAAAGGACGGATAAGATACAGCCGATATTCTAAGGGGGGGGTGGTATCCACCCCCCCCTGGTGCCTCGGGTATATCGGGTATAACTTTTGAATGGTATGGTATATCATCACACATTTTAGCTCAAAATGTGTGCAAATGAATCCTCTACAGCCACCTAAAACGTCAAAATTTTATTCCTAACGAAAAAAGTTTGATTTGGGAAAAACCTGGTATTCTAAGGGGGGGGTGGTATCCACCCCCCCTGGTGCCTCGGGTATATCGGGTATAACTTTTGAATGGTATGGTATATCATCACACATTTTAGCTCAAAATGTGTGCAAATGAATCCTCCAGGGGGGGGGTGGATACCACCCCCCCCTGGTAGCCCGAGGGTTAAGTTCATTGAATTACAACCTTCAAATATACGTTCCACATATAAATTAATTATATATACATAAGTTAAGTTCATTACCGACCCTTGTTGAGCTTTCTAGCACAGGTCCAGTACAATTGTGTGAGCCATTGCTTTCACATGCTTGCAGTTGCTGCACTCTTCATATTTAGAATCATATAACTACAAAACGACTGACTTACCAATTCGCTAACATCATTTAAATCGTTTGTCAAGTCTACTAAGACATCTTCCCAACAGTGTTTCTTGGTCCCTAGCAAAGATTCATCTAAATCTCAGCTACAGATTTACTTAATGTGCAGATAATAAGTGATTTAAATAAATAAATAAATTCTAGATTTATATAAATAGGCTCACCAAATGGTTCGAAGGGCTTTAAGAATCCTCGCCTGCACGGATCCAAGGAGGTCAGCGGATAATTTGGCAAGCAGTCGACTAAGACAGGTGTACAGCCAATCAACCATGTCCTCTGAATGCATCTCAAGGACATCGACCAACGTCTCAAGAAACGTGTTGAAGACTTTCGGCTGTGGATCATGGAACATGCGTGTAAATATATCCGTCACTTTTTTCAACTCAAACCGACTGAAAAACACAAAACAGTTGATTGACTAACATGTTGATTTGTTTAATCGCCAACAAAACAAAAGTCTTAATTCATATTAAACAATTTATTTACGGGTAAAAAGTAAAGCACACTAGAAGAACCTAATCAAAAACTGCAAAAAAACTGTATGAAATCTGGTAGCATTTATTATGATGATTGCAAAGAGGAAAGCAAAATTGGCCAAGGAAAAGAAAAACTAGTAAAAGATTTCTGATGGTGGCTACAGCAACGAAGACAATTGAAACAAATTTTGCATTAAATACAACCCTGATGAGAAATTAGTCCAGGTAAAAAACAGACAATGATTACTATCAACTATATCACTTTGACGATATTTCTTCTGATTGTTCATAGAATCCAGATGACCATGTGCAAAAAGTATGCAGCAGCAACAACAACAACAACAACAATAGCAACAAAGATGATTGACATAAAAGCAAGTGAACAACATACTTGAGTACGCCGTTGGATTTCATCAACTGCTGGAGAATAAACAGACCCTGCCTGCGTTCTGACCAAGATGCACTTGACATCATAGATATTATATCTGCAGGACTCTATGCAAAAACAAACACATACAGAGTGACCAATTAGAAAGGATACCCTGTCCAGAGACAGGAAACTCATGAATACGCAAAACAAACTGACAAAGTAAAGATGCAGGACATTAGGACTATTACCAGGAACCTGAGTACCAGTTCGCAGTCATTGAAATCAAGTTGAAGAATCATAATTATTTAAATAGATTGATAGGTCACATGTGGCTTGATAATTGTCCATAGGTCAGATGGTGCAGCAAGAATTCAAACAAGGTCTTGTTGGCTGCCATCCATGATGCTATGTCAGTTGAATAAACGCTTTAATAGTGAATCAGAATCTGAATTTATTTACATTCTGTTTAATCACATGATCAGTTAAATAAACTTATTTTGAACAACACAAGCATCAGTTATCAGCTGCCTTTATTCCAGTGACTCCTAGCAAATAACAAATAAGAAGCAAGAAGCAGGCTAAAGTCCATGTAGTGCATAATAAACTGCAACCATTTTGGGTTTTAATCAACATATTCATCTAGTGACAGACTGAAGGGTAGTCAGATCCACGCTCAGAAATGACTAAGGTAGCTGGGAAACATTTTAACAAAACTTCATCAAAACTCATTGTTAATGATCAGATACAAAAAGAGAGAGACATTAATGCTGAACAATGTAACTGATAAGATCCAACTTTTTCAGGATGTTTATCCAAACAAACGGAAAAGATGATTAACTGCCTGATAAGCAAGTTCCAAAAACAATATTGCAGCAGATGAGAAGTAATTTTTTTTAAACATCTACCATTGATGGATTCAACTGGAACTGTGAGAATTCTGAAGAAACGCTGGATGTCTCACTGGCAGCATCTTCTCTTCGAATACTCAATGAACCAGCCTACAAAGTCATCCAGCGCATATAATGTAATGTAATTCCTAGCAATATCCCATGCCTCTAGCAATCCTAATTCTGTCTCTTAATCCCCTATCAACAGTCCATACCACAGAGGTATAGTGTGAAAGTCAATGGAGCAATCACTTTAAGTGCATAACCTTTGCATAGCTTTTACTGTCAACATATATGAAAACTACATATAATCAATAATGACATATTATGCCTAAAACTATATCTTTAGAATTTTACTGTAGAGTGTAGACATACTTGGAACATTGTGGCTGAATACACGAACTAGCTGGAAACGAAATAAAATGAAATCAAGGCTAGGTAGTACCATTGAATAAATGACTTTATGTATGCACAAGGTTGGTAACCACTGTAGCTCAAAAGGCAACAAAGGACAAGCAAAAAGTCACTGCAACATCACATGCAGTCTATTGCCAACAACACAATACAGTGCCTGAGGCAGAGTTGAATACATGCAAACAACCAACCAGCACCAGCAGATTTGTTAGCATACCAGCCTAACTGAAGCAACAGTACGATAATAATGAATGGTTCATCTGCATGCAAATGAAGCACAGAATGCAAAAAACACATTTCTATTATTCAATTAAGGTGCAAAGAAGAAATCTATTAATCACCAGAGCATCTGTGAGCGTCTGTTCCATATCTGCTCCGGTCTGAAGGACTTTGCCAGACAGCAGAGACATCTTCTGAGGCGTTCCGATTCGATTGTTGGAGTTCGCTGGAAGGACTCTGCCAGACGAAGAAGATGGTTTGTTCTGTTTCTCTGACCCTACATACGCAAACAAACCAATTTTAACTACCCTGGCAGATGTACAAATGAAACAATTGGTATTGCAGCCATTACTCCTTGTGCCACTGTATCTATATCCCAATGCATCTGTATCCCAATGCATCTGTATCCCAATGCATCTGTATCTGAATGCATCTGTATCCAAATGCATCTGTAATTCTGTATCTAGAAATTTGTCTGAAACGGACACTTCATTTCAGGTTTTCCATGTTGGAAAGTTCAATTTTTCGGTGCTCCAAAGCAAACGCTCATAAATTTGACAAACTCACGTATATTTCTAATCGGTTTTAGGATCTCCTGTAAATATGGTCGCTGTTGCTGTGTTTAAAATTTCAGACAAATTCTAAAAGT
Source organism: Lumbricus rubellus (assembly GCA_945859605.1). Taxonomy (NCBI): domain Eukaryota; kingdom Metazoa; phylum Annelida; class Clitellata; order Crassiclitellata; family Lumbricidae; genus Lumbricus; species Lumbricus rubellus. The sequence goes on along the minus strand of OX243811.1, from coordinate 54,452,611 downwards.
TGTGACCGAGTTATGACACTTTTTTGTGAGGGCTACTTTTTAACCGGACACAGTGTATATCCCAATGCATTAACCATTCCTTTTCAAGAGGTCATCAAACTCATAAAATAACATTGCTCAGGTGTTAGACTGAGCTGTCGTCTTGTTTGAGCGTCAGTCAAACTATTTGTCTTACACTATAACAACATGCAGATGAGGACCATTCTCGAAACAGGTAGTAAATAAATGTGCACGCATCTTGGCTTATCTAGCAGAAAACACAGGTCCAAAAGTCAAGCAGGCAAACTGAATGACTCTCTGACCTACTGACGAATTCCTTGACTGACTGACTGACTGACTGACTAACTGACTGACTGACTGACTGAATCCACTCTTGACTAGCTAAATAAATGACTAACATTAAAAGCTCGATTATCAAGTTGGACCGTATGATAACCAGAAGCTGTCATTGCCACTAATGTAGAAGAGGAGAAGAAACCATACATGTGTATGAGAGTAAATGTCATTTTCTGCCTCTGCATATTTCTGCCTTGGTATGGACTTCAACCCCATAACCTCTCCATTGACTGTCGAGCATGCTACCCACTACGTCATCAAACACCCATTAATGTAACATAATTTTAAAAATGCACACCTGGCCACGTCAATGGTGACCATTTGTTATCAGTGATAACTTACTCTGACAGCAATAACTAATCTTTCCGAGTTGTAGTTTCTATACTTGAAACTGAATTTGTTGGCACTCAAATCCATCATTATCAACCATCAAGTATCACTCTTCATAACACTGTTCAATTTATTTACAGCCACTGCCAACAACTTACTTAGTTGGGCTCACTAGTCACTACGCAATGCTAAAAACTAACTTACCAACATACCAAAAGACAAACCATTCTATATCTAAATGACTGGCCAATTGACCAATTCCACACTGTATTTATCTGACTGACTGACCTATGTTTAAATACTGTACAAAAGACTGGCTTAGAACCTTAGTCCTTCCCGTGCAGCTCTGCACATCGGGCAACGCAGCTTCTCCACTCCACTCTGTCCATCGCCACCTCGACAGCATCGTTCCACATCATTTCCAGACCTTGCAAATCCTCCCGTACAGTCTCCATCCAGTTCTTCCTTGGCCTTCCTCTACCACGTCTTCCCTCCGGTGTAGACTGGCTAATGTACTTAATATGACTTAGCCCAGTGCTGTCCAACGTGCGGCCCGCGGGCCGCATGCGGCCCGCGAGATGATTTCAAGTGGCCCGCCAAGGCTCACTAAATTTTTCCCTTTGTGTAAAATGGAATAAACTTAGTAAATGATAAAGTCACTGGTCGATTTGAGCGTTAATTTTTGTTAATAGTTCTGAGACAAATGTCGATTTGGAATGCTACCAGGAAGACCAATCCGAGAATTAAATCTCTTCTTTCTTTTCATGGGGTAACGTTCCCGTAGTCTATCTGTAGAATGATACATGACTTCTGATTTTAACAACTCATTACTGTACTCAACTAAACAGACCTCGCGAACTGTCCCGAACCGTTCACTTCTAGTGAGCCCTGAGATGTGTAGGCTACAGAGTTCCAACAAGACTGCAAGACAGTGGCGGTGACCATTCCTTCAAGAGATAGCCGAGTTCTAGTTCTAAGGCTAAGAAAGAAACAACTGATAAGAGACCCAGGGCCGACGAATGGCGATGCTCTCCGGTTCGACGACTGTGACTGCTAGCAGCCTAGCGCTTTAGACCGAGGCTGTGGCTTCGAAGATTTCTTTATGGAAGCCAGGGCAGTAGGATGGAAATTCGCCCCAGTCAAAAGGTGGATCTTTGCCAAAATAAATTGACTGGGCGACATAGACTTAATGAAGAGCAGAGCTCGCCAAACTGTGTCTGTGCGACGGAAATGACTGCAAGTCAGGAATAAAAGCCACCTTGCACATTTTGGTGCTCTACTATTATGAAGCATGATAATCGTGGTCTGTGTAGTCCACATGCTACTATTCATTATTATTACTGTGGACTTGTCGAACTCTTTCCACAAACTGCTCAAACCTTTTCCCTTTGACAATTCCTGGGTCGGGACTCGGGATCATCTCCGAATGCCTTGAACCGGCAGTATTTAAATTTCATATAGGCTTATTGATAGCTTGATTGATGGATAGATTACAATCATTCCATATTGAATTTCAATACTAATTTCAATGTTGATATATTATCAATACATTTTAGTCACTATAATTATATACTTTTTTAGTTTACTGTTGCGGCCCTCGGCTTAAAGAATCCTGCTTTTGCGGCCCGTGGTACCAAAAAGGTTGGACAGCACTGACTTAGCCTACAAAATGCTTCAGAGCTGTAGTAATAGCATTGGCCACTGTCTCCTGTTTAGTACAGCATAGCCCCAACGCTAAACAGATTTATACATGATTAGTTTAAAATGATTCAACAGATTGCAATGTATATCTAGATTCTACTTCACCATGCATCACTTCATAAATACAGAGGTTCTGTTCAAACCTGCATACAATCATACATGCCACCTGAACTTTATAAGCCTTTAAGCTGACAAATTTTATTTATCAGTTTTATTTATATATCATTTCTATATTTCTTTTAATTATTTGAGAATTCATGTTGTCAGTTCATGTGCATCTTCACTGTTCTGCACAAACTACTGCTTCATCGTCGTCATCATCATCATCTTCATCATCATCGTCGTCATCAGTGTACAAGTACAAGTGGATATTCCTCATATGACCACATTCGTATCAGGCACTGCTTTATACCAACTACCACACCAATAAATAGACCATGTGTTAAGACAAGATTCTCTAGCTGATGAAAATTTCATGGATTCTCACAATATCCCTAACCATATATCTGACTGAAAATTGTGAGTGCCATAAGGTGAACCTAATGTATGGCTAAGAGTGCCATACTAAGGTGAATCTGTTGTATATATGGCTTAAGAGTAAAAACATTTCTAACCATCTGAAGACCTTGAAGGACTCGTGTCTCTGCTCTGTCCCTGGCTGCGAGGAATACGTGACGGCCGCAACTGTGACGACTCGACGTTCAGTCGTGTTCTTGCCGACGTAGGTCGAGAAAGTGGAGTCGTGCCAGGCACGGCTGGTCGTCTGAAAGCTAAATGCGCCAACCGCCCAGATGGAGAGTGCGACCGACTGCCAGCTGAAAAAACAAAATCAGTCACAGAACTTGTACAACATCACGCAAAGTCCATTTGAAGCTTATTCTATTTGCATTGTAACTCAGAAACATCTGATCAGATTCTTTCTTCTACCTGTTACAATTGTTATGAGAATGCAACAGGAGGTTGAAAATAAGCAGCTTGTTACGGCTTACCTAAACTGCCAATAAAAGCATGCGTGGGCTCAATCCAGAGGCTTTGCTTATGTTCGCCTCTCTAGTTGGAATATTCAAAATATTTAAACGTAGACAAACAATTGAATTAATATGCATATGTGCACTAGGTCAATGGCTATTCAGTTGTCTAGTTGCCATACACACTTAGAATTTCTTTATGATCTCTAGTCGTTGGGTTTGCATGAGTAAGAGATAAGGTCCGACCCCAAGGCCAACGTCGATGTGTCATATAATGGCTATAAATCCTGCACATGTTATAGCTTATTGAAGGAAGGAATGTACACCAATGAGCCAACAGAAATAAGATATGCACGAGAAAGCAAATATTTATCATAAGTGAAGATATGCTTCCTCTTAGCTGTAGATATTTTTGCATATACAATATTAAACATGACAAGTCGTCGGTTGAGAATTATAAGGCTCTATGTCCATTTTTTGAAATTTTTGAGTTATTGGTACCATGACGTAGATCTTGTTCAGGGCTATCATGTCATGTGAGAATCTAAGCTGGATCTTCAATAGTAAAAGAGATACTTACTAAATTAAAAGGCTCTATGTCCCATGCATTTTAACAGACGTCTACGCTGCAAAGTTTTCATCTTTTTGAGAATTATAAGGCTCTATGTCCAACAGCAAATAAGACCGCTGCGTTCAAGTCACGTGATTTGAATAAATTACGTATGCAGCAAATAAGACCGCTGCACAGAAGTCACGTGATCTCAATCTATTAATAATAACTGGACCCACGCATTCTGTACATTGAATGTCATAACTTTCGTAAGGCTCTATGTCCAATTTTTGGGCATGAAGCTTTCTTTAAAAAAATTAATAAAAAATGTTTTTACGTTTTATTCACAACTTTTTTCAATGTACAATGTTGCTTAATTGACAAATGAACTAAATCCGTTAGTTAAATTTGTAATATTTTCAGTATTGTTTGTGTGCTTCAATGCTGAACTTTCAAACTGGAATAAAAAATGTTCAGCCCTCGCATTGAGTATTATAAGGCTCTATGTCCAATTTTGGGGCGTGGGGCTTTCTTTAAAAAAATCATTAAAAATATTTTTACGTTTTATTCACATATTTTTTCAATGTACAATGTTACTTAATTGACAAATGAACTAAATTTGTTACTTACATTTGTATTATTTTCATTATTGTTTGAGTGCTAGATTGTTGAACTTTCAAATTGCAATATCTCGGAATAGTACTTTTTGGACATAGAGCCTTATAATTCTCAACCGACGAAGTGTTGATTCACTTCTTTGGGATCGTAATTATCAAACAAATGTCTAGCTTGGTCCAGAAAAAGCAATCTAAATCACTTGTCCAAAGCTCTTATGGTACATTCTTCCACTATAAAATGGAACTCCTCTAATATGAAGCGGCAACCAACAAGTCGGCAATGCAATTCTGTGCAAGACATTTTAAACCAGGGTATAGCCAAGGCAATCGCACCCATGTACTCCATGCAGGGGTCGACTTAACCCAAATAACTTCTTGGCAGAGCATAAATTCTGGCATGGTAGCAACTATGGCTAAGGCTTTTTTTACCAGGGCATATGTCTATGTCTGCCCTGCTGTGATACCACCACTGATTGTTAAAGTCAAGTCTGTACCTCAGCAGCAATCCTCTGAAGAGTCATTTTTAGAGGTGTTTGAACAATATTTGCAATCACATCGTAAAGCTGCAGTAAAAGGCCTCTTCAAGTTCACACTTCCTTTCAGACACACAAAAGTGCATTCCCCTCCCTATTTAATGAATAACCATACATGAATCCACTTCAAAATGGTTATCACGTTGTCATAAACGAGCCACAACCTCGCACCCATTCAAACGCCCTTCACACATTCCTTCACACACACCCCCATCACATGCTGCCCTCTCAGATACTATCACATTCCCTCACACACCCCATCACATGCTGCCCTCTCACACACCATCACATTCCCTCACACACCCCATCACATGCTGCCCTCTCACACACCTCCACAAACGCTCACTCACGTTGAGACATGGAACTTGCAGGTATCCGTGACGCAATTCTTGCTGACGTGACATTTGGAATGCGAGAGGCAGTTCTTTCCATCGCTGCATTCGGAGTGAAGCTGCCTCGTCTCGATGAGATTGGAGTGGAAGTGAGCAGCGACTTGTGCAGACCATCAGACATGTTACCACTGGACGCTGCCACTGCCACTGTGGATGGCATTGCTCCTCTGCTGTTCAGATTATATTTGTGTTGAACGTTCGAAGATGTCTTCAGCACATCATTCGCAATCATCCTATTTGTTGTCCCTGAGAGAAGAACCAAACAAATATCATCGAATTAAATTAACAGCACAACTCACAATCAAACAAACATAGAAAGGGAACAAGTGAAAAGCACAACTCACAATTAAAAAAACACAAGAACTCAAAACAACAGGTAATGTCATTCCTGATTTAGAATATTATATCTAGCAGGATGAATTAATGTCTATGATAAGAGGAAAATCTAACACAGAAAGACCAAGGTCTAATCAGCAATAATAGCAATAATAAAGTTTTGTCTGAATGTCACGTAATTGCCAAGATCCTTGAAAATTTAAAAGATTATGCAGCAATACGTGCTCAACAACTTCAGCATTAATCATTAAACATCTGATATGAGTAACACTCAGTAGATCAAGGTATCTATGACAGCATGGTATAATTTTCATTATATAATGTATGAAAAACTTGCCAGTCTTCCTCCTGAAGGCAAACACAAAACTGCAACATTTGACAGCTTTATTTGAGCTCAATTATTATTATTGGCTCAGGGCACACTGTTTTATCTCCACCGAGTACAAATGCATTCTTTATCAAAGACTTCCGCCAGCATTAATACAAGTTTATGTGCAGAAGTGACAAATGCAAATGCTCATTTATAGTTTGCAAACATTGCAGGGTTGTGAAATGAAAACCAAGAACTTAATAAATCAATGTCCACCGTGACATATTCTAAGTAATAGAAAATCTGATCAAGAATGACAGCAATTCATCAAATTCGTCTAATTTATTATACTAATATATCTGCACTCGCAAATGCATAAGAATCACAAGGGCAAGATTGCTTGCGAAATGATGAACGATTAATACAAATACATAAACATTAAACAATAATATTATTGTTTGGAAAAGCTTAAATTTTCAACATCCATTGTTTAGACATGAAATTGACAGGGTGCTGCAGAACTGTTCAACTGAAGAAATATGTAGCAAGTATATACAAACACACACACACAAACTTACACATATGGACATACACATATGGACATACACACAAAAGTAAGTAAGTAAGTAGGCAGTGACAAGAACTAGCATAAGTAGCATATGCAAGGCACTGCACATAGAAAATATAATACATCCAAACAAATAAATCGAAAAATGATATGTGATGCGACATATGAAAAGGGACCACAACGCGGGATTTATTTACCGAGATACAGGCCTTAGAACATGGTCACCCATCGAAATATCGAAATCGGGTTTTCACTGGGATTCGCTAGATGACTCTTCTGTCTATCAAATTTTCATAATGGTTCACAGAAATCATTTGATATTATTAGGTTTTCTTATTGTAATATTAGAGCACATAAAAGAGACCGCAAGGCGGCATCTTTAATGTCGGGGTATTATGACAGTAGAATATTTTTGGAAACGGTTTTAATGATGAATCTATGATTATAATTATAGTAATGCGCTAAATAATTCATTCTACATGTCTATGCAGCGCTTTGATTTCCATGTTTCTAAATATAAAGTGTAGGGTTAGGGTTAGGGTTGTAACTTCAAATAACTTCAATTGCGTTTTTCCGAAGATCTCGTATTTCAGGTACATCACGTTGTAAAGTCTACAAGAAATAGAAAAGATAATAGTGCTGTGTCACATAATACATCATTCTTTTCAGAATTTTGTGCTGAATATGGTGGTATGAATAAGTCCAATACCGGCTAAGTGGTCCCTTTTCATATGTCGCATCACATATATGCACCAGCATTTAAACAAGCCAAGAATTGAGTAACAGTTATTGTATATCAAGGAAACATAAGAGTAGGGCTAGGGGCAAATGAAGAGCTTAAGCAGCCACTGCCAGCCAGATATAGGAAAACATTGTTTTTAAGTGCACACACACACGCACGTGTGCGCACACACACACACACACACACACACACACACACACACACACACCCTTTTGGGTGATCCACGATCACACACTTGTGAATTTTATATTCAGTTATATTTCCCCTTATGCAAGTCCTATACAAATCCAGCAAGAGCTTTCCATTTCAGTAAATGAGCAGCAACATACACAAATATTTAGTCGTTATGTAAATACAAAATGACTTAGAACCCAGAGCATAAAAATAACCAGAATTATAACAATTAAGAGAGAAACAAAATGAGAACAAGACAATCCAGACAGAGATCAGTATTGCAGATAGACTACCAGATCTAAAACACCACACCTACATTGAAATTATAAATTAATTTACACGTTAAAGCGGCAGCCTGAATGACTCACATTTAATCGGGAGTTTCTCAAAGTGCTAAGCATACGATCAATGAATCACTCATTATAAACACGTATACTCGTATGTGAACAATGAATAAATCAATATAAACTTTATAATAAACTCAGTATAGAACCCTTTAATATCAATAGCTACTCAGAGGCGCTCCCGGCCCAGCCATGGCTGAAAATAACAGATTATAGAGGAAAGAACAGCATTAGTGAATACACCAACCTTCCAGCAAACGACGACTTGTAGCATCTGACAACTGCTTAGAGCTGTTGATGCCAGACATTTCATTCTTCTGTCTCATCGCTGACTTGTTCGGAGTATTCTGCTGCAGCATCTGGTTGAACGACGACGATGACGATGGTGTCACAGTCATTTTGCCTCCTCGGCCATTTTCATTGGCCAGGTGCAGCATAAAATTCAGAGATGAAGATTCGTCATTTGCACTTGCTGAAGAACTTCGCCTGTGATCTGATGCAAAAACATCAGTCAGCATTCTTGTTTAATATCAACATAATTCCACGCAGTTTTGTAATTGAGCAATATAACCTACTATCTCGTATCTATGACAAAATATCGATATAAACATGGGTCTAGTTGATTTATATTCTAAACAGTGAAAGTAATAGTCTATGCCTGTACAATTTCACGTTCTCAACAAAGCTAATAAAATTTATTCCAATAAGATTCATGACCTAAAGTTAGCACTTTTATTCTAACACACAAAACTCCCACTACTGGCATTACTAATACCATAATTACACGAATTTTTCATGTGCACAAGTCCACACAGATATGAGAATCTGAGGTGCAGTTAGTCTGGTTCTGAGATTTACAGAAAGTTAATTTTAGCAGCTGATCAAGAGAAGATACAGATTCTGAATAAGAAGATGCATGGAGCAATTGGAGCATCATGTGAGCCACAGAATATGGATGTGTTAAAGCCTGTTGACTTCAGGATATCTTACACCTGCAAACACAGGGTTAGTAAAAACATGTCTCATAAGACAGAAGACAAGAGACCAGGAAAGGTGTGTGGCATGTCTTTGATAAGAGCGGACCATTGCTGATAGTTTAACTTGATATAATAGAAACAAGATTTGCAATTCCTTGTTATGTGGGATCGAACGAGAAATCACTGTTTCAATGACCCAAATTGTTTTGACAAGAATGCAGGAATGAGAAAAGAAAGACCACAGTCATTCGTGTGAGCCAGACACGAATACCTCAGACTTCTCAGCCTGGTTAATGGCAAGACCGTTGAAGCATAACCGTGAATGCAATAAAGAGAGGCACACTTTAACGTTTACTTTGCTGGACTGACCTTTTTGTGACAAAGCAACGCATAGCAGAGTATCATACCAGCATGCTGTTGTAACTGGACTCAAGTACTTAGTAACTGCATAATGTGCATATGCAGTTCAACGGTGAGGAAATGATTGTAAGTAATAAAGGTCCAAGAGCAGAGGCGTAGCGACCGCCCTCCGTACCCTCCGATCGAAGGGGGCCCCTGCAAGGAAGGGGCCCCCAAAAGTGCCAAAAAATGAATGAAATTACTAAAAGAGGTAAACTTTTTTGGCAGTGAAAATAGGAAATTTTCTTGACTTTTCGGCCAGATGACTAAAAAAGGTCATAACTTTTTTGGCGGTGAAAATAGAAAATTTTCTTGAGTTTTCGGCCAGATTACTTTTAAAAAATCTCTTTCCTTCGGCCACTCGTTCGTCCCCCCAAGTCTCCGCCCGGGTTTCCGCCCATGCTCGGAGGGGCCGCGTTCATTGTTGCTACGGCCCTGTCCAAGAGCAGATCAATGTGGGACATCAGCAGTGCAGAAGGAAGGATCAGACTGAGTGGTACCAATACCCACTTGAAGAGCTTAAGAAACACGAAGTAGTAACACTTTGAAGTAAGGAGGCAGAGTTCCAGATGAAGGGACCAGCAAATGTGAAAGAACGCCGGCCAAAAACAAGATGACAGATGTTTGCTTAATTACCTGTGGTCCTCATTAATAAGCTGCATTATTGTCAAATCAAAATAAATAGAAGGCTCAATTTCCAAGCCAAGCTTGTTGTACAGAAACTATATGATAAACCTACAAATTATTTTGAAAACAGTTCACAAAAAGTAATTACTTCGCACTGGTATGGCACTTCGTCGTGATGGTCCTGGTGTCAGTGGGCCATTGCTAACAGTAGGTGATGTTGGGTTAGAAAAGGTGTCTATCTGAATATTACGCACAGCCATCCCGTCATTTTCATTCCATATTTGCATAACTCCGTCTGTTTTATACTTGGCAAACGAAGGCGTCGATTTTGAACTGACAACACCCCTTGCTGAAACATAACTTTCGGGCTGAACCTTATCGAGGCTATATCTAAGTTCCGCCTGTATCTTTTCCGCGGTCTTCGCCCCCACCAAACGACCGCGTCCAGCATCAGAGGGACAGTCTGCCCCGTAAATCATCGTTTCCGAAAACGAAGACCCATCTTCCGCAAATCCACGTGTCACGCTTTCAGCTTCAGGCGAACGCATAATTTTCTTGACGGCAGAATTAGTCCTACTTTTTTCTTCTTTTGTCGGCGACATCAAACGTCGGTCCTTATTATTTTTATCCGAGGATGACTGCCACGCGACGTCATCCACGGTCGCGATATTCTGGCAAGGCACAGACCGATAGAGGTGCGATCGCGGCGGTTGACCCAGTCCCGACCGATCTGACATAATCAGTATATTCCACAGAAGTAGAAAACAAACAGACAAACACAAGTAGTCTTATTCATTCCATCCATTATTCGGAGTCTGTGTCATCTGCGCCGGAAATAGCGACCTGCACAACACAGCAAAAAATGTGACGCCGCACACGGCTGAAGACTGATAACCGCTCTAACAAAAGCATAATATTCAGCCAACGGTCGTTCTGATTTACGAAGCAGGCAACGTAGGCTGTTAATATTATAGGCCATAATATTTTATGGGCTACTAGTGATCACGTGTAAGCATCACAGTAGAGCAGTTTTAAATATAGCTGTAAAAGAAGAACACAGTGCCTGTGATCAGTAGGCTAAATGCCTACAGCATTAGCAGAGAATGGTCAGTAGCCTATAATAGCCGATAATAACATTATGGGAGGCATTGGCAATGGCCATTATCCAATAGGCTAGGCCTAAGCGGGTTCGACATAGGCCTATTAATGAACCCTTGACCTACATATAGGTCGCGTCTACCGGAAGTGTAGGCTTCTAGTACGGTTTAGATGAAGTTAACAGCAAGGGGTCAACCCGAATTCCAGACTCCCGAATCCAGAAAACGGTGAAATAGCCTATACAAAAGAAAAACAGTTTGTTAAATAGCGGCCGAATTCCGAGAAACCATTCAGAGTTAAAATAAATACATGACATAGCCTAATGGTCCTGTTAGTGTCCTTGATAGGCCTGACACAGTTTAGGCCTAGTGTCAAAAAGTTACGGTTGCACTTTAATATGAAGTTATGAAGTCGGTTTCGGGATTCCGACTGATATTAGGCTAGTTTCGGGATTCCAGTTTAGGGCCTACAATAGGCCTATGCACTGGCTAATATATTTAGTTAAATCATGTGGCAGATCTCCAAAGTTTAGCAAATTTTAAATCCAGCTACATATAGACCTAGGCCTATAGCATAGGCCCTAGCCTGTTGTGGAGAATGTATAGTTCTAGCAGATAGGCGGCATAGGCCTATACACACTACTTAGACCTACTTATCTGAAAGCACATAAAATGTGTGAAATACAAGGCTTACATAGGCTAATTATTATGATGCCCATTATGTCAGACAGAAGCGCATTAATGGGTGACGGTGACCTTCTTTAAGTTGCAGCCGGTAGGGCCTGCGTCTCTGACTCAGACTTCAGGTGGCATATAATAATTATCTCGGTCGCAAATCAGATCTGGCGGAATCGGAATCATTATAACCACTCATGAGCCTAATGCATTTACAGCTGATGCCAATCATAGAGCTGTGACCTCTTGCAGCGTAAAGCACAAAGCAGTGGTGTAGTCCTAAAAAATGAAGTGGGGGAACGCAAAAAATGAAGTGGGGGAACGCTTCATATTAGGCTTACAAATTTTTTTCTCAATTATTAATTTATTGTTATTACAGTAGGCCTACTACTGTACTACTGTACTATTTTCATTTGTCATTAGCTTTTATTTACAAGCCATTGAACACATAAATATATCTGCGAAAGGCCCCAGTAAGTAAGCAGCTGAAACTGTGAATCTTGAATTTTTTGTTTCCTCCCTGGAAAAAAGTGGGGGAACGGCGTTCCCCCGCGGAAAAAAGTGGGGGAACGGCGTTCCCCCGCGTCCCCCCCCCCACTACACCACTGGCACAAAGTCAAAAATCAACATTGAATAGGCTAAGGCCTACTTCTGCGAACAGCTGTAGGCCAATTACGACCCTGTAGCAAGCGGGACTGTCGGTAGGCTATTTCCATTTTTTATAGGTACACAAAAGAAAACATGTTAAGCCGCGAGCAATAGGCTATCTTTACACGCGGCTATAAGCTTAGCCTGCAGCCCTGCAATCGCATTGTCAAACATTTCAACAATTAGGCGCTAGGCCTACACCACAGGCGTCATACGTACAAATTGGTGTTGCCCCACGGGCCCCCACCCATTCGATTCACTGTAGCTTTGTCGTAGGCCTGTGTTGCCAAACGATCGATGCAGCGATCAAGGTGATCGTCCTTATGTTAACTGCAAACAGGCCTATACTGCAATATACCTATCGATTCTGTCGGCCTGTGTCTTCTTAGGCCTACGCCTGGACTATGCCTAATTAAGTCCTTAACACCGTACGGCGTAAATGAATTAAAAAACATTAATATAGCCTAGCAGGTGACAAGGCACATAGGCCTATAGGACAATGGCAATTATACTCGACTGTTACACATACGTATACGGCCTATACGGACTCAAAACGCCAATGTCAATTAAGGCAATACGCCATTGTAGGCCTACGCTTTCTGGCATACCTATAGTCTATCTGTTACAATCTACATATCACAGTATATAGGTCTATGATATAACCTATTAACATTTTGCAATATACGCCTATAATGTAACATACAGCTAGGTTTAATATGCTTGCTGCATGTTAGTATTTATAGTTAGTATATAATATATAGGCCTATACAATAAGGACCTGAATGGCAATCGATTTGCTCTGCAGAAAGACTGTAAATTAATAGACATTACTTAGATATGTATATGGATATTATAATTACATATTATAGAGTCCATGCATACATACATACATACATACATACATACATACATACATACATACATACATACATACATTACATGCATACATACATACATTACATACATACAGGATACATACACACATAGTTACATACATACATACAAACATACATAAATATTACATACATACATACAACACATACATACACACAGTGGAGACTTCTTAGCAATAGCAAGGTGTCTCATCTTACAGGAAGCATGGTAATAGGCCTACCTGATGCGTTTTAGAGCGTCATAGTAGGTCTACCTCCACCCAACAAAGTAGCAATTGGACGACCGACACTCAAAGTCAAGAGCAAAATGTCGATGTATAAACCATCGTCAACCTATAAAACTCGAAGGCCAACAACCTTCCTCAAGATTGAGTATCGTTTTATTACTGCAGTTGAGCATCAGCTGCATATAATGAGGACACGCGCACAGCGACTGCTCTAAAGTAAACTAAATGACCGCCCGCAGTGATCTTGAAATTCCATGGTGGCCCCATGCACGTAATCAATATATCTTGGAGATTTTAGATCGCTACATAAACGTTGTGGCAGAGGTCGAGATACCCCCCCCCCCATTGGAGAGTGCTGATTCAAGTTGGAGTGGTTACTGGTTACACAATTGAATAACAGTCAGTTACTATAGCATCAGAGAGTGCAAATTTTACTACCAGAATAATGTGGAAAATGTACGTTTAATGATCTACACAATGTAGCTATGAATTCAGAAGTGTGCACAAGGTACATATGAAGGGCAGATCATGCTTTAATGACCTGTTTAGCTTTCAGTTTAATGACTCTGCCTCCGCCCAATGTCAATTTGAGGTCAACTCATAATGACTTGCCTTCCAATTAAGCTCAAAGTCACAGATTGGTCCTGACTCTACCAATGATGTCATTGAAGCTGGAAGTCCGAAGAGGTGCATCGTTATCTAAATGGGGAGGGGACATGGGAGGATGGAGTTTTGCTGACTGCACCTAAATTTGATACATAATATCGTACATAGTAATGCTTATTTCAGTGCTGCAACATGTGCAATAAACACTGGCCGGACATTCTGAACAATAGTGAACTGTGCTGGAAGTATTGAGGCATAATGGCTGGGAACACCCAATGTGGCAGATTCTACATGACCATATTAATAATGCACCACCAGCTATTACGTTTCCATGGTCTGCTCAAGCCATATGGCTAAAAAAAGTTAATTCTGACCAATCCATGAGACAACAGATCACTGAACAAAATACAAGGATATAATTTGAAATGTACCAGAGGTGGTGCATTCTTCACATGGCTAGCAAGACTGTTCCACAGAGTGGGCCCGGTCCATTGACAGAGAAAGAACAGCTCTACTATCACGAGTCCTCGTTATTTCTGCTTGGAATGCATAAAAGTACACATGTACAGAAGCTCATCGCACCACCAGTGTTTAATCTAGACGTCTCTGGGGGGGGAAAGTTCCCCCCCCAGGATTGACATTTCCCCCCCCAGAAAAATTTGACAAAATGATATTAGTTTTTTTACTGTTTTCATCATTGTTTTACATGAAGTGTTATAATATATCGTGATATTATTTACTTTTATAAATTATGATTATAACGACATTATTTACTAATATAATATATGATACTATCATGTTGCAATGAGTAGGCTATAACTTACTGTATATATTAGTATAAACACTATTTTTGCCTAACTAAAAACAGAAAAATGTGGCAAAATGATAACAGTTTTTAGCTGTTGCTTACATCATCGCATTACATTTTACATTAACTGTTACAATATAATATACCGTAATATTATTTACTATTATATGGTTATAGTAATTATTTACTATTACACAATCCTGCTAAAATGAGTGTTAAGATGACACCTTAAAATGCTGCCATTGCAATGTGGAAATTCAAAAAGTTTCTGATAAGGCTCAGAACAAATACAAGTATTTTGTTAAGATGACACCTTAAAATGCTGGAATTGAAATGTGGAAATTCAAAAAGTTTATGATGAGGCTCTCAAAATATACAGGTATACTTTGTTAAGATGACACCTTAAAATGCTGCCATTGCAATGTGGAAATTCAAAAAGTTTCTGATGAGGCTCTGAAAAAGTAAAGGTATTTTGTTAAGATGACACCTTAAAATGCTACCATTGCAATGTGGAAATTCAAAAAGTTTCTGATGAGGCTTTGAAAAAGTGCAGGTAATTTGTTAAGATGACACCTTAAAATGCTGCCATTGCAATGTGGAAATTAAAAAATTTTCTGATGAGGCTCTGAACAAGTACAGGTATTTTGTTAAGATGACACCTTAAAATGCTGCCATTGCAATGTGGAAATTTAAAAAAAATTCTGATGAGGCTCTGAAAAAGTAAAGGTATTTTGTTAAGATGACACCTTAAAATGCTACCATTGCAATGTGGAAATTCAAAAAGTTTCTGATGAGGCTTTGAAAAGTGCAGGTAATTTGTTAAGATGACACCTTAAAATGCTGCCATTGCAATGTGGAGATTCAAAAAGTTTCTGATGAGGCTCTGAAAAAGTACAGGTGTTTTGTTAAGATGACACCTTAAAATGCTATCATTGCAATGTAAAAATTCAAAAAGTTTCTGGTGGGGAGGGGCACATCCCCTCCCCATACCCCTCCCCTTACGGGTCTCGGCGCTACGCGCCTCACGAGCCTCCTTCGGACGCTCAATTGTCTCCCCCCCCCCAGAAACCTCAATTCCCTCCCCAGCGGAGGGGGACTAGATTAAACACTGTCGCACCACTAGCCATGAAAAGCAGAAGTCCGCAAAAGAAGAGTTAAATGCTAAATGTGGACAAATGCAGACAAGGGAAGGGGTTTGATGGATCAAAACCAGATCAGATATCATAAATTGAGTGACCTCTTGGGAAGACAATTATTTATCTGTGTTGGTGCACAGAAGAAAATGAGATGATCCTATTGTAGAATCTGTCAAACAGTTTCAGTGGAGATTGGAATTTAGAACACGCTGCTCACAGGTAGATTGATTCTGGACCATCTGGACAGTAACATTCTCAGCAATTGAAGTTCATGCAGCCGAATCAGTTTAGACATGAACAGGGTCATTTCAAAAGAGGTCACTGTACAGGAGCATGAATGCGAGGTACTCCACTGATCATTATACAGTGCTCATAAAGAATTTGAAACAGGGCAGTGGCTGAAACGGATGACATTCGACCCTTCAAACATTGTAACCGGGTCCTGCAAACACACTCCACATATTCTCAGCAAAACGATTGTGACGTATGTTGAGTGTTTGAGGGGTTTCTGACATGTACTATTCATTCATTCATTCATTCATGTAATTGTCTGGACTAGTTAAGTGGTTGCATGCCGCCTGCAACTGCCTCTGCTGATTCAACTGAACTGTTTGTTAGTATAATAAATTAATGAAACAACTGAATGCATCACCTTGAACATAAATTTACTCAACAATCTTACATCGTACATGATTCAATTGATTTTCTAATAAATATTAAATCAGTTACTAATAAATGAGTCTATCACCAACATTATCACTTGATGACAACAGTCAGTGGAAAAGAACAACAACAACAGCAACAACGACAACGTCACAGAATGTTACACAGATTCAGTGTCGGATCCAGAAATAATTTAAATCAATCCATTAATTAATCAATCAATCAATCAGAATTTAAACAGTGTCCCTTCCAGCTCACTACTCAGGGGTGCTCCCAGACCAGGTCAAGCGAAAAAAAGCAGTCTTCAACAGTTGGTGAAACTGATAACAGTTTGGGAGGTGTAGCATAATCAAGAGAAGCCTGTTCCAGGTTGTTGGACCAACCATAGAGAAGAAATGGCTCTGCATTGCCGCAGTCACCATGGACAAAATAGCAAATTGTGCTTTTCTAAATCAACTGTCAGTGCATGAGGTCACAGCGGTTAAGATACAGGTTTATTTGACAAAGGTCTCATGAGACTGTTTATGTGTTTATGGACAATTTGTAACAAAGACCAGGCCTATAAAAGAGCAAGGTTACCTTAAAGATGCACTCAAAATCAACTCACAATACTTGTACAGCCTAAGATAACTACAAATAAACCTTGATAAGATGTAGAAAAATCATGATTTACTTCAAGGATTAGTATGAGTTTGGCTTAGCAACAAGCATCTTATGATCCTCTGATCTTATGATCCTCTGATCTTATGATCCTCTGATCTTATGATCCTCTGATCTTATGATCCTCTGATCCTATGATCCTCTGATCCCAATTTAATCCCCTCAATCCATTCCAAAACATCCCGTAAACTTCTGGATCCGTCACTGACTCTGATGACTTCATACATATCTACACATGTTAAACTGAAACTTCAGTAAATAAATATTTTATATCTACATGTAAAGTTTAGCTACACAACAATGCTTTAAATGCTTCATCAGTATAAGCAAATATTTGTACAATTTTCTTCTACACATATGTATATTTCAAATTAACTAGTTATTTTCATATAATTATTTAGACATGTCAAGAATTCATGTAAGAAAAATGTTAGTACATTCATTCATATGTACATAGATATGCAGAAACTATTTCAAAACAAACAGCTTATATGCACATGATGGTTATATGACAATAAAATTATTAAAATAATATAAATTTACAATTAATTATCATTATATCCCACCATCATTATCCCCTTCCTGTAACTAATCTAGCTGTTAATTAAATTAGCCTGCAACGTCAAAATGCGAACTCACATTTTTCTGAACAATACTCTGCAAATGTAACAAATCAAGCACAGCAGATGAATACCTTGAGTAAGAAGAATATCGATATCCAAATGAATACAAAACGATAAAACATTCACAAGCAGCACATCATTTTGTATGCAGATGTAAAACAAGTATTTCTGTCCAAAGATGATCTGAGTCACAAAAAAAGCTCTGATCAAGCCGCACAACTAGAAGCAATCAGAATTCTGATGAATCTATGAGACAGTTATCAACAGAGTTCTGAAGAAACCACGAAGGACCTGCTATGAACAGAACTCTAAGAAAACTACACAAGAAAAGTTCTGCCTATGATCAGCAACAGGGATCTGATCAAACCACATAGTTAACGATCAACAAATCAAGCTATGGGGATTACCAGTGCTCTAATGCAGAATCTCATGCAAGCAATGGAACAAAGCAGTTATGAGTAATTAAGTACTAAGTTAACTAAATCAAATGCACATACTATGTTGACTGAGACAGGCATACTAAGATACACATAATAGTCAGACAACTTTGCTACTGCTCAAGTTCTATAATAGATCAAGTATCGGAATATGCTGCAGATTATCCAAATACTAAATAAATAATGCAGCAAAAACAAGTAGTTACTTAAATATGCTTCAATCAAGCAGAGCTTCACACAACACTGTTTTCAGCACAAGAATGAAAAAGTCAGATTCCGTACAACACATCAGGTGACCCGCATACTGAAAGCGAGAAGCATTGCCCAGCGTAACAAACCATCTCTGCCAGTAGTTTTAACCGAAACATTAATATATTTAATGAAGTAAAAACTGTGTTAACTAAACACAAGTCACAGTAATCTAAAACAGACACCGTCAGTAAGAGCTAATAAGCTGCCTGCAACCTTTAATAAACAACAGATAAATAACAAGTAACTAACACTAAAACTCATAAAGGACAGATTTTAATCCCATGGTGCGTGATAAGCATATTCCATACTCCCCCCAATCCCCAACAAATCATTCGTAAAGACCCTTCCACTTCTTTCACTCTGTCTCTTCTCTTTTAGTAACGTGAATACAACATGGATAATGAGATTTCAATTCTTCACCAACTAGTAACAAATAAGACGAGTATGCATCTGAGAAACAATCACATTTACAACCATAAACAGACAACATTGATTCTGCACAGTTTCCCAATATCTGCACATATTATGCTGTCTCAATAACTTCTGGAAAATCACCATCACACATCAGACCAGCAATACTTTGAATATGTCAAGCAAACATTGAAATTGTGACACCATTTTGGCAAAGATCAGTTGCTGAAAACAAGTGGTTGAAACAACACAATAAACAGACCCATCTCTAACAAACAAATATTATATGCAACAATCTGGGATATACACCGTGATTCAATAAAAACTAAGCCAAATTGTTTTTCATATATCTCTAACGCCTAATAACATATCATGCTAAAATTTTCCCAATATTTAGAGAAGTGGACCCAGAATATGATTCCAAAATTTCATGAGAAAAAGTTGAACGGGTAAAAAGATATGAATATTTAAACTTCATATGCAGAAATTGCAGTTTACAAGCAATTTTCTGTCAGATTCAATAAAAAGCAAGCTAAACTGTTTTTCTTATATCTTCAATGCCTAATAATTAATCATGCTAAAAAAATTTCCAGATATTTAGAGAATTGAACCAAGAATAGGATTCCAAAATATCATGTCATATATTTGAACTAATAGAAAGATATGGATATTTAAACGTCATCTCCAGAAATTTCCGTTTTCAGCAAGTCTGTTGTGGTGTTCGTTGCGGTTTCGATGCTTGATAGTTCCCAATTTTGGTCTTCAGGAATCCTGGGGTAAAATTAACGAAGTATATAATTATTATCGCAATGTTCTGCTGTCACACCATCTTCCACCTGTTATCAGAAATATATAGCCCCAGAAGGCTGCTTTCTTTTTCAACAGAATAGCGCCAGCCCACAGAGCCAAGGAAACCATCGAAATGCTAACAAGAGAGACGACAGCCTTCATTTCTCCCACATTATGGCCTCCGAACAGCCCAGATTTGAATCCTGTCGACTAAAAGTGTCGAGCGTCCATGACGCAAGACCGAGTCTAGCGGGCAACAATCCATGATATAAACGATATGAAGCAACGCTTGTTGGAAGTGTGAGTTGGCCTGGGGCCCTGGACCCGAGGATAATCGACGATGCCGTTTCCCAATGCATGGCGCCAGCGCCTGCAGGTTTGCGTGCAAGCAGGAGGAGGACATTTTGAGCATGTTTTAAAATTAAATAATGAAACCATGCTGTTGGGGTCATATTGTTACTTCAATTCTCTACATATCTGGAAATTTTTAGAATGATTAATCGTCAGGCATTAGAGATAATAAGGAAAATTGTTGTTGAATCTGACAGACAATTGCTTGTAAACTGCAATTTCGGCATATGAAGTTGAAAGATTCATATCTTTTTATCCGTTCCACTTCTTTTCATGAAATTTTGGGATCATATTCTTGGTACACTTCTCTAGATATTTAGAAAATATTAGCTTGATATGTCATCAGATATTAGAGATATATGCAAAACAATTTGGCTTAGTTTTTATTGAATCACGGTGTACATTCAAAAAGAGGTCAACATCATAATAAACAATAAAAAACCAGCTTACAAACCATTTTCTCAGTTACAGCAGCATAGCCAGGTCTTTATGATATGATGCAGCATTCTGGTCTAGCTGAATAATAATATAAGCTGGGATGACATTACCTGACTGCACTTACACGTGGATTATCACTTTCCTTGAGGACTGCATGCATGGAACAGAATACAATGGAACCATATCAACTTTAATTAAAATAAATGTAAGCATTGTCCAAGCGTCAGATATGGGTCAGTTAACTTCACAGCATTAATCTCAAAATAAAAAATGATGCACCATGAAACACAATACTTAAATATGCCAACGACAGTTATTTAGTGATATCACCATCTAATGCAGACACAGCTGTTGAAGAAGAGCTCGGCAACATGGGGAACAGACAGAGACACCATAAACTGAATCCGAATAAGAATTATAAGATGATGATCAGGCAGGGAAGGGTAGGGTGGGGCAGTGGATGGTCCCACCAGGGGTATCTAAACTTTAAAGTAAGCATATAAACAGAATGTCTTGGAAGTATTACTTATGAAAACCTCTAATTTTGAAGTGCCCCATGCCCTTCATCCACAGTCTTATGACAAGGTCTTGACACCAATAATATGAAGAAACATTTTTAGGAAGAATGCTGTACTCCTATTAATTTTCTATTTTGATGGCTGTACACTAAAGCGCGGCTCTTCTGCAACCAGCTTAATAAAGAATCTACTTCCTCACTTATCTAAACCTTTTTTGTGACCTAGGCCACAAAATATAATGTCATCAACATTTAGATCAGTTACAACATGTCTATGAACAAACCATGAAAGGGGCAAGACATTGCACATTTCCAGAATGATGAAACACTGGTTGAAAGTAAAACAAATCTGAAGGAATCTTGTCAACAAAATCAGATGTCAAACAGAATGCCTCTAATAATTACGCATATTCCTGGAAACCCGTCGTTAGCACACAGACAAGCATGCATGAACAGCTTCTCCAAGCGGTTAACAACGAAACAACACAAAAAAAATTTCAAAGTGGCCTAGAGCTGCAAGTTCAATCAAATATCAGCAATCATATGGATCAAAACAAACTTTATCAATGCTTAAAATCAGCAGAATTTCTGCAGAGCACATATTCAGAATTATATATGTTCTGAAAAAACACATAAAATGACTGGGTGCAGACTGAACTGCCTTACATCATGACTCAGTTTAATACTGTGAATTAATTACATGCCTCAGAAACTGAGACAAGTCTTAACTGAACTACAGACTGCTCTGCTGATGCCACTAAGATTTGACTCTTTTTAAAATAAACAAATATTTATATAATATATATTTATATAAGCAGTGAAGATTTTCCTATGTTGAAAATGACTGCTAGCTGCTACAGAATGTAAAGACAAGTAAGTTAGAGATTCAACAATTGTCACACTCAGCAGGAGCTTGACAACATGGATTCAATCTAAACCACAACAGAACAGCAATTCCAACACATCAGCATTTCAACATACATCGCATATCTTATTAAATGTTTTATCACAACAATAGGTAAACAGCTGTTCCATCTAAACAAAAGTCAGCAATAGTTAACTCTCTGAAGTCACTAGCACAACATGACATGTCTGAGATTGACACAACTCTTTCCGAACTACAAGAAATTCAAAACAAGATGCAAGAATTGACGGAACAATCTTTGACGAGAGAAGGTCGCTAAAACCATTTTTGCCAAATCAATTATCAGATTTAGAAATCCAATTTTACACCAATTATCAGATTTTTTGTCGGTCTTATTAAAAATCCTATTTTCTGGCGGTGTAAACTATATACATAAATGTGTGTAAACAAAGATGGGATTCATTGCATTCGATGATGTTTTCGATGTTAAAACGTGTTTAAGAGATTCTATAATTCAATTAACTTTCGAATATCGAATTTTATATAGGTTTTCATTTTCACCATAAAAAAACTGTGCAACATTTGACGAAATGTGTGATGTTCTATTCCAATTGCCGCATAATCGATATCCATGAAACAACGATTTAATATACAAAACGGGCAGCAGGTAACGCAGCTACCTACCAATTATTTCTAGCAATTAGTATGCTCTCATGGAAACCTGTAAGCTTACATTATGTCAGTCTAAAAGCATGAATCATCACTTATAATTTTCGAAATGGTTTAAAAAACTTAATTTGATTATCTGCTTGCAAACAGTAAAATATTATAATCATTTTCGAAACCAAAAATCTGATTTCGGATTATCGTTTAGCATCTCAAGACGAGAGAAAAATTTACCAACAGAGATCTTGTCTCGAATTTTGAAAAGCCTCTCGAACATGCTGCGGGTCCATTTAATCACTGACTGAAACTGGATAATGATTCAGCAATACGAGAGCAAAACTATTCACAATGACAACAGATCGCTGCTTTTTATCGGGAGTAGAAAACTCGATAATAGACAGTTTTCGATCTCCACAGTGAATAGGAATTGTCAAACTTGAGAAGATAGACTCCTCGTCCCGGGTAAGTGTGACTGCCGCAGAACACCTCCTCATGACAATCACGTCGATAGACTTGAATGATTTCGTCCGTCGGTGGGCCAGGGTCCTTCTTCGGATTGCTTCCCTTCTCTACATCACCCTTGTTGTTGACACCTCCTTCAATGGCAAACACAGAATTCAGCAGATTAAAATACATCAAATGATATGCAAAATAATCGAAGTCAAGTTATTAAATCCGATATATTGCAGCCTTCAAAATGCCCAACACACCACATTATCTATGGTTTTATAAATATATATATAATTATAATGATATATATATATATAATATAATGATTATATATATAACATACATATAACATATTTATATATATATATAACATACATATATGCATATGTATAGCAAGCAATCGTTTATAACACATTTCTCATCTCAATAATCAGCTTTTCATTCTTAAAATAATTCATTATTCAATCAACTGAAGTTTTAAATTTAAATCAGCTTGCCAGTTTTTGAAAGGTTGAACAGCTTTCTCAAACGGCAAAATAGTCGAATGAATACATCAAAGTCTGAGAAACTGACACTAAGGTGTCTAACGTCAGAGAAGGTTTATAATCTAACGAGTGACGACAATTTTTTTACCAGATTTTTCACCTTCCTCTTCTTCCAATTCCTCCTCGTCGCTCGACTCACTGATTTGAACGGTGACTTGATTGGGAGGAGTCAGCGTCCATTCAAAGTACATTCCAAAGCCCAAGTCATAACTGTCAGTGGCAAACTCAAAGAAAATGCTCATTCCATTCTCATGAGTTGGAACTCGAACCTGTCAAATGAAACATCCATCATATGTTCTGTATTCACCAAAACCACATAGAAACGGCAATCAATGCAAGCAAATACTAAGAAAACTTTATTAATTTAAAGAAGAAATTATTAAAGCATTTCAATTTGCCATTATAAATAATAAAATACCATTGCTTTGAAGGTAACATCAATATTTATTGTGATGCACATTAAAAATAGTCAATGAGAAATCATTAAGCTCAAAATGTTAAAACATTCAGGGGTAGTTATTGAGCAATCATTTAAAAGCTGATAGAAAAACTGTTTTAATTCTTTCACAGCAGAATCATCCAAAAACATGACCATGCAAACAAAAGCTCTTACCAGATGATAAAAATTCATACGATAGGAAAAGCACATAAAAAATGTAAAATTTGCACCGCTGTCAAGTACAGCAATCATGGTTCATGAAAGTGGTGAATAAAAGTGTGACAAGACAGTACAAATACAATAACACAACTTCTAAATATTGTGAAATACAAAAATGCAAGACATCATTCACTGTACGGTTCAGGTTAATTTTTCATCTGATGAACCTTTACATGTGAATAACCATTTAGGAATTTAACCACACAGACAATTTTAACAGAGAACCAAATTCGAGCTTTTGGAAGTATCGGATCCGGGAATGAACCCAGTACCATTTATTTAACATGTGCCGCTTCACGTCTGCATTCAATGAAAATGATCTAAATAAATCTTGTTACTTGCAATAACTAACGAAAACATTCTTCAGTTTAGAAACAAATAATCAATTAAATCGACTTCAGTTCCACTGTGGACCTTTAACGTTTGTGAGTTTCTTATGAATTATAAATGAGACAAATTCCTAATGAACAAAGAATTATGAAAATTTTATTTATAACTACTAATTAATTGTGTAAATTGTATTAGCCAAAGTGAATGAATACTGCCGAAAAACAGGATTTTCAGCAGAGACTAATGACTCAGACCAACTCAAATAAAACAATTTATTCACCTTCCAAACATTTATCTACCTTTCAAGATGACTCAAACAGACAATCACTCAAAGTCGAAACACATTCTGGCACAAACAACAACGGCATTCTGGCACAAACGACAACGGCATGCCACTATACAGCGTCTCATGACTCACCGTTGCCGTTGACACATTTACATGAAGCATGCACATTGCACAACACTAGAGTTTTTTGAGTTTAGAGGTTTTTTATAGAATATTTGGTCTACAGTCAGAAATTCTGCAGTAATATTGACAAAGCCAAGCAAAAACTCAAAAGAAAGAAATTCAAGTTCCTCCATAAATAATTTTGATTCGCCATACATGCAAATTAGCAAACTGAATCAATATAAAAACAAATGCATAAAGAATTTAATCAAAGCTCGGATACAACAACAGCCCAAGTACTAAACCGAAATCAACCAAACTCCCGCACGACTGCGATAAGACATAAGACGACAACGGCATGCCACTATACAGCGTCTCATGACTCACCGTTGCCGTTGACAACGATCCAACCCTTATGACATTCTCTGGATTCTTACGAACTGTTTCCTTGAACTCTCGAATGTCCTTACGAGTCCAGATCGTCGCCGGAATTAGCGGCGGCATTTCGCACAGTGGACTGCCTGATGATATTTGCGAGCAATCACAGACACACACACATACATACATACATACACTCTCACAGACATACCCGAATGCACCAAAAATATCCAGTATACCTAAAGCTATCATAAAAGGAACTACATTTACAAAAAGTGACTTGTGACACATGTTCAATTAACACGGTCATTCAGTTAATGCACGGCAACATCGTGCCCACCAAAGAAATCAAATTAATACACACACAAAATTAATCGAAATAAAAACCTTAATCAGTGATTAGCCATAATAAATACAAGGAACCTGAATTATAGCCGAGAGACGCATAGATTTAATCTTTTTTTGTTTAAAAATTGGCTAAAGAAGTACTTACAATGGTCATTGTCATCTATGTCACTCTGTCCATCCACGTCATCCTGGGTGCCACCTCCTCCTCCGTCATCCGACAGAAGTTTCTCTTTCATTTCATTAGCGGCCGTCAGCTGATGATCGTCCGCATCGAGTTCCGTCATAATCGACCCATCCGTCTGGTGCACGTCCCCCTTGCTCATCATCCCTCGCCCATCAACCTCCGTCATGTACTGGATCAACAGCTGCTGGTCAGTATGCGACTCAACGGCCTCCGCTCTCAATGGAAACGCAGGCACTGCTGAGATCGCAGCAGTCGAGTCTGAATCATCAGGCGGTCTGGTGGCGCTCGATGCAAGTGACTGCATCTGAGCGTACTGCTGGCGCTGGTGCACGACTTGCTGCGAGTGAACCTGCAGCATGTACTGCTGGAAGTGCTGCTCCTGAAGCTGCACCACCAACGCCTCTTGCTACAAGAACAGCAGCACCTGATCAGAAGAAGCTGCTGAAGGAGGACAGTACTCACAACAAGTAGGAGAAGGACGAAAGGAAGGAGACAGACAATAGAAAGAAAGACAAAGAAAAGTACTTGGCTAGTACTCATCGTCACTATCATATTACAACTAGGGCATAGCCGGGGGGGGGGGGGGGGGATGACCCGGTTAACCGGAATTACCGGTTATTGACCACCCGGCAGATAACCGGCCCCGGTGATGAAAGGTCAACCGGGCCGGGTGGGTAATTATGAATAGCATACCACACCTCAAAGAGCTTAAGAACAAACCTGCAAAATCTCAATTCCATCATAGTACAATGAACAAACCAGACCGTCTGCTGCAATAGTTAATCTATATTAGCCTATCCTATTTCAAACAGGGACCAGCGAGAGGAAGAGAGTGAGGAAGGAGGAGGAAGAGGGGAGGAAGAGTGGACCAGGCTGAATTAGAGAGAAAGAGGAAGGGTGTATATAACTGTAATACACATAAGAAAGTATTATCACATTGGTCATGCTTCCACCCCTCCTCCTCCTTACTCTGAGCGGCAGGTGCTATAAGAGAACTTTGGAATGTACATATATATTAAGTATTATCACCCTCTTCCATACTGTTGGGCTATTTGAAATATGAAGAAGAGGAGGAAGATTAAGAAGGAGGGGAAGAACAGTGTTAAGGGGTGAAGAAGTATAGGAAGAGGGAAGAGTGTGTACAGCTGTACACCCACAGACACACACAGACACACTCCCATGCACAGTGCTGCTCACTGCCCATAGCTATTATAGGCTGCCAGTGGTCATCTGTCATTAATCTATCTTTGCACACCCTCATCCAAGCCTGAGAACAGAGACCAGGACTTGTCTTAACACTGGGGCTAATATGATGATGAATCTAACAGATTAAAGGATGGCATGCTTTGAAATACATCTACTTTTGGACTGCATGAATGACAGAAACAGGACTGTTCATCAGGGCCTCAGCTTCAGTTACCTCTGACCTCTTGCCTGACATGGCAGATCAGATAGGATGATGCTATTAACAGAGTTCAAGAACAAATTTCACTGGCACTTCTCAATCAATAACCTCTGGCAGAAATTTAATCAACTGTAGCCTCTTCTCTCTTGCTGAAATCGGCCAGACTGATAATTTATGTAGGTTTTCAAACGATCAGAGGTTACTGATAGGCAGTGGTAAGAATGCTGAACTGTCAACAGGTTATCTCTCTAGAGGTTCCTGGCTAAGGGAACAAGACAATTTGTAACTGTATACCCACAGAACCATAGGCCCTGCTCTGTATATAAACTCATGCCAGCAGAACATAGATTCTTCATTCTGTTTTGAAAGACATTATTATAGCTGACATTGTATCTGATGCTGAAGTTTGATTTTTAATTCTTTTATAGTAGGCATATGTACTATAAATATTCAACACTCGTAAATAATTTAATAAGTTGAGCCGATATGTCGCAGAGTCGCATGAAAAGTAAAATCTGGAACTATTTTATAATAAATGCAGCAGATGAAACTAAAGCAAACTGCAATATCTGTAAAGACAAGCTTTCAAGAGGAGGAAAAGACCCACGCTCGTATGGAACGAAAATATTGCTGAACCACCTGCAATCGAAACATCCCAATGCATTTCTTGAATTTTCAAGCTCTGATCAAGATGTACTTTTTCTTTTTTAGCAATATTCGTAACAATATATTTAACATTGCTAATTTAACAACAAGATAAGTTAGGTATAACTGACACAATAGATCATAGCAATGATTCATGAAATACAATTCCACCATAGGCTGCTAGCAATTTGTATGGTATTCGCTCAACAGCTTTTAAAATGAGGACATATCCAGTTTAGAGATTAACGATTACTTTTAATACCCGGACCCGGTACCCGGACCCGGCAGATTTTATTCAAACTACCCGGACCCGGTATCCGGTTGAAAAACGGCACCCGGCTATGCCCTAATTACAACCACTCATCACTAAAGAGAAGGCCTTCCACAACTACATGTCCAGCATTCTGTGTTGTTTTACTCATAATTATTCCACGTACACGTCATACAGTATCACTAAAATATGTCATAAGTTGCATTACCGTAAGTGCATCAGTCAAAAATTCTAATGTCTAAAGACTCGGTTTTCAAAGAGCATGATTTAGACAAGAGAATTGATGTTTATTTTGATGAAATTATGCAACCAACCTGTTCTATATTGTCAGGCACCTGTTGTTTGGCATACTGTCTGAACTGAATCGCAGTCTGCTGATTGAGGGCGTCTTTTATCTGCTGCCTAAACAACACAAAACTACGCTTCAGCTCTGCTTTAAAATACGCAACAGAGTCTTTGAAAACCAACTACAGCCCAAACAAAAGTTACCAGCATCCACTAACAGCAACTTATATAGTCCCAGTGGCAGCTGATATCACCATCTCTCAGCTATGATTAGCCATAGACTCAGAAAACCTCTTCACATCTATTTGTTACATCTCAGCAAAGACAAAAATTGCATACGATAGCATGGATAAGTGATTTATCAGTTGAAGGAAGTTGTACTTTCCACAGCACAGCTCAAATTTCATGTGCAATGCATCAGTGCTCAATGTTTTTGGCAATGTTATCAGTTAACAGGTGCTATATCTCTGCTGTACTGCGTGAATTTGGTTTTGCCAGACCAAGTCTTAGAAGTCAGATAACAACTGGTCATCTAGTTGAAATCTATAAAAAAAAATACAGAAATCATTAAATGAAACGAAACAAAGTCTGCTTACTCCAACTTTAAAGATCGAAGTTTCTCTTCTTCTTTGTTCATTTCATTCTCCAAAAACTTTTTCCTCTCCTCATCTCTCTGTCGTTCTTCTTCGTCTTGCCTGATACAATTTTCAATAATACACCATTAAATTTTACATCCTAATCCATTAAAGAGAGATTACTAACAATGAACGCTCCTTCAATATTTTACTAAGATAACCGACAAATTTCTTCACAGCAGATTTCGTAGTTTAATTTCTATTTTAGTTGTCACCAAAAGCAAATACGGTAAATTTGTTCTACAACACAGATAGTTTCATGCCACATAAAGTAATTTGAAACTTGACATACAGATAAGTCATATCAAAGATTTATCAACCAAAACAAGATTTTTTAACTGTCTTAGTTAATCAAATTTGAAATTAAAAGTTTGTTAAACCCCAGAAATGACAAGTCATATTCGAGCCAAAACAATCACGAATCCAGAATGGTTAAACTATATTTCCACTGTCTAATACAATCAAATTTTGAAGCCAATGTCCTTAATATTATACTTTTTTTATACAATCTATTACAATTTAGTCAGCACATTAACACACAGCTGCTTCAGTAAAGAGATAGCCTTGCACTTCTGTATGTATGTATTGCCACTGTAAACTTGTACTACGTGTGCATAATGCATATAAATGCATGTGGATACTCACAACAAGCCTTTTAAATAATGGCTCACTAAAGTGCTGCCTAGCCAAACTAAACATTTGAAGTAACCTAACAACATACAAAATCCAAGATATCAATTCTAATATAAAACAATTCCAATAAAAACATCAATTATTCTGTGTATGCATGCAAATGCAATGTCATCGGTTGAGTTATTACCTTTCTTTTTCAAGTTGGTCACGCTCTGCCTGATGGGCTTTGATATAAGGAGTGAACTGTGGACACAATTCAATGAGACTGCGCACAAACTCAATCATCGCAAGCTGCTGAGACATATCTCCAAGTGATTGCCATACTTGTCTACAAAATATGTACAATCAGTTTCAAACATATTTCAATGCAGATGCGTCAGAAATACGCAGAAATATGAATATTCTATCACAGCATGAGAACAGGAGGTTCAGAAAGAGTGAAAAGAATTACGATATGGCTGCTGGTCTGTAAAAACATACTGTGCAGTCAACTTATGTCTTCAGACAAATCGTCAGTTCAAAAACTGATATATAGAGGGCAAGTTATTCATTCATTCATTCACTCTAAGGTCTTATTCAGCACCCCTCCAAGAAACCTACTCAAGAGCCCTCCAAGACCAACGATGGCTAAAGAAATTTTTTTTAGTGATTATAAAACACACAGTTTGATTGGTCAGGTGTAACACGTGCAGCTCTGAAGAGAGATCATTACATATCAAGAGACCTGCAACTGAGAAAACTTGGTGTTGCCAAGCAGCCCAGCAAGTCTGTGGAACTAGGAGTTGCTTCCATGTCGCTGAGCGAAGAGTCTAGTGCACTACAATTTCAGACGTTGGGCGACAGAGAATGTGCAAGGTAAGAAGAAGCAAAACCAAAGATACATGCAGCGTGATCTCTCGATTTCTATGTAGCAGCTGTAGCACTGACGGCAAACAAACAAAATGACCTGATTTTCTGTTTTGCTCTTTTGTCAGCCTTAAAGCAGCAGCACAAAACATTCTGCTCTCCAACATGCAACTCTTGTGTGACACAAAAAAACTTTCATCACATTACAAAGCTGGTTGGTTGGGATGCCTGGACAGGGTCCTGGGTCCTGCACTGTGCCACACGCCTATGTGGACACATCCCCCAAATTTGGCTATAGATGTTTCCGGCTATATGCTGGATGTGCTTCATTGGCTCCTCCTCAAGCAGATCTTATACCCAGATCATCTCTTTGGTAGAGCTTCATAGAGCTTACCTTCTATCATTCCCAATCACATCAAGAATTCCTACATCTGGTGCAATGTCTGCTTTGAATTTCCCATACGATATCTGTTTCGTCAAGGCAACCAGCTTCAATCGATCGTTGTATGACGTCTGCAAAGCTTTTGTTCCTTCTTTATCTGCTGATAAAAAATTTCATTTTAAAATGTACCTATCAGTTCAAATGCCTTACAACAAATGACAAAGAAACAACAGTACCATCCTTCTCTAACTAAACAAGATATACATTTTAATTAGTTCTCAAAACAGGAACGTATTATATCCATGCATTTTCATTCTATTGTTGTTCACACACGTCATTTAATTCAAATACAGATTTTAAAAAATGTAATTGAACTGATAATTTAATTAACAATAATTAAATAGACCCCAACATGACCAACCACAACAAGTGCTATAAGCTTACAGCCAGTAAAATTTAGGCAGTTTTCATTAAACACGAGACCTTTGTAGTTTTGGTACAACGACAAATTGCCAATACGCTAGATGGCTAGAAGTACAAATTTCTTTAAGCCCTGTATTATGCACAAAATAAAAAAACATTGCACCAAAATAATAAGCTCCGACCTTTGTAAAATTTCAGCGCCATTTTATACAGTTCGTCCAAAGTAAAGCCCCAATCATCGCTAAGATGATCATTCAACGTTAGAAACTGCATATCATCCGTTTCCTTGTTAATGCTGTTTAGATTAACAGCACTTAAGGACACTGGACTGTAATTCTTATTATCATTCTTATTATCATTCTCCGTCCCAGCCATCTTGAATTCGTAAATATTTTGTCTGCAGGAA
This sequence comes from Lumbricus rubellus, assembly GCA_945859605.1. Classification (NCBI taxonomy): domain Eukaryota; kingdom Metazoa; phylum Annelida; class Clitellata; order Crassiclitellata; family Lumbricidae; genus Lumbricus; species Lumbricus rubellus. Next base: position 54,420,733 of record OX243811.1, on the reverse strand, counting down.
CCGGAAGTGAGACGTCATGGCATCATGTCAACGATTCCTAGGCATCGTGTCTGCAAATCAAGCGTCAAAGCGCAAAGATCACTGGCGTCAAACGTCAAAGACCGTCTGACCAACGAGTATACGCAGAAAAGCCGTTTAGCATTGCGTTTCTCGCGTCGTGACAAAAGGGTTAGCAGGAAAACTGAATATATTTCATCCAATCTATTCTGACAGCGATAGCGCATCGATATGATCTTATCTAGCCTATTGATATTCTGATAATCATAGGCTTTAGGTTGAGTCTGGGACTAGTATCAACGGGATAGGAAACCGACCTTTACTGACAAGTTTATTTATTACCGGTATATTCGCTAATTGCTATTTAATGTGTGCCCGTGGCCGATTTTTTAAAACAGAAACGGTGGCGAATCTCATAGTTCATGTGGTGGATCTCAAATTCGGGAGCGTCATCGTCACAATAAAGTCTCCAAAAACAATCTCCACATGAGAGATCGGTATGCCTAGAATGTCGATCATATGTGCCTCGTGAGGTTCGTGGCATTTCCTTGTTATAAATGTAAATTAGTAATCATTATTGATAGAAAGAATGAATAAAGCTATCGTCTCATTTGCTCTGCTCGGCACCGTTCTAAGGGTTGCTCAGGTCCTTCAGGATAATATTCGGGGGTACAAACTTTCCGCGTGGACGCATCGTGATATTGAGAAAGAACACGCACCAAGAATGCGAATGTTTTAAACAGATTTATTTGCGAACTCTGCTGATTATTATAGTTTTAAGTGTAAAATTGAGTTGTAAAGACTTTCTCTTCAGTAATTAAGTCTGTTTCGCAGTGACAGCTTTAATGATGGACGAAGAAGATGGCGAGGTTGAGTTGGAACTGGACGATGAAATGGACAGCAATGCCGTCAGTGAGGGCATCATTGAGTCATTAGTGCCGAGTGACCTACACTGCCTTCCAACTTCCTTCATGTCATTCAATTCCGGATCCGTGAAAGATGAGTTTCGCGAAGCTATCGGGCCTTTAAATACCTCTGAGACGGAAGAGGTTGTAAACGAACAGAACTTAAACCGGTCCGAAATGGATCCAGTTTGTGCAGAATCAGAATTAACCGAAGAACAGCTGACGCCGATCGGCAGTATAAAAAAACTTCGAGGTCCAAGAAATAAAAAGACAGCTAAAAGCATCGCTACACTCAACGAACTGTCGCGTGATACAAAGACGAAAGTCAGGAAATGGGAGCATAAACCAGTGTCAATCAAAACTTTAGAAGGGGAATTTACTGTTATGTTGTGGACGACCGGTATGTTGCATACAAGATTTAACATTTCTAGTCTTCCGAATGCAGGCATCATGTCTGCAGGCTAACTGCAGAATTAGCATGTTTTGATTCAACAGGTTAAGATGTGTATGGCGAAGGGAGGGGTCTGGATAAAATATGTACTATGGAAAGTAAATGTCTAAGTATTATTTATGACTCCTCAATCTTCCTCATAGCCTATTTATGACTCTGTTATTCCACAGTCGTCCGATGGCATATCCTTACATCAAATAAAAGTCATGTGCACTGTGCAGTTATTCTGTTCTTTAAACGGTAGCTTAAGATAAAGTTGATGACTTTGCTAATTAACTTTATAAAAGGAGTAGAGAAGCTTAGTTTTTAAAAAAGCTTAGTTTTTTGTCATTCTCTCGTGCTGCTGTAACTCGGAGACTGATTGAACGTGGACAAATTCGCTAGCCATAGTCGATAGCTTAGTGTCTGGCTTAGACTAAAGGACTTGGTGGTAGATGGCACTAGTGCTGTGGACTAGTTGGTAGTTTGAATATGATATATATATATATATATATATTATTATGTGTGTGTGTGTGAAATGATTATATTTCTACAATTATCTATAGAGTAGTTGTGCATTGTAGTTTGCATTTCTGTTGTAGGTGAACCGGACATCAAATTAGAACCGAATTTAGACGTGCAAGAGGATGAAGTGCTACCAGGCGGCATCGATACGGAGTTCTCCGACAGCTGTCTGCCTGGACGACAGGATTCGCTTCAGGCCGATATTGATCTTGATACCCAGCAGTTCCCAAGTTTTTCAAAGTTTGTTCTGATCTACGTTGTAAAAATTCAATATACTAGCAAAGGAACTGTTACAACATTTGTTTATATAATTTTTTTATCTCTGATGATCATGATTATATTCATAATATGAAAATCTGCTATTAACCAGTCAACCATTGCTTTTAATGTGAAAATAGATCTACTATTATCGACTAAACCATTGTTTTTATTCCAATTGCCTTATTTGTTATTATTTTATATCGTGCTGATTCATGCATATACTATTACATACATGTATTCCACTTAAGTATGACAATAATAGCTGAATGGTAAAATTTTTGTTAACAGAGCCAGATCTAAAAAGTCGCCTCCAGAAGATGATACGAAAACATTTCCGTGTCCTCATAAGGTTTGTGCTAGAATTCTGGACAACTATAATTAGCTCTCTAGTCGCATAGAATAGCCATTCATTGACTTCTCAGAATTAATTTATGTGACTTTTCAGCACTAAATTATATGTGCAAATAAGACAGTTTATAGAAAATATTTCATATTTTACATATCTTATGAAAGTCATAATAGTGTGCGGCTTGATTGCTCATTCTTTGCTCAATGCTTTGATATTAAATTATATTTGAAAATACAAGGCAGCTGGTCAATTGCCTTCTTTTCATTATAATCAGGCATTATTTTCAGCTTTTGTCAGAACTTTTCTACTTCTCACCGACCATCATTGAAATAAATTGTTGCTTTTATAATTATTTCTATTTTTAAACAGGGTTGCAACAAACTTTTCAAGGACAACTCATCGATGAGGAAGCACATACATACACACGGTCCACGAGTTCACGTCTGCGCAGAGTGTGGCAAAGCGTTTATAGAAAGTTCAAAACTAAGGCGTCATCAGCTTGTTCACACAGGAGAAAAACCATTTCAGGTACCATAAATACAATATGTAGTGAAAGGTTTCTGAATGTCACCCTTTAACGACGAGAAAGTACTAAAAGTGGCTGGGAAATAAAATTGTCTGTAATTGTTATATGGTATGATTATCTTAAATTATAACATATACACAGTAAAGAAGCATATATGCACGTGTAATTCATTTCAAATGTCCTGATAGATCTTGGTCAAGTCTTTATAATTTATTACTGTAATACAAATTACTGCTCGCACAGATCTGGCATTAAATCCAATTTTAAGTTTTTTTAATTTAAAATATTATTACCTACTGCACTGTTCTTTAACTGTGTAACTTCATGATTTATTTCACAGTGCACCTTTGAGGGTTGCGGCAAACGGTTTTCTCTCGATTTCAACCTTCGAACACACGTTCGTATCCACACGGGCGACCGACCATACGTGTGTCCGTTTGACAGCTGCAGCAAGAAATTCGCTCAGTCTACTAACCTCAAGTCACACATACTTACACATGCTAAACAAAAGTGAGCTACAGCATACTTAATCTGACTACCGTGTGTGTCATTAAGCCGAGTGCAAGTAGTGCCGACTATTGACTCAGCGGTCTTATGCTGAATAAATATTTCTGTGTTCCTTCTGAAACTAGTAACATGCCAGTAGCCTACTTATTGCCTTGTCTTGAGGAAGGATTATGGTTCTGTAATACTCTGCTTACAGAGACTAAAGTATAATCATAATTTTTATTAGATTATTTTGTTAGACTTATGCTTTTGACACTAGAATTATTTTACAAAGAAGCATTTTCGTAGTTACCATACTATCAGGCAATGGCTAGTAAACAAGAAACATACCACTACAGTATCTTGGGAAGCCATATAATGAGGATGTTTTATTAGGTCATCATCTACAGCAGAATTAAACATCTCTACCACATTGCATTGGCATTCATGCTGTTTCATTCCAGATTAAGAAAGTCTCCTGTGCATAACTTCATGTAGATACTATTTGTATTTATAATTAATTTTTCTTTCTAATAATTTTCAGAAATCAACCCCAATGCCAGTTGGACGATATTAATGCGTAAGTATTTTTAGACATTACTGCTCGATCGATATAAAGTTGGCATAATTTGTGTGATCTCAGTTTGGTGATGATGGTATTAATCTGCTGTTTTGTGTGCCAACTATTTCAGCTCTCTATTTGGAATAAATACTACTGTTGAGAATAGTGGATGAGTAGAGTTTGCACATAGCATCAACAAGGAGAAATCCTGACAATGCAGCATTGTGTTGTATTTAAACAGTTACAGACATTGTTTCTTTTATGTTACGAACCTATCCATTAGCAGATAAACCAAAGATTACAATTTCATTCATGGGTCATAGTATTTGTGTAAATAGTGGTTTTATTAACCATGAATACATTTATCATTAGGCTGTTGAAACTGATGTAAGTTTAGCTGTATTTCATTGTAAAGTTGATATATTAAGTTAGTTGTTGATAATTTTTTGCAGAACTTGGCATACATTTGATAACTGATACGCGTAAAGCATACTAAGAGGCAGGTAAGTTTTTATCCACTGAACTTGTGTAGTGAACTGCTTTACTGAAAGTAGGATACCATAACACATTAAAATAATTAACCGTCCAGTTTAATAAGCTTAGCTGCCAAACCACACTTCCCATAGCAGGACATTTCAAGTGAAAACAAATTCACATCTAGATCTGATATTTAATGAGTCGCCATGTTACGATGATGATAGCACACAACAAGGGAAAATTTGCTGTATAAAAGACAGAAGTGTGGGCTTAGCACTTTGGTTATATAAGACTGGCAAGCGCAATGAAATTAAACACCAAGCACTGTTAGTAATTGAAATGCTGTCCAAGAGTACCACATAATCTGGGCCAACTCGCACTCATACTGGTAGAGACTTTGATGGTTGCCAATTGTTGCATTGCTGAAGAAACCCTGGTCTCGTTATCCTTCAACATTAGACTATTATATTCCAGTGGCGGTGCTACAGCAGGACAAATGCCTTGGTACAAATTCCAACATCCTGGTTGTTGCCCTGCCACGCTGTTACAATTTTTATACTGCCGATAATTTATTTGGGGCATAAATCGCACCGTGCACTGGTTATTTATATGACTGGCTTGGCTATGTCTATTGTCCTGTTTATGAAAATATCTCAAGAAATTGGTCAAATTCTAAAGAGTGTGTACGGTAAGAGCTGGGTTGGTATTTAAGTTTTTTAAAGTCAGTATTGGATTTCATTCTTTAAATTTGATTCCAAATATCACAGTACCATTTAAAATTGTTGTTTCAAAATTAAATTTTAACAATATGGAATTAAGACATCTTACATTTATATCTAAACCAGATCTACATCTAAATTCATTGATCTTTGTAGACACGTTTGGCAGGCACGTTGTGAAGAATGACAAAACGGGAACTGACCTAAAGTTGCTTCACTGTTCACGCCATTTTCTGAAGTTTAAATTTCAATCATGGAGAACATATGCTCAAATAAACAGTGAATTGTTCCAAGCTCACACATGTTAGACTGTAGTTGGTTGCAGAACTGGAATGGGAGGCCAACAATGATTGGCACCGAATGGCCATTGTAGCCACATTTAAATTCTCTTCCAATATAAAGACTACATAATATTTTAAGGACCTTTTATTTGATAACGAGATTATAGTCTGTCTGTTGCTTCGTTGAACAACGTCGGTTAAAACATGATCATAGTGATCAGCAACTGCCTTTCAGTGTCTTCTTTGCCATCTCTAGCACTCCATGCTTTGTCTTGTTTCCACCAATGAAACCAGATGCATGTACAAATGTACAGCCGTCAATTCCGCTGATCTTGGACAACTCTTCATCTCTTAATCCACGCCACGGATCTAGTATTGACAGTCTACAACAACAGCAAACATGTCCAACATTTAAACACACAAATATGTGTTGCAGACTCAAAACAGCTCACATAATTTACGTTATAATTATCTAAACATTTAGCTCGTTCTAAATTTTAGTCCGATCAGATATCCATTTGCAGTAATGCCTTAAAATGACCACTGGTAGAATGCCACATAAGTGGTCACTAATAGCATTTTATTCTATAGCCAGTCACACCTGAAACTGAAAGTGAAACATTGTTGACATTCAACTTTAATTGAATTTATTGGGTGAGATATGTCGCCAATAATGCCTGTTTGAACGCGTACCACATACAAATGTGCCGTTTAACGCTAACCACGAGTGTACTATAATCGACGGAAACCCATCCCTCTTCGTTCATGTACAGACTGTACGGGCCAGAGATCTAAATCTCTTAAGAGCCAGTACTTATCAGTATGTGAACACAAGCATAGGGACATATGCTCTAACCCAGCGGTTCCCAACCCGTGGCCCGCGGGCCAAAAGTGGCCCGCCAGGCCTCAGAAAATGGCCCGCCAGGCCTCAGAAATGGCCCTTATCTCTCAAACAATTATGAAAAATGTATGAAAAATTAACAATTTGGACAGGATGGAACACATTATTATTCTTCTATTACAAATTATTTTATTTTAACGTTGATAAATAACATCAAACATTATTTTGAATCAATTATAACAATTTTATATGCTTTTAGTTAGTACAATTTTAACCTTGTGGCCCCCTAAGGTCCGTCAACTAATAAAAAGTGGCCCTCATGTCCTCCAACTTAGAAAAAGTGGCCCTCAAGTCAAAAAAGGTTGGGAACCACTGCTCTAACCGCTAGCTAAAGAAACCAGTATGTGTAAACATTTCCTAAATTTGTCTTACCTGTTCTCAAAGGAGGACTTTGAAATCGGAACACATTGAATGCGCCACATTCCACTCGTGTCGGTGTAAAGGACGAACTTTATTTTTGGTTCAATCTTCAGCTCCTCTTCCAGGTCAAGCAGATGATCTTTCCAAGGACATGAACTGGGACTGAAGCAGATAATCTCACCACTTTCATCCACCTGTAAATATATGAAATCAGAAATACATTCACACAGTTTAAACATCCATTACATCTTCTGTGAATACATAATTATTATGAAAAGTGGTCGCAAACAGTTTTGATGTAATCTTTCTACACCAGGATCTCCTTGCAATGCTGTTTTTGAAAGCTACATGTATCAAGAACCACCGTATAACAAGTTTGTGTTGAAATGTGGTCACACTATGTGGCTGGACTAATTTTAGGGCTCTAGATCAGAATTCGTGCCATAGTCAGTGTATCATGCCTGAGTTTTAAACCAATGGAACAGCTTCAAGTACAGTAAAACAGCCTCTGAAATGATAATTAGCAGAAGCATTGTTGCTTACCTCAAAGCGATTCTTTACTGCATCTTCTACCAATTTTCTGGCTGGCCACCACCCCTTCCAGTAAAACTGAACCTTGTCTGAAAACTCTGCTCCAACCAAAGCCATGGCCTTCTCAAAGCGTTTCTTGTAAAAACAAAAACACTTAAAAATTATACATTGAACTTGTTTAGCCAGTATGGCCACTTTGCAGAGATTACCGGGTATTTACATTTAATATCCTGTGTATCTATACACTAAGCTTAATGCAATATTTCCAGGTTTTTCGATATTTCATTTTCAACTTTCAAGATACAGGTCGCTAAAAAATGTTACGCCCTAATCACAGGGCCTACTGTACCTAATGGATAAAATGGCCCAGAGTTAATGTGGGAAGAGCTAGCCTGCATAGACAACATTGCAAGCGTGTGCAATGCTGTGCATGCATGAGAGAATGCATATGCACAAACAGGACAACAATTTCAAGTTTGATAAAGCACTGGCTGGAAAATAAACCAACACACAGTACCAAGCAAGTCAGATAATTTTGTATGCATTGAAGCCAATGACATTGAAACCTGAGATATCTGCAAACACAAATACAATAACTAGTTAGTATCACACCTCCAATTCAAATTCAGGTGCAATTTTGCGTGTCTTACAAAGTCTGGTAGCAACAACAGTAATAGTAATAATGATATGCTGCTCATGTTTTCTTACATCTAGGTTTTCATCTGATGCTTGATCTGGTTCATTCCAAGCTGGATTAAGACCACCAACGCGAGAACTGAGATTCGTGCTAATTCTATACCTGAAAAACACACAGCAAATTTTGCCATAAAAACTTGTGCTTCAACAGAACAGACGAACAACTTCAGATGAAACATTCCTCTAACACAGAAAGCTAAAGTAGTCTGCTCAAACCACAGTATTACTAGTTATCAACAACTTTCAGTAATGGCAGCTCATCCAGGTTTAAGAATTGTAAGCTACTTTGCAGTGTTCAAAACAAACATAAGTCACTGTATCATATGACTGCAGAAATGGGGCATGTTCTCAAGCACATTATGTCACAGTAAATACAGATTTTTACATAGAACACAGTTGCAAGCATCCCTGAAAGCAACAGCATTTGAACTATGAGGTGCGTACACAGTTACACATAATATACTCTCCTTCTGAAACAAGAACAAAATGCTGATACTTAAGAAGTGTACCTGAGTTCTCCATCTGAAATGTTAATTCCATTATCAATGGCATCAACTTCTTCCACAAAACAGTCGTACACTTTATCGTATAACACTTGAACGACATGAACGTCTGCTTCAGGGCTATCCATAAGTTGTCTGAGAACTCGTTCTCCAAAGTGGTAGTAGACCAGGCCAGCACTGCTCAGTTTTGTGGTCCACTTTTTCGTAGGACACAAGGCATTCATTGTTTTATCAAATGTTCTATAAAAGTCCAGCAAACAAATATTTTGGAGAATTTTTTTACAAGGCTTACATTTAAAAATCAGAGTTAAATTTCTGACTAAACATAGATGATGAAGAACATTTCACAGTTGGTAAAACTCATGACCTCATGTTATGCAATAACTGATTTGAACTTACCAAATGTCTAAATATTAATAACATCCTGTTATGATCAAATTTCCTAACTCAGGACTGCCATATTTACGTGTCTAGAAAAAATGAGAACCAAAAAGACAACTCAAATAGATGGAAAAATGTATAAAATTTAAATTAAATAAAAATGCCTTTCCTTACTTTTTTATACTGTACTTTTACTTTATGAATGAATGATTCTTTTGAAATGACACCGTAATATAGTATCACTATTATTTTTTCTACTCATTCATATTATTACATTAATATTATTTTTTAACTAATTAAGCTTTACAAGATAAAGAATCCGCTGATTTTTATATTCAGCGGATTCTTTATCTTTCATTTACAGCTAAAATGCCAACCACTCAACAGAAAAGAACTTCAACACTTCTAAATATAAGGTTACCGCTGATGATGGTCATAGCGATGGGTTTCAGGATCGTAAACACCACCAACATCGACCAGAATGTCACACGTTGAAAGAACATCTGGATTCCGGCTCCTGATTAAACATAATAAGACACGCTGCCTCTGTTAAATATAATTTTTTTTAGTAAATTATGCACTTCTTCTGCACCCAAAAGTGTAGCCCAGCTCATTTGTTGATATCTAAAAACAAAATGCAATGAGGGAAAAGAAGCAAACGTCCAATCATATAGAAAAACAAGTAATGAATGGCCTGGTCGCCATTAATTCAAACACAACGGGAAACATCACTGCCTAAGTCAACTTGCATAAACTGCAATTTTGTTTAATGTGAAATAATTTATCAGTCCTTGCATGCCAAATTGCTACGAGTATACATGTATATAAACTTATAAAGCTTATAAGGTCACTCTGTGATTCGAAGTTCTTCACCGAGCTTTAGATGATTGATTGCCTTGTTTCTCAACTTGCCTCAATTATAAGACACAGAACGATGCATTTGTGCGTTTGAATCAGTAGGAATGGGTCCATAAACTAAGGTAACATGATATACTCTCACTCTCGCACCCTAGTCTCATTTCACAGACATATTACACAGAATACACTTAAATGCAAGTGTTCTATGGCCAACTTAACATCCTTAGTCTTCGCTTCAAATTAGTATGAATCCTAATTGCATCCTCCTATATTTCCCTTTTAATCGTTAAGAGTTCTAAGAATATAGTTCAAATTTAGAGTGATATTAGTGGTATATTAGTCATCTGTAAACGTATACTTATATTCATACAAAGTTTATTTCACTGAGTTAAAAATGATTGAGAGGTGGATGACAATCTCTAAAAGGCATTTACAGTTTTTTCAAACTAAAACGAAGCTAAAAATCACCTGACGATCTCAGCATCTTTATATTCTGGCAGCTGCTTCAGCATATAGCAAGCAAGAGCTTCATCGCAGTGAAAGGTTCCGCTGTGAGTACCAATCTTCATTCCTAACTTTGGCTTTTTGACAGCTGGTGAGATAGATGCCATCAGATGTCTTACACACAGTTTACTACAAGCTGCTAAAAACCATCACATAATTAATGTATCTGAAAGGCAAAAATCAGCAACGACAAGGTTACATTATCTTTAGTTCTCAGGCAAAATCCAGTGCTTTAGCAAATACATCTATAGGCAATCATCTATGGTGCATCGAGTTGTATTGTCAGAAACCATGTGGACTGAAAAAAAGGTTTTTACAAAGTCTTGATTTACATTTGCAGCGCTATATACAGGGTGCAGCAAAAAAAAAGACCCCCCCTAGGTTCTTTGGAAATATCTTGGCCAAAAGTAAGAATTTCCAGATGAAATTTTACAGTCTCAAAGACAATTCATATTTACACGTGATGGGCAGATTTGATCAAAATATTTCAAACTGAACAAAAGTTATGCCACTTTTAGGGAGGTCACTCATCGTTTTTTGACGATTCAAAAACGAAGCGCATCAAAAACTAGGTTTTTGGCCAATATCTTGGCGAAAAGTAAGAATTTCAACATGAAATTTTACAGGCCTAAAGACAATTCATATTTACACATGATGGCCAAATTTAATCAAAATAGGTCATACACAACAAAAGTTATACCACTTTTAGTAAGACCACCCACCGTTTTTTCACGATTCACAAACGAAACGCAACAAAAAGTAACAAAAACACGATTAGCCTATATTAAGTCTCATGATCTCATCTCAAATAACTGTTGTCAAATGAACTTGGTAGTGCTTCACAACTTGTGTTCAATGTGCCCACCACCGGTGCAAACACTTCTTTTGAGTCTCTTTGCAAAGTTCTTGACGGACCTGTTGATTAATCTGACAGATTCCTTATTTACCAATTTGATTGTCATCTTGCTAAGTGCCTTCTCAGTGACGTGCAGCTACGCTGGTACCCTGTTTATTTTTTAAATAGTAATTATAATGATTATCTGGGAACATTAAGGCTATTTGATAATAATATTATTTGAAATGAGAAAAAATCGTGTTTTTTGTTACTTTTTTTGTTGCATTTCGCCTTTGAATCGTCAGAAAACGGTGGGTGACCTCCCTAAAAGTGGTATAACTTTTGTTCTCTTTTAAATATTTTGATGAAATCTGACCATCATGTGCAGATATGAATTGTCTTTAAGCCTGTAAAATTTTATTTCGATATTCTTACTTTTGGCCAGGATATTGGCCAAAATAATTAGATTTGTTTTTTGTTGCGTCGCGTTTTTGAATCGTCAAAAAACGGTGGGTGACCTCACTAAAAGTGGCGTAACTTTTGTTGTGTTCGAAATATTTTAATGAAATCTGGCCATCTGGTGTAAATATGAATTGTCTTTAAGACTGTAAAATTTCATTTCAAAATTCTCACTTTTGGTCAAGATATTGGCAAAAATCTTAGGGGGGGTCTTTTTTTTGCCGCACCCTGTACATGAGGCGAAATTGCACGGTAAGGATAATTAAGTGAGCCAAAAACACCATTAGCACAAGACTAGAATTCAAGCAGTTTTGAAAAGATGCAATTCTATGATGTCATTCTACTGACAAAGCACAGAATTTTACGAAGCGAAGCATATCCGTCGAGAGGAAGAAAGCACAAGCCGCGACGGTACGATTGTGTAGACAGCGTGTCAACCGAATTCAGATGGTTTCTACTCCGCCAATATTAAACGCATTAATACCTAAATGAGCTTTAAAAAATGGAAGCAACATATAGACAGAAACTGTTAACTTCAAGTAAATCGGTGCACCTTCTACTTTTAGTGTTTTGTATTTTATTGTTTACACACGAGATAACCGGTACATAACAGGAAACGGAAGTCATTAAAAACTGGGCAAGACCATAGACATCTTACATTTAACTGAAATATCTAAGTAAGTAAGTAAGTAATTAGTTATTAACCAACATTGCATATCGGCATTCTGGTATTATTCATACTAACTTCTGAACCACGTCGATGTTATGAACAACAATCAACATTCAATTTGAGTTAATAGTTCTCTGTAATTTATCAATAAGAGTTAGCGCGACCGTAGTCGCATGATATATTGTTTTCCTCTGCCGATCGATTTTGTCCCTCTGTCTGTCGATTTGTTTTGATTAGCCTAAGCGCCTGTGAATAAGCTTACTCCCTTGACTTCTCTTTTGTAGATGCAGAAGAAATATCGAGATTACGATCGCGATATTGTTGGGATTTTGGACACTTTTATATCTAGTGTTCACCCAGACCGCTGAGAAAAGACGGTTGTTGGCTTGAAGACAAAGACGCTCAAATGTTGGAAAGTCGTTAGGCCTAGGCCTACTCGTTAGGTAGGTAGGCCTACCGGAGGTGAATTATCTTGCTTAAATTGCAGACAAGTGGTTTAGTACAAATGATGGCAGAACTAGGCTACTTTATGATGACAATCTTATGTTCTGAAACTGATAGGCTAGTCTTTCTTCAAATGTAACGCCAATTGAGTTTTGATGAACGTAGTGCAGCCATGGTGATTGACAGTTTGTTGAAGAGGGTAGAAAGATTTCTTTATAATTATAAACCTAATCAACTGCGTTCCTCTGATCTTGGAGTTTTTCTGGATCCGTCACTGCACATATATGTATATATATATATATATGTGTGTGTATATATATGTATATATATGCCTATAAGTGTACTACGTCAATTAGTCCGGATTTATTTTTTCGGGCAGAAAATGTTTTGGCCCCCCCCCCACTGCTGAAATCTTCCCTACGTCTATGATCATCAACACAGATCACTTGTCTAAGTTGTCTTGCTAAATCATTCATTGCCGACCTAGACATGAAGCATCTATATCTGGATTGCCACTTTCCATTATGCATTACCAGGTCATCAAACCGATGTGATCTCTGGAAAACTCTCAATGCTTCTCTTCACCTGCAAGATTATTCTTCATTCAGAAGACCAATTAAGCTCAATACTGCATCATTCTGAACATGTTGATGTTTTCTGCTCAATTTTTGCCAAGAATACTTGTCTCTTCATTTCTCATACAAACCTTTTGAAGATCTACAACTCTGCCTTAGAAAGTGTTATGTTACTTAATTTTTGATGACATACCGAAGTAAAAAACACAGTTCTCAGAAGAGTATACAGAGAGACTTTAATGTAGTACAAGTAACATAATATACAAAGGCAAATACACAAACGAGTACTAAAGTGCTAATTATCCGCTCTGGTCACAAACATAAACTCTTTAGCCAGATTCACGCACAACTTACTGCAGTAGCGTGTTATAGTTCTATCGTTGACACACTTAAACACATAAAATGGAGTAAATAAATTAAATCCGAGTTGCTTCAACTCAATAACAAGTGCACAAGTACTAAAACATCAAATATTTACTAAAAAACCAAATACAATATAAGCTACATCAGTATTTTGTAACCACCAGTGAGCAGGGTACAGAAATGATGTACATGGCAACTAACACGCCATCCATACCCCTACATCACTCTAGGTTCACATTCTGGATCCAGCATTGGCAACCCTGTTTCAACTATTCATTCCAACCACACAACTCAAAGTACTAATCTCATAATCCTAAATTGGACTAATTACAGTATAGCAAAGAAAATACGGCTACAAGCAAAGCATATACTATAAGCCCTTGAAAACGCAGAGTTTTGTTCATTTTTGTCTAAATTAATTCTGTGGCCTGTCAGAACCAGTATCATTTTAGCATAGCACATACATGTAGTATTTACCAACTGTAAATTCAAGCGTCTAGTAGAAATGAAAAAAACATTAGTCCATAAAGAGACATAGAAATGATACAGGTCTTGGTTGATGTTTGCCTCCTTTAATCATATCTCTTTGGGTCTTCCCGTAAAGTAATCACAACCATGAGCTTTTGACCTCAGCTAATCATTCATTGTGTGGACTTCAGTTGAATGAGATTATCATGCAGTTCAGGGTGGCAGTATACTACTTGGTTCATAAAAATTATGAATTCTTATAAAATGTGAACAGGGTTCAGCTTTAGAATTTACAAAGCAGCATTTCTGTTAGGGACTTCTTGATTATGGCACAAAAGGTAAAGTACATACAAGAGTTTAAATCTCATTTACTTGGTAGGCAGAGAAGCAAGTAGTAGCCACCATAGCTAGCCTAGACATTCACGCAGAAGTTAGCGCAGCAATTTTGCAGTTTTACTGAGAACTGAGAAGGCAAACATATCTGCAGTTTCTGTTATCAAACTTGAGTCTTGCCTTAGAAGGCATGGAAATTGCACATAGAATCTTGTAGTACAGCAACACAGTGATGAATGACAGAACTATCCTGTGTATTCCACATAGATTGGTGTTGTCTGGGCCAATAACACAGACTAACCTAAACCAGCAAGGCATGGGGTAAACCAAAGCAGACATTGCTGCTAAAATTCCCAAACTTTCATTCACTTGCACAGTTTTCACGCACAACCATCACTTCTAGCCTTTTCCAAAGTAGAGGAACTTCAAGTGCCAGCAATTTCTTCTTCATGTTCAAGCTACATTTTAAAGTCATAATAACATTTGAAATCAAGTATATAACTAAAATCACGGTTATTTTCGCATCATGATTACTCAATGTAAATGTACATTTATGTATTCAAAGTTTTAAAACCACACACTGGCCAGCAATTAACTCGTGTAATATGATAGGATGAGCCAATAAATGGTGCCATAAATTGACCACTTTGACAAAATCCTATAAATTTCTTTAAGTGGCATCGACTGCCAGTCATAGCAGACACTTTGTGCTTGAAGAATAGACTTTCCAAAAGCTTTTCTTGTTTCTCATCCTTAAAGCAACGCGATTCTGGAACCCTGAGCATCGCGCCATCCATCAATTCTGGATGGAAATCCATGACTGCAGCAGGAGTTCATCATTGATGAATCTTTCAGTCATCTGGATCATCATCACTTGCCTACTGTTTGTAATAAACTTTAACACTAGTTTGGATAGTGTAGTGCAGCAGTTCTTTGAATTACTTGAAAAGTGTTAAATATAGATAAATAAGTGTCTAGGTAGCTAATTAACTAACCATACACTACTGTGGGATTTGCTGACTTACCAAGACATTTGGTATCAGTGCATAATTAATCACACAAGCATTAGACTAATGGAACGCTAACACAGCATATGTCTGAAGACCATGATTTGTCAGTTTTAGAGACTTTGAAAGGCACTACGGCCACTACTACCAAACTTGCCAAAAAGAAATCACCTAAATCCCCCCAAAATTACTGGTAGAACTTTCTAACATTTCTCTGAACCAATTAACTATCCAGGATCCTCTTCTAATCGGGTACTTCGCAATATCACTTGACCTAAGTTTTCCACGATTAATCGGCAACAGCTGAACTTAGCAACGAGAGCAATAGAACGATTGTCACTGCGTGCAACAGTTGCATGATTTCGATTGTGGGACCAGTCGACGTAGAAGGATTCGTTCCTCGCAGCCTCGCTGTCACTTCGAAATCAACTTCGGCTGCAGTTGTAGTCTTTTCGCATTTCACCCATTTATCTCCGATCGATTTTGTCGGATGATGGTGTCGGACGTGCATCCGTGCGTTGTTGAATTCCCAGTACGAAGATTCCTTAAAGAAGTAAGTGTGGCCTGGAAAGAACAAGCACACATGAAAACTTCATTCAGAGCATAATAAGATCATTACAAAAATCCAATGCAACATAACAAACTTCAATCGAATACTATTGTGATCGATAAACAACTGAAACCAACGAATGTGCTTATTATAATTATAACAAGAGAATGGTTAGCCAGTTAGTTCATCATAAACATATTCGTTAACTACGTAGACCAAATTTAGTCCCTGAAAAATTGAATTTCTGAGATTTCATTGTTTCAGCTTCTGAGCTTTGTCTGTTTGTCCATTCTATGAAGAAGCCAAAGCCAAGGGGGAATGCCCTGGGCATGAAGCATTAACAACTGCATTTTCGACCAAGAAAAACGATGACATTATTTGGAAATAATCTTAAGTTCAATGCCCTAAAGAAGAACAGCATTAAAGAAGTTTAACGATTTAAGTAAATGAAAATGGAAACTTAAATCACACAAACCGTCTGTGGAGGTGAAGGCTGAATCCACAGGAACTGGTACCCCGCCCCACATGCTCATGTCGCGCGGATAGCTGTACGTCTCGATGCCGTGACCCGTGTCATTCAGTTTCCAGTACATGTAGCCAGTGATCAGATAGATTCGTCGATTGTGACCCCACACGAACGCCGCATCAATGTGGTCGATGTCGTGTGGCAAACCGAAGTCACTGATTGGTCGTCCCGCAGATGGGAAATTCTTCGCCAAATGGTTGCCGCTGAATTCCCAATATCTGCCGCCTGGAAAAGAAATTGCAAAGAAAGAACGCTGAAGAAATTAATCCAAGTGAATTTTGATTTTAAGTAAATAACAAAATAGTAAATAATACATCAAACCTTAAAATCTTTAACTTTGTGCAACTTCAACAATCAACATCAGTAATTGTGATGCAATTGATTAACTAATCTTGGCCCAGTTGTCTGGAATGGGCTTCGATAGGAGCTACGTCTGCATCCCACATCTCTTACTGAAGCATTTTTTTTTATTAAACTCAAAACATGCTTTTTCACCGTGCTAGACCACTTCTGTGTAGCCACCCTCAAACAGCGCTATATAAATTCTTCATTTAATTAATTGATTAATTACTTAATGATGTAAACGCATTAATGATGATGATAACAACAATTATGCATGAAATGACAATAACAGTCTAAGAGCAAGTAAACTCTGATTAACAAACTAACTGAGAAGAATAAAGTACCGTAAGCAATTCAAATTATTTTACGCTGGTCTTTAAAAAATAAAAAGTGTGAATATAATAAACTGAAATAAAATAAATAAGAAATACCGATGAAGAAGATTATTCTTTCATCGCTCGATCGTTCAAAGAGTGCATCAATTTTTTCGAGGTCGTTTGGAAGGCCGTACCAAAACCTTGTGATCTCAACTGGATATCCAGACATCACTTTCCCATTAGCAAGTCTCCAAAACCACTAAACACAAAAAGACAATGAATGGTCTATATCTTTTCACCTTCTTTCATTTCCTCTCCTTCTATTTCGTTTGGAGCATATAATGGTGACTAGGTATAAAGGAGAAATTAATACAAATTGACCATCGACTGAAGATTACATATTACTTTACGAGCATTACGAAAGTAGTCAAATTCCACATAACCATAACCATAACCACAGTTTTTATTGCTCAAAGTGACAGTTGACCAAGCATATTTACACATATACAAGTGCTCAGGTTTACAGCATTTAATGCACTTCCCATTACGCACTGCACCCACACATCGTAGTGCAGTGCTTAATTGGAAGTACATGAAATGCTCTAAACCCGAGCACTTGTACGTGTAAAGACATGTGGAATTTAATGACTTTCTTAATGCTGGTAATGTAATGCTGATGCCTCTGGCTTGAAGCGCACAGATGACGCCAGTAATCTACAATTATTCCTAACCTTCCAACAGTTATTGCTACTTAACTGCTGCATGGAAGGCTGAGTTGGCTCAGGTGGTAAAACATTCCATCAATAGAAAATTGCTTATTCATCCATACATCATCTGGGAACAATGCTACTCAAAGTTCTTCCTTGTGCTTTTCATTGACAGCTGAGCACAAGTAAATTAACCCTTTAGGTCTCCAAATGGGTTTAGGGCTTCAATACATTTAGCTGGTTGCTAAGCAGCTTGGTCCCTGGCTGCTTCTTCCCTCTTAGTCACAGCTCTGGCTCTGCCTGCCTTCAATGACTAATCTTTCACTAGCATTAAGCGCTGTGAGCCCAAGACATTCCTAATTCAATTAATTTGAGCCTTCAATGATCTGACAAGAAAAAGCACAGAACCCTGAACAAGGTCTTTGCCAATGACCCAAATCTCCACCCATAACAGTGACTACTTCTGCATGTGATATACATATTCAACGTTTATATACACATGCACACGATCCAATATATACATATATATAATTATATATATGCATGACCGTGTAGCTTATGCATTGTCCCTGTATATATAGTTTATATAAATAAATGATAGTCTGATATAATCTATAATATAGCAATGAGAATGAATACGCTTGAGAGCAATGTTGTACCCATATGTTGTACTAATTTTGTACCCATTTCCTCACAATGCGAATGCTGCCCCCCATTTTCTACTAATTTCATCTATTTCCTGAGGATGTGGAAACTTGACATAAGTTTTTATTCACCTCAAACTGTTCTGTTCTATCGACTTGTATTTCATTCAGTCTAAAACTGAATTACAAGTGGGTGTAGCAGAACAGTTTCGAATGAATAAAAAGAGGTCAGGCTAAACTATTCACCTTATTAATTCCAATATCACTGACTTGATCTCAACCTATTTATGGGACATATCTAGGTGATCAGAGGAGATTATTGCAGCTCCTTCATTGTCCAAATCTGTTGGCTTTTCATTTTTCGTTGGTTTTTCATTTACGAACTGACCACATGGTTGCGTTTTACCTACCATAATTATCTACCAACAGCAATGGCAACATGGTGGTGGCAAACATATTACTGTCAGATGCACTCCGTGACCATCACTAAATTCTTTGGTCTTGTGAATCAACAAACAATTGTGGTTGCCATCCCATGTAGCATGAATGCTTCTGTTGAATACATGGCAGTAGCATACAAAAGGACTCAGCAACAGTACTGTCTGGCAAAAGAATATGCATGATCATTGATTTAGTCCAGAAATGACTCAGCACTCAGGTATTAAATGCAGACATTCAGCTGTCACTGCTGCCCTGCTTTGTTTCTGATTCATCTGGCAACATATACATACACATATACATATGCATATACAAATGCATATACATGATATACATACACACAATACAACCAGCAGCTCTGCTTCTATTTGCACCTATGCTGCTGTGCTGTTAACTCTCTGGCCACTACAAGGCATTCAATCAATATGTATTCTAAGAACCTTGGTTTCATACTGATAGTCAGCATTGGC
Organism: Lumbricus rubellus; assembly: GCA_945859605.1. Lineage (NCBI taxonomy): Eukaryota > Metazoa > Annelida > Clitellata > Crassiclitellata > Lumbricidae > Lumbricus > Lumbricus rubellus. The sequence continues at coordinate 54,401,333 of OX243811.1, read as the reverse complement.
GTGGTCACTTCTGTTGCTGTGATATTGTTATGCCAGTAGATTGCTCATTGCTCAGGCAAAACAGAGTTGTGCCTGCAGCAGTAAATGCTGCCTAATATTATCATTATTATTTAGTGCTTCCGCAGAAGAGACACTCCAGTTCTTTTTTAGTATTTGCTTGAACCATTAAAAAGCTATTTCTTCAAAGATGTTTAACCGATGAAATAGTTTTGTAACAGTCCAATCAATTTCAAGCAGCTGGCAATTGACATGTAAATAGAAATAAAATGAACAAGAGTCAAATAAATTATCCTAGAAGAAATGGCCTCAATGGTTTCACCAATTGTTCTTGAAATAAACAGCTAAAGAGTCTTTAGAAATTTTCAGACGTACTTTTCCAGCGAAGAGAAACGTTTCTCCACGAATGACAGACAAGGCATCGATTGAACTGCATGGATCAGGAATGGAATTGACGACAGGCAATCGCCGCTTCTCTCCACCGCTTCCATTTCCAGATGACCTTGACGTCACCACTGCAGAACTGGTGCTGGATGAGGTGGTAGATCTGGTGGTGGTGGTCGTCGATGATGGTGTGCTTCTGGAGGTGGATGAAGAAGGTGTGGCTCGAGACGGAGTGCGGAAAGGAGTCGTCGGCGTTGAGCTGGAAACACGCTGAGTTGATGTGGTAGGCACAGGTGGTATTGTGGGTCGCGGAGGTGGAGGTGATGGTCTCTGAGTTGTTGTTGTGGAGCGGGGATAATCAGGAATCCGTTGGGTAGTTATGGGGCGTTGTGTAGGTTGCGGTGGTGCTTGACGAGGAGCTTTTGGTCCTAATCACAATCACAAAGCAGAACTCTGCTTTATCAATTGATGAAGCCAACATGATGAATCTATCAATCAATTAATCATCAATCAACCAATCAATTGAGGAGCTTTGTGAAAAAATATAATTTTTTGCGTCATGATTGAGGCATAAGGTCTTGCTCCTGTTGAACTGCAGTCATCATGGCCCAACCATGGAAGATTCACAGATATGGCCCAACCCTATACGTAATATAAATTAAACATAATCACAATGTGGCCAAACTTATCAACAAACACACACACACACACACACACACACACACACACACACACACACACACACACACACACACACACACACACACACACACACACACACACACACACACACACACACACACACACACACACACTCTAACGCAGATTTACAGACACAATTTCTTTCTTTGCCAGCCTCAGCAGATAAACATACTGAATGCTCGAATTCCTCTTACAAACCAGCTACAACAACAACATTATCAAGCGCAAATGCTTTATTCGCTGACCTCATTAAGAAACTAGCATCCACAAATAGCATATCTATATCAATTCATTATGGTTCAAGAGAAACTTCAAGTTTCGTAGGCCTGTCACAACATCAGTCATGAAATGTACAACCAGCATGACCCACAAATATCAATCATCAGTACTGCTCACAGAAAAGCAGCTTTAAATATTTTCTTATCGATCATTTACGATAATCAACATTGCGCGATAAAGACCACACAAAGTGCTGTATGCTCTTAATATTCTCCCAATAAATTATGGGTGGTAGCTACTAGCTACCTTGCTTATCGAATTTTGCTGTTGATTACAGACGGATTAAAACGATTTCCTGCAAGTCATCTATTAATGAATCAATCCTTTACTAATTTGACACAAAAAGTCTGTAACTGTAGCAATTATCACAGGACTCATATAACTGTGCAACCTAGTGGTGGTTTCGCCAAGCCCTTAGTTAAGTCATTAGTTAAGAGTTGTTTTTCTTGTTGATTTAGCTGCATTCTACTCTATTTGTCGATTGCATATTGTAAGTTTTTTTCTCTCTCCCTAATGATCTTTGTTGTATGTCTATTCTTGCAACTGAATGTGCTGTCATTCGCTATTATGTTTTAAAAAATATTTTACCTGATTAATGGGTTGCCCTATTAGTGGGATTGTCCATCCCTTCTGAGTCTCCCCTTCTTAACCAAATTATGTTAAGTACCCGGCATTATGTTCACTACCATAATTGTATTATGTTTGTCTGTTTTTTGGGTTCGAGAAAAACTAAATAAATAAATAAATAACAACTATGGAACTACCAAAGCAGGCTGACATCCATGGGGTAATGTAAGATTCATGAATTCATTTTATACTTTCTGATTCACCAATGTTGCCGATCTTTTTGCTACGAAGTTAGTTGCATGGCAGTCCTAGTGTCTATTGCATTGGTTTTCAAATGTAACCTTCGATCATACCCTGTTTCCAAAATATCAAAGGGTACTTCTCAGAGACAAAGCAAAAATTTCAAAAGAGACAACCATCTGTAATATCATCGCCTTCTTAACGTCAATATTTCCTTGGTAAACTCAAAACTACATTCACAAGCTACAGAGCAGTGAATGTTTAAAATTAAATTCAGATGCTTGTCCAACCCTTTGTTTAGAGAAACGAAGATGTGGGGAAGGTTAGGACTACAATGAACATGGAGGAAGACTATCAACTTACCGTACAGAGACTGAATTGCCAAAATGTCATCGTAATGTAGTCTGAAGTCCGGCGTGTATCCTTGATGCCACGGGTACATAAGAGTTCCAGGCGTATTAGAATGTGCAAGGCCTAAGGAGTGGCCAAGCTCATGAGCGGCCACCATAAACAGATTGACGCCTGAAAACAATTCAACAGATCAACAAATCACATATTATCAGATATAATTTTATATCCTAAACTGACATGTGGAAAAGGGTCTAACTAAAGCCCTATCATGACCAACAATTATATTGGTAGGTAAATACGACAGGTGACTGACCACTGACCACTATATCTCTATGGTCACAAGTGCATAAGAAGTGACTACCATCATGTACAGTTGTACACCATTGCTCTTGGTGGAATGTTTTTAAAACTGGAGAAACCTTAGATGATTGTAGTTGGTTGATCATTGGTCACTGAACTGGCTTCTCGATAACTGTGTATAAAAATAAGACCCCACAACTAACATTACATAAGATTCCTACAGTAGGCCTACTTGTAGTATTGCCAGATATTTGAATTTGAAGTAAAAAGATGAACCCAAAAGAGCAAACAATTTTGCTGTAACAGAAACCAGTTTACATACACACCTTTTACATTACATTAGCCCAGTGGTGGCCAACCTTTTGTACATAGTGTGCCACAAAATATCAAGCGTGCGGTCCGCGTGCCACCACATCACATACATGTATGCTAAACAAAAGGTATTGTGACCTGTTCCAATTTGAAACATGCACTTAGGCCTACATAAGGTAACTATGCAGATTCACTGGCATCACAGCATTAGTTCATGGCTAGCTAAGAAATTATTATTCTTTCTTACTACGTCAATTACTGATCCTCATGGTCGTGTTGCGTTCAAGGGCAATGTTACTCGTTATTGTTGCTTTAATTTTGGGATAACCTGAACCTTTGTAAAACTTGACAAAGTCTTTACTCGCCATCAGAATAAGTTATTCTTATCAGCCTTAACTTGTATAAATGGCCATCACTTTCAATTCATCACTTTTCCAGAAAAAGTGCTGTTCTGCCTGAAAGCTGCTTTCTCTAGCTGGCAAAATTAGTCCTGATAGCTGACCCAGGTCGTCACTTTTTTTATTAAAGTTCCATGTAACTTACTGAAGTGTAAGTTCAACATTAATTATTTATATACAACAACTGTTACAGTACAAAGCAGACAAACAGATTTGGATGACTTTCCAAAAGTAATAATAAGCCTAGCCTACTTTTCGTGTAAAAATGCTATTCTTCCCAATTCAAACCAAACTCCTACAAGACAATGCTATATATTCATACTCATTTTGAAGAACTAGCTGTCTCGCTGCAAGTAGCAATGATAAAGACATACCGGTATCCAATACATAAAAACCTATTTGAGAAGATCAGGCAGTCTCTTGAGTCTCTTCCTTCGGTTGATCCTGCAACCCTACAGTGGGGTGAAACTCAATTTCTTATCTCTGTATGGCAGAAATATGCTGTGGAGAAAGTGGACTTTGACCGCCCCCCCAACTGATGAGGCTGGCCAGCCTGGCAGACAGATGCCCACTGCCAGCCTCAGTCCACTTCGTGCTCCTGTGCTGTGTCCGTCTGCAGCTGTCAGGCTAGGCTTGCCCTGGTCACTGCAGCTACGAAGATACAGACGCGCCTAAGATTCGCTTAAGAGATAACATTATATTTTTCGAAAGCTCCATGGTCCTGCGTGCCACTCATCATAGGCCGGCGTGCCACAAGTGGCACGCGTGCCGCAGGTTGGCCACCACTGCATTAGCCCCAATAAAACAAGATCAAATGTATTAATGTATTAATCAAGCTATATACAACATGTTAACAAACGTTAAATTAAATAATTCAATTACCGGTAATAATTAGATCCATTTAGTCTCACTGAGAGGTTGTTATAACATAATATCCAAAATACATACATCAGTGGACAATTACATAGCTAGTGATTAATATTTGGATTAGTTTTAGCTTAGCTCAGTATTTTAATTAATTTAGTTAAATTTAATTCATATTTAAAGGTACCGCATGCAAGATATCCATCACAGGAATGCCAGGTTAGGGATTGCATAGAGTGAGTATGCCACAGACAGACAGACAGACAGACAGACAGACAGACAGACAGACAGACAGACAGACAGACAGACAGACAGACAGACAGACAGACAGACAGACAGACAGACAGACAGACAGACAGACAGACAGACAGACAGACAGACAGACAGACAGACAGACCAACACAACAGGTATTGACACAGCAAGGGATTGCCCCCTACCAACTTCATGGCCAGTGGTTCTGATATTCTTTGTTGGGAGTAGCTGTGGCGCAGGGAGGCGGTGAGCTGAGCAGGCAGGCACTGGAAGAGCTGGGCACTGGAGGAGCTGGTACCCGAACCCACCATCAGCATGTGATATTGATTAGACAGGCCTAAGAAGTCAGTATAATTATACGTTAATACATCTGAATGAGGTTATATCCAGCACGGCTCTCCGCCAAGTAGTTATATATGCCACGCAAAGAGAATTTCTACTAAAGCTAGCTATTTATACTACACATCATATAATTTACCAGTTTCTGAGCGAACCGTCCATTTCTCATCCTCATCAAAGTGTATATCACCACCTCTCTCATCTCCTGGAAAGAACGCATGAGCAAGGACCATACCTAACGAAAAACGAAACCAACACACACATGTCTCATATATATATATATATACTCCGAAATAATCTGTGGCGTTTTTTACTAGTAAAAGTTCAGACTGTCTGTCTGCTCCACGCCACGCCACGCTGAAAACAGACCTCTTACGTATTAGGCCGCGTTTTTTGCCAGCCTTTCATGCACACACAGCTAGAGCTGTCTGGAAGGATAAAGAAAAGCAACAGCAGCAATTTGATTTGATTTCAATCTGATTGGAAAACATTTAAAATGACATTTCATATCTCGATGTCACCAGACACATTCAACAATTTGTTGATCTACATTTTGTGCTAGAAACAAACAATGACTCAGTAGCAGACAATTACTCAGTGCAAGACAATTACTCAGTAGCAGACAATAACTCAGTAACAGACAATTTAGTTCAATAGCAGACAATTGCTCAGTAGCAGACAATGGTTAATTGATGCTGTGTTCAGTGACTAATTCAAAGACAGGAGCGTCTGTTCTGTGTAGAACATCTGAAACCATGGCACATTTAGTTGACAGAGATTGGCCACTAAAGGTCTACTGAAAGAGAGCACTATCAGGTACATGTGTCTTACGCAACAATCAAAGTAAACATTTTAAGATTTTTAAACTGAAAATAAGAAACAATCGAATAAATGATGTACTGCATGCATAACAATTGTGAGTAAAGTGTCCTTTCACGAGAGCTGCATGCTGGTTCATGGTGCTCTCGGTCAAGCCAAAGGACCAGACTTCATTCAGTTTTATCAATTGACTGCCATTAGCACCTACTGACTTCAAAAGCCAAAGCGAACCGGAAAACTATTCTGGGCAGAGCTGAAAAGGTCGCTGCAGCAGAATAAAATTGCAAATGAGAGATAAAGGTCATGTCATGAAACTTATATACATTAACACTTGAAGCAGCCACACCAAAGGCTAATTCTGTGCACAGTAAGTGTACAATATTAACCAAGTTGTTAGATCAAAATATGTCATTTCAATGGTAGTTCAAGCAGTGCCACTTTTTCACAGCACACTCATTTTAAATCACGGCTAAATGCCAACTGTGTTACATTCTAAAAAACCATCAAGCACTTTTTACGGCCTATAGTATACAGCGACTCAAAGGATTCGTACCAGGCAACATAATCACAACTGCTACGCTTCTCATGCCATTTAACAATACATAATGACTGATTGCAATTTTACGGATGCACCTATTATAACGCACAATCACCAGCGTTAGTATTAAACGATTGCGATGAACGAGACTCACACAACCGACTCTGGCTTTGATTTGAGTAACAATAAACCGACTCAACAGAAGAGAGACTCTCAACGAGTGATTTATTTATGTAGCCCAGTAATTATAACATGCAGGCAACACAAAGAAAGGTTACAGCACCAATTTTTTGGGTGAAAATTCTATAATTTAGAACAGATGCAAGAAAAACAACAGACAGATTCACATCTTCATAAATACATAGATGTAAGTATGTATATGAACATTCATATAGCATCTTAACAATAACCTCAGGAAGGCACTTACATACATACTTATTATATGCATGCATGCATACATACATACATACAAACCTACATACATACATACATACATACATACATACATACATACATACATACATACATACATACATACATACAATACATCTATTCATACAAATACATACAAACACATACGTATTTATACGCACACATATAGATATATATATGAGCGCCTCTGAGTAGTTTGTTTTACTTGAAGAAGTGCTATATAAATGTCCGAATGAATGAATATACATATATAGTATATATAAAATGTTATACATTCATATATAGTATATACGATAAGCACGCACGCACACACACACACACACACACACACACACACACACACACACACACATACACACACACACAATGACCTCAGCTGCTTCATTGAGAATGGATCAATACTTCCATTAGAGAGCGTCGTGGTCGTTACCAGAGTGAAAGCCGTCTTCACATAAACCAAAGGATCGCTGCTGCAGTGTGATGAGGGAATAGGAAGGAAGTACAAGCAGCATCATTACTGCAATAAGCTAGAGAGAGTCACTATCCAGGCCGACAGACAGTTAACCCTTTAGCATCCTCGGATTGATCCACATGTCTGTCTTATGACATCCCAGGAGACGTTCCTTTTCCATGACTTAATATGCTATTCTATTCCCTTGTGACAAGCCTTCTTCATAAACAAGTCAGAAAATGTCATTACATGTCTCTACTGGATCAGCTAGACAATCCAACCTTACTGGAGTCGTTCCTTCCATGACTTATACTGAGCTATTCTATTCCCTTGTGACAAGCTAAAAAAAGTCAGACAAAAAATTCATTTGAAGACGAGCAACAACTTAAGACTGTAGGTCATCATGGATGTTACCTGGTCCATCAAACGGATATCCATCCTGGTGATATCCAGATGAGAACTGGATGTAGATGTCAGCGTGTCCAGACTGGACTTCATGAAACGACAGTTGTGCCACATCGCTCCAGACGTACAGAGCACGGATGAAGGCGTCGCGCGTCTCACTGTAGTGGAGATCGGGAGTGAAATTCAGAATTCTGCAACGCAGAACAATCATCAAATCTCGCTTATACGTGACAGACAGAAGATGCTTTCTTCAGGATTCACTTGACCTCACAACAATAGGAAATAGTATCTGCATCGAGTTTGAGCAGTTTAAAAAATAAACTCAACAGTTTGGGGTAGGGTGATGTAGAACCAAAACCTTATTGTATCTTGAATAAAAACTGTCACTGTACAGCACATAGGCCTACCAAACGATGAACATAACCACAATAAGCCAGAACTGCCATTGATTCTAAGCGATGAGGGAGTCTGTCAAGGTCATCGTCTGGAACGCATAGACCAATCGGTAAGTAAGAAGGAGTGGGCTGACTAAGAAGACTATATCCGGGATGTGTTGAGGAAGCCATGAAGCTTTGCTGGTGAAGAACACGTTTTTGACTCATCAATTGAACGACTGAAAGATGCTTCTATCCTTCTATCTACGTCTGTCTATCACTGGTAACAGTTTCCATCCCATCCAACTGCTCTTCCTATCATCCCTCTGTCTGTCCGTCTGGATAAATGTTTTTCAGAGTTGATTAACAATTCTGCATATAAACAATTGAAAGACACTGCCTGACCACATCTGTCTCTGCCTACCCATGTCCGTCCGTCCGTCCGTCCGTCCATCCATCCAACATCCATCCGTCTGTCCGCCTGTCCGTCCGTCTGTCCATCTGTCTGTCTGAGTCTTCCCATGTGCCCTCCTCTCCTGTCCTTTTGTAGGTTTGTCCATCCTGGCACATTTATCTGCCAGTCAGCCAGTTTGTTTGGGTTCCTATCTGTTTGTTTGTATGTCAGTCTTTCTGCCTGCCTGCAATAACAACAACACTGTCTGTCTGTCTGTCGATCAGACACTCTTGAAATGTAATGTGTCTGCAATACACATTCCATATATCACTGTTTCTAATAATTCCACTGACTGAGTCTGGCCACCGCTGGATGATGAGCGCCACAGACTTCAAAGTCAGACAGCAAATAGCATTTCAGCCACCTGTGCACCCAGACAAGCAGAGATCATATTATATAAATGAGGCTGACTTCTCTTCCAAACCCAAAGCCCTCCCCTCCTCCTCCGATCAATGACTAAAAATTCATGGTCAGCAAGGGTTACGATGATGATGATGATGATGATGATGATGATGATGTTGATGATGATGATGATGATGATGATGATGATGATGTTGATGATGATGATGATGATGATGATGATGATGATGAATGATCATGCAATAAATGGCAGACATAAAAAGACTGAATAAAAATGCAACAAAAAGATGATGGCTGTCAGCCGTCTGCAGACTGTATCCTAGCTACCCAGTCTGGATGTAGACTGCCTCCTTCACTGCACATCTCCTGAACTGCAGATTCTCAACTGGAATTATGCAGGGTCTTTAAATTCTAGAAGATGGAATGTCACAGTAGTCAGACGATTTCAGGTTCTTTTGATTGTGATAGAAACCACAGCAACAGGTTCCATCAAAAGATCAAAACTCTCTTATTTTCATGGCCAGATAATGAATTTCAAATTTCATTAGACAAAGCAATTAAAACGCAAATTATTTGGGGAACTTAACACCAAGCAACTTAATCTAATGCATAAAAAGAAATTGTGTTGCAACTACATTTGGAAGCAACTTTTTGCAACTAGATTACCCACATGCATTACACAAACACATTAACTTTAAAGTTCTTACACAAATGAAAGACATGAATCTCAAATTAGTGAAACTATTGGAAGTTAAGGGAACTTTATTTTGACACAAACGTCATTGTAAAGCAATTTTCTTACAGCTTCAAAAGACATAGGTATTTAAATAGAAAATCGTCATTCAACAATTCAGAGGAGAATAAGCTGGTGCACCTTGCTTGGCTTTCAAGCACTTGGCACTTAAGAAATTTGGAGATCACGATTTGCAATAAAAGTAAAAGGATGAGACCGTTTATGTACCACATATGCTTGACCATGTAGATACCACTTGTGTTTGACCATACAGATACCACTTGTGTGTGTGACCACTTAGATACCACTTGTGTTTGACCATGTAGATACCACTTGTGACAGACCATATAGAAATACCACTTGTGTGTTTACCACGTACTCACCTGACAGTCAGCCACTTCTTCTGCCACTTGCTAGGTCCAAGCACATATCCCGATGGTGGACCACTTCCACCGTCCGTATCTCGGTGATGACCGTGTCCCTGGATGAGGTCTGCCATTCCGCATCGAGGTCTCATCATCGCCTCCACCGTCTCGTTGTCAAGACGACCGGTTTCTGGAATGTGTGCGAATTTCTGAAAATGTCGGACGGCGCGCTGCAGCTCCTCGTCCGTCCGAAGCGCTCCAGTCTCCAGATCGGAACCCGGAAGATATCCGTACTTCATCAGGTATGTCTGTTCACACGGAAAATAATCAACAGAAGTCAAATGCATTCCTCTGAACAATACAGTATCTTCAAATACCGTATATTAGCAAATGATGCCGTTGTCTCATATAGAAAGTGAAGATTAGTCAATCTTAAGTTGTCCTTTCCATGTCTTCCAGCACTTGCCCATCATGGGTTCTAAAGATGCTACATGCAGCTCAGCTGCACACATTCTGTGTATCTACTGTGTATTGGTATGTACATATTGTATTGTAATGCACTTGATGCTTTCAAGGCAAGAACCTTTCACAAGCACTTCCAGTGCGGTTAGGCGTAAAAAAATTGTTGTGTTTCCGGTAACCCGACCGACCCATTTTTACGGCCGCGACCCAAACATTTTTGTAAAAAAATTTATAAAAAAAAAATTTTCAAAAAAAAATTTTTTTTTCAAAAAAAAAGTTAAATTTTAAAAAAAATATTTTTTTAACATTTGTATTGACATAACATAAGAGACGTCAACAAAATGAAATTAATAGGACTGTTTCTAGAGCAATTTTAGGTGCAGACAGTCGGGAAATAGGCAATTTATACTTGCTTAGAACACGTACTTTGTTTCAGCGTGCAAAAAAGACTAGTGGGGTATACTTTTTCGGATAGTCACTGCATAAAAATATTTTACAAAATAAAAATATTTTCCGACCTACCTACCCAATTTTTTTAGCTCTGTTACCGGAAACACAACATTTTTTTTAGGCCTTACTTATACGCGGCATGTATGCATGCACAAAAGCTAAAATCATTCTGCAAACTTCTGTTGAAAAAATTAGAATACTGCCTCTTCCCTGTTTAAAGTTCTGGTTATACAACATAGATTTGGTATAAAGTTAGCCATTCACCTGTGATTAAACTCACATTTAGCCTATCAAGGAGAAAGAAAAAGCAATCTTGCAATTATTATAAATGTTCACTGTGCTGAATTAGGAAAACATTGTGATCCAGCGATAATAAATCTAAATTACAGTGGATTTCATATGAAATCCTCAAGTAAACAAACATCAGACCAACTGATCTAATATCAGGACCCTAGATTTCAACAGAATTATATGCGGACAATTTTTATATGCTTCCATTCTACATCCAATTAACCCATATTTTGAGGTATTTCCGGGGTAGGGCAGTTCCACCATCAGACAGTTAAGTGGATTGGCCATAATTTCGTGAATTTGCACAGTAGTCACCTGTTCCAACGAAACTCTGAGCAATGATTATAACTAGGAATAAACTGCCATCGTCATATCAGCTGTTCATTTCTGGTACCTTAATTACCAATATACACCGTGATTCAAAAAAAAGTAAGCCAAATTGTTTTTCATATATCTCTAATGCCTGATAACATATCACACTAAAATTTTCAAAATATTTAGAGAATTGGACCAAGAATATGATTCCAAAATTTCATGAGATAAAGTTGAACAATACAATACAATAATACAATACAATTCACTTTATTGCAACCAGAAAACAAGAAAACAATAAAAGTACAAAACATGCATGCATTGGCTACAAAAGGGGGCCCAAAAGGGATGGACATCCCGCTGGGAAGGGTCACCCAAGTAAAAAAGTCCCAAGAAAAATTAATCAAGATAGCTTAAAAGAAAGAGACTAAAACAAATTAGGTGATGACAGATTGCAGAAAAGCTTATATTGTCAAGAGCATATAGAGAAACAAACTTAACTAAGTACTTAACTAAAATCTTAACTACACATGGTCATGTGCACTTCAAGTAGCATTAGTGGAGGAGAGTAGAAGAACACGAAGTTTCTTTTTAAATACCTGCAGACTACTCGATTGACGAATGTCAATTGGTATTGTGTTCCATACTTTAGTGCCATAAGATTTAATAGTAAACCGCCTAGTATTAGATTGAGCTTTGACAGGGCGAAAAGCAGATGAATTCCTAGTGAAATGCGAATGGATGTCAGAGGCGTGAGGGAGGTAACCTTGGAATACCGAAGGAAGGAGACCGTGTTCGAGTCGAAAAAAGAACTCGCTAATTTGGAGATCCTTTATCTGGTCAATTTTCAGGAGATGAAGTTCATTAAAGGAAGGGCCAGTGTGTTCCCGTTTACGAATACCCGCAATTATACGAACAGCCCTCTTCTGTAAGATTACAAGTTTATGAAGCCTGGATTCGTATGTCGATGCCCAAACAAGGTTGCAATATGTGAGGTAGGGGTAGACAAGGGTATAATACAAATTCATTCTAATTGTCATATCAGAAAACATCAGATAAAAAGATATGAATCTTTAAACTTCATATGCCAAAATTGCCGTTTACAAGCAATTTTCTGTCAGATTCAGTAAAATGTAAGTCAAACTTTTTCTTATATCTCTAATGCCTGATGATCAATCATTCTAAAATTTTCCAGATATGTAGATAATTGAACTAGCAATATGACCCCAACAGCATGATTTGATTATTTAATTAAATAAGATGCTCAAAATGTCATCCTCCAGCTTGCACGCAAGCCTTGAGGCGCTGGCGCCATTAGGCAACAGCATCGTCGATTATCCTCTGGTCCAGGCCATCCCACACTTCCAACAAGCGTTGCTTCAGATCGTTTATATCATGGATTGTTGTCTGGTAGACTCGGTCTTTCATTATGCACGCTCCACACTTTATATTCCGTAAAATGTTACTCCAGGATCACTGAAGACCAAAATTACGAACTATCAGGCATCAAAACTGCAGCGAACACCATCACAGATTTGCTGAAAACTGACATTTCCGGAGATGAGGTTTAAATATTCATATCTTTCTATCCGTTCAAATTTAGTACCTGATATTTTGGAAACCTATTCTAGGTTCAATTCTCTAAATATCTGGAAACTTTTAGTATGATTAATTATCAGGCATTGGAGATATAATAAAAACAGTTTAGCTTACTTTTTTTATTGAATCTGACCAAAAATTGCTTGTAAACGGCAATTTCGGCATATGAAGTTTAAAGATGCATATCTTTTTATCCGTTCAACTTTATCCCATGAAATTTTGGAATCATATTCTTCGTCCAATTCTCTAAACATTTGGAAAATTTTAGCGTGATATGTTATCAGGCACTAGAGATATATGAAAAATAATTTGGCTTACTTTTTTTTGAATCACGGTGTATATGTAAGGCCTAAAAAAAAAAATGCTGTGTTTCCGGTAACAGAGCTAAAAAAAATTGGGTAGGTAGGTCGGAAAATATTTTTATTTTGTAAAATATTTTTATGCAGTGACTATCCGAAAAAGTTACCCCACTAGTCTTTTTTGCACGCTGAAACAAAGTACGTGTTCTAAGCAAGTATAAACTGCCTATTTCCCGACTGTCTGCACCTAAAACAGCTCTAGAAACAGTCCTATTAATTTCATTTTGTTGACGTCTCTTATGTTATGTCAATACAAATGTTAAAAAAAGATTTTTTTTAAAAAAAATTTAAATTTAAAAAAAAAAAAAAAAAAAAAATTTTTTTTAAATTTTTTTTAATAAAATTTTTTTAAAAAAATATTTGGGTCGCGGCCGTAAAAATGGGTCGGTCGCGTTACCGGAAACACAACACTTTTTTTTTTACGCCTAAGTACGTGTATCAATCGTTCGTCAAATAATAATGTGGGCAAATACATGAAAGTGAGCATCACTGAGAAGTGCAGCATCATTATGTCCAGCAATTCCAGTGCAGACATTGATCAGATCTTCAATTGAAGTCGAATTATCTTTAGGGTCAAACAGTGCACTAGGGTTAAACAGATACCGGAGCAACCCTGGGCCACCTAACGTTTATTATCCTAAGATCTAAAGCGTACATCACATAATGCCATAAACATGTTACCATTTTAGTCATAAAGTCATAGAAACATAACTACAAGGGTTTGTGTCATCATTTTTCATTTCATTTCATAGATTTATATAGTGCCTCTCCAAGAGTATCTACTCAGAAGCGCTCCCAATCCAACCCCGGCGAAAGAGAAAAGTCTTAAGAGTAGAGTAGAACATGGTCTCAAGGGCTGTAGGCATTAGACATAGTTCAACAGGAAGCCCATTCCAGATTGAAAGGCCAGCAATAGAAAAGGCAGACACTGCATAATATGCCGGGGATCGGGGATCGGGAGAATAAGAAATTCAGCCTGCTTAGAAGAGCGGAGAAAGACATGACGTTTCCCAGGTCACCTTCATAGGCCTTTCTCGGCTTCTCTGAATTGTAGTGACACGAACTTTAATTATCAAAACCCCTTACATCTGCTGGAAGTAATAACCTTGCACTATACAATGCGAAGTGTGGGTTTGACCAGTTCTCATGCACCACACACCAGCACTAGATCGTCTACAGACTTTATCACGTTTTTGGTCTTAGGACAATTCCAATTTTTCAGGGTAGTCACATGTACTGCAAGGATTCTTACCTCACGAAGTTCATCATTGACCTAAATCAGAAGATGAACGGTCCATCTATCATTCTCTCGTAATTATATTCAAGATTTTATTTACGTTGTCACTTCATATTATTCAAATGCTCGCCATGCAAATTTCTTCTAGGAATATTAATGCATGTATTCACCACGAAAATAAATGGTGCCAGACGTGATGGACGGACAAGACAGTATCAACTAAGTGAGATAAATAGCCATGCCCTCACCCTCACCCTGACCCCACCCCCTGCACTGCAGTTGTACCGGGTGCTGGTGAGTTTGTGGTCTCCCTCCTGCCTAATAATCAGCTGCTGTGTATGGACTGAGGTACAACAGGCGGGCAAGCACAGAGAGCACCACGGACTCTTTTCTGGCTGTGGTGCTATACAAATTTCATTCATAATAATAGAACTAACAAGACCGTTAATAATTAATAACAGCCATACGTTGGTATCCCACATTTTCCTTTGCTCATACTACTTCACATTCAAAAGTAGTTCCTGAAAGTGCCTGCTACTACGATGTGCAGCATTCAAATTCTGGTCACAACCCATCCAGCATGTTTCCACTCTCCTGGACTTCCACACATGGCTGATCAATTGGTGATAAGCAATGATAAAATCACTGCACTCTAAGAGGATAGCCTGGCTGAGCAAAACCAATCACTCTCTCATAGGAATTTATTTTGACACAACTGTCATACACATGAAGATTGCTTAGACATCAAATAAACACAAACAGTGCAGTCTTGCCAAAGTCCCTGTGCCAGAGAATGGATCTGAATTATACCACCTGCAGTCATTTCATCAGTTCCTGAAAGGTTAAAGTTCATCCGTAATGCTCTCATCACCACCACTGCCACCACCGACGCCACCAAAACCGTCGCCACCACCACCACACCACCAAAACTGCCACCGTCACCACCACCACAACACCATCACCACAGTGACAACACCACCAAAACCGCCACCACCAAGAGAATAGCATCAAATTTTGAAGCACAATTCAAACTTAAACTAAGAAAAGAGAAGCTCAATGGCCCTGCCAAAGTACCCTTGAATAGCCACCACAGCCAGACTGTATAATAGCACAGACCAGGTCCATCAACAATGGAGCCCAGCAATGGCACAGAATTAGTCTCTCTGACGCCTTCACTAGTGCACCTGCAGACAGTGAGTGAGACAGCACTGTTGTCTGGCAGCAGTGCTAAACAAACCTTTCATCCTTGCAAAACATAAACAGAGACTTTTTCTGCAGGCAACGAAAGATGCTCCCAAATACAGGTTCAACAGTTTCAGCTTCTGAAGAGACCTCAGACGCATCTCTTCGGAAGAACTCAGACACACAAACTCTCTCTTTCTGTTTATTGCTCTACTTGTCTGGTCCACTTTAAGCCCCACTGTCGTCAATTGCCTTCAAAGCAAGCCACAGAACATCTGGGTAGACTTTCTCTTCAAGAAATGACCTTCTTATCAGATCACACTCCTTCAGCTGATTTATTTAGCACATGGCCTCTGCACTTACCCTCTTATGCACTTACCCCTCTTAGGCACCCACCGTCCCACTACATCTTCTCACAATCCACAACTACACTAGACAGTGAATAAAATTTGGTTTCACACTGAAATAGCACTCGTTCTCTTATCTCATTCTTTAGGTTCATCGTTCATGGCCAGAGAAGAGTCACTATACTGATTCTTACAGTTAGCTGATAACCGTCTTGTCTCAGGTGCTTGAGTCTCTCGTTTTCAGTCTTTCCCTTCCCTTATTATCATTCCTAAATTACAAATGTTATTCTAACATCTTCCCTTTTTCAATGCTTAGTTCACTTTCAGTGTTTATTTCACAGATTGAAATTATTTCATTTTTTCTCATTGCTACAATAATTTTTGCTGCTTTGCGTTAATATTGTAAAGCTCATCTGACCTTCATAATTATTCAAGGTCAAATTTAATCTCTCTCATATCAGTGCACAGATGGCCGTGGAGAAATCAGTGACAAATGCTTCCATGCAATATTGACATTCCATGCCCATGAGTTCAAACGTTACGCAATGTTTTTACGCAATGTTATCCTAAATGAGCTCCAACAATATTTATCGACATTTTTATAGGCCAGACATGCAGGCAATTTATTTACGTAATCCCCGTTGGCAATATGGCCGTCAGCATAAATGGAACTAAGGCCACAGCAGAGCTCCTGTACGCAAAGATAATTATGATTTTATATACAGAGTAGCGGCTGCTGATTAAAATTGAAAGAGAAATCAGATTAAAGCCGAGACATAAATACAAAACTCTTAATCAATGCATACTAAAGAACTCATATTTGCCACAGATTCCTGAAAATGGCTAACTGGTTAGCTAGACCTGTAGAAGGGAGAGTACGAGTTTACACCCTGCCTTAGGCAGTTACTGTGTTGAGCAAATCCACTCACAGTTGCTCAATAATAATAATAATAATAATAATAATAATAATAATAATAATAATAATAATAATAATAATAATAATAATAATAATAATAATAATAATAATAATAATAATAATAATAATAATAATAATAACCCACGCCCAATTGGATGAGGTGCAGCCGTTGCAGATACATTGCTTTATCATTCCTAAGTCCCTGGAAGAACGAAAGACCTCAGGGCAAAAAACAACAATAATAATATTTTCTTTTTTATTTCAAACTGACACAATGCAGCATGATTACAATTCATAGTATGAAGTGATGATAACAAATTATCACAGGAATCGAATTCAACTGTTGGCAGCCATGCAAGGCGCCCAACACACCATACTGCTCAGTTCAACAATGCCACCTGCCGATTGGAAGGTTGGGTGGACCTTTGGAAGGGTAGTGGAAAGTGATCCCATGTCCATGCACTCTCCATACTAGAGTCTAACCATTACTCTAAACTCCCTCCTGATCTTCATACCAGTGTGCAACCATAATCCTGCACATGATTTAATCTTGGTTTATCAGTTGATAATAATCTGATCTCACAGATCTCAGTATCAGAGACTGTCAAAGAAAACATTACTCAAATCTACAGGTAAACAAAAATTCATCACCTGCTTGGGCAAGCAAACCTGCACGAGGAGGAATTGCATTGAAGATGTTGCCAGGACCAAACAACATTATCAACAAGAACAAGTTCCACAAAAACAAATCTATCAACTGGGCATTTAACATATAAATAGCGCAAAAGATATACATTTATCTGATTTATGCTTCAAAATAACCATTCATTTATATATACCGGTATATATATAAACATATGAATGCATGTATAATATATATATATATAATTATATATATATATAAACATATTATGAATGCAGGTAACCTTTTCCTGTAAACCAGACACAGTCATGTCGGCATAAAAACATATTTAGACGAGAGAGGTTTGATTTGCAATCTTGCTCTACAAAGTATCAGGATGCAAGACACGCAGTTAGCATCTATCTATCACCTGATAAACAACATCCAGAGTTTCTGTCTGGCTGGTTTGATTGCAAGGTGTAATACACACAGAGGTGTTCTTCTACAGATTACGTTCTAAGAAGCTTTCTACACAAAATCCAAAGGAGGGCTGATCAGATTGAAGAAATACTGCAGAAGATCTATGACCAGTTTATTCTAAAGTAGCAACCATCATACCAGGCAAACATATGCATCCCAAGGTAGAGAGGCAAGTGAAATGAAACTGTAGTATATGCCTTTTGCAAAGCTCACGCATTTGGAAAGTCAAGTGAAATAAATGGTAGAAGAAATACAACAATCCTAGACTCATGAATGTTTGAGTACACAAATTATATTACCTAATCCAAGAGCTTCTATAGCACCAGCTTAAAAGTGCCTCAGGAAAAGTCGATTCCAGGCAAAATTCTGCATGCTGAAACCTGGGATCGGTGTGGTCTAAGACCAGATGGCAGCCAGTGTAGACTTGACAGCAGCCTGGGGGAAACGTGTTCCCCAGTGTTGATTTTTCAGCTGCTGCAGAAGTCATCCACCGTATACAACCAGCTGCTACTACCTCTGCTGAGGGTCTGTTCTGCCCAGGAGAGTTGACAGGCAGAAGGAAGTGTGAGATATGAAAACCTGATAGATTTACGTTGAAAGCATAAACCACTGCATCCATGTGATAACACAGAAAAGGCCATCTGACATCCTGCCTGTGTGAGGTGACTTCCAGAACCATTGGCTCCAACATTATAAAGTGGTTTTGTGGCTAGAACACATGACCGTGTCATCTGGAGCTTGAAAAGCTATTGACATGCAATTATAGATAGCAACACAATGTCAAATAATCTGATGCTGGAGAATTAGATTGACAGACCACCATGTCAGATTCACGGTCAGGGTCATTCAAAGAGTCAAAATGTAGCACATGCGTCTCCACTCTCCAAATCTGGACCAACTTCAGCCATGGCAACAGTTCCTTGGCAACCAGTTCCTGACAATCTTCTGCTATATCATTGCCAGCCCTCATCATCATCATCACCATCATCATTCTCATCATCATTCTCATTCTCATCATCGTCGTCGTCATCGTCGTCGTCATTATCGTCATCATCCTACTCTTCCTCATTCTCTTCCTCTTCCTCCTCCTCCTCCTCCTCCTCCTCATCATCATCACACACACCACACATAAACGAGGTTGCAGCAGCTGCTGACTTTCTCGCCCTCACATGCAGCAGCCATTGTTCATCGTTCACATGAAGCATCATCCATCCAGCAAGACTCTCTGCTCTTGCCTTGCTTCTATCTGTTCATCCTTCACATGAACAATCCTCCAAATCCTCTGCTTCTTACCCTTCTATAGGTCCAACCAAACCAACAGGTTCAATATACAGCAGTCCACAATATAATCACTTTAAAATCTTTTTGGAAGTCGTAAAATACAGAAGCAGCTTATCTAGGATTAGTCTTCAATGGCAGTCCTATAGCCTCTATCAATATCAAATCCACATCAAGGCAGCCAACATCCAAACCTAATCTAATCCAACATCCAATCCAATCTAATCTAATCCAATCTAATCTAATCTATATGCTTATAATCAAATGACTTCTCTATTGTCTCTGGATCTGTGGCAATGCAGTTCATTCATGTAAAAACAACAAAACAAACAACTAAACATAAAATACTATTGAACATTAACACACTAGCCACAACAACTGGTGTTGGAACCCAGTGCTGTGGCAATGATGGCTGGCGGGTAAACGCAGTGAACTTAATCTTTCCTGAGTCATGAAAAGTACCATTTTTCTAGCACCAGTGTAATAGCATGCAGCACACCTGGTGCATTATGAGAGACTGAGAAACACCCACTGCCAGCATAGGATGAAAGGTCTTCTTCAATAGGGGAAATGCAGTGAGTGAGGCAGTGACGCCAGCAGCACATGCTGTGCACCACATGAAATATCAAATACAGCTGCAGCTGTGCATCACAATGAAGTCCTTGGAAAACGAGAAACTGGCCACGTGGACCGTTGTCAGACAAATGACAAATGAAATCACCAGCGCAGCCCACCCTAGTGTGTATACTGTATATCATTCAAGCACTGGCAATGGAAAGCCAGGAGGAGGAGGAGGAGGAGGAGGAGGAGGAGGAGGAGGAGGAAGAGGAGGAGGAGGAGGAGGAGGAGGAGGAGGAGGAGCAGGAGGAGGAGGAGGAGGACGAGGAGGAGGACGAGGACGAGGTGGAGGAAAAGGAGAAGAAGGGAATAAGAATTAGTCACTGTTGAATCTTTCTTAGTCACAGACAATATTGATTGGTCATGTCCCTCAATTAATTAATTAATCAATTAATCAATCTATCAATCAATCAATGCCAAAGGATGCCTTTGACAGCTGGCCACTTCAGCAACCTGACTCATCAACACCCAATAACCTCAGCCATGATCTTCCAGTCTCCCTCCAGTCGTCACGGGGTCTTGTCCACTTAGCTCAGCTGACTCATACTGACGTGAGGCTGACCTAGGTGAAAAGCAACAAAAGATGCTCATCAAATATCTACTCATACAAATACAATCCTTAAAAACGACCTCCAATGCAGTGCTGATGAACTTGAATGACTCAGACACTGAGAGGTCATTGGACCAGATCGACAGAGACAGGACTCAAACAGTTTCTTAGAAATCATCAATGCAAATGCAACAATGGCCCACACCAGCTCTCAATAAATAACAAATTAACCAGATTTAATTTTATTCTTATTTATTACTACTATTATTTTTTTTAAATTATTTCTTGCAGGTCACATATTGGACAAAAGGGCAGACAAAGGCCACGACATTTGAAGTGCTGGATGGTGATTGATTAGCCATGGAAAAGATAACAGGTTTCTTTTGAGTCTCCCAAAATTAGGGAAAGACGTCTTCCTAATTCTCTGATGAATTGCAGTCCATAATCGTTTTGATGGAACCCAGGGTCTCAAAGGCCAACATTTGGTACAAGATGGATTGTCGACAGTTCACTGTATTTGTCATTCTTTCCGATCAGCCGTGGCTCCTGGTATTATTATTATTATTATTATTATTATATTGTTATTATTATAATGTTATTGTTATTATAAATATTATTATTATTATTATTACTACTACTACTACTATTATTATTATACTTATTCTTCTTATAATTTTTTTGCCCCGAGGTAAAACATGATCCCTCAAAAACTTCATCATCGTCATCGTTGTCGTCATCATCATAATCATTACTGTTATCATTCTCATTATTGCTATTGCAACTGTTTGACTGGAGCTCAATATCCTCCTAAGTACAAACTACAAACATCTACTGCTAAAACCAAAAACTGACAAAACAATATTGAAACAATGAAAAACCATAAATAGCCATAAAATCATAATTTTTTAATTATAATGCACATGATTCGATTTCTGCAGCTAAGCAGCAACTAACATAGCTACATGTATTTACTAATGAGAGATCTAACATCACATCTGATTTTGCTACTAATTTCATTTTGAAGCATTAGCTTATGGTGCATGCAAAGCATAACATAATTACATTGAGCTGGGAGATTTGAAGGACATTAAACGTGGCTTATCTATAATTGAGGAAAGGAAAAGGAGGGTGGAAGTGGGGGAAGGGGAACTACAAACCAATACAGGTCTTTCTTCTTCTTCCTCCATTAGGAGAAGCATTAGTAGCTGCATTGTCCCATTCAGTTCCCTTTATCTGGCATGGATGATGAAGGCTAATCTCAGATCTGCTCAGACTCATATAAGCACCCTTGGTGCTTCCCTGTACCTCTATGAGTCACCAGAATGACGCACTAATATATCAATCAATACTCAACACCAAAAAAAGTGGAAAAATGACCAGAGCTGCAATGGATATCCTGCATCTGCACTGCACACTGGCAATAGACAGGGTCAGGACCTGATGATTATTTTATGTGGATTAAAAATATGGCCAAAGCAAGTACCGTATACTTATAATTATATTGTGAGCATGCATGTGTGTGTTTATATAGCTTCTGATAAATGTGAAACAATTAGATTTGCACTGAAGAATGGCAGGTAACAATTAACAAGGCCCACTCTCTTTCTCCCTATCTTGCTGCAGGACCTCTGTACTTCAGCATTGTTTGTCTAATAGCAGATGCCCTTCATGAGTGTGTCTTTTACCACTCTGCAGGGTTTCCATGAACCCATTATATCTTCAATGTGAATGTGATCCCAAGACCCCTTCTGCCCCCATCCAAGACAACCTCTGGCAAGGATTCAGAAATTGTCCATTCAAAGAGACCTCTCTACGAGCTTTACTGTGGAGATGGGAGAAGACCAACACTATACAGCTACATATTCACTTACTTTAACAGTTTAACTCGATCAACAACATTTTAATTTTTAACAAGTTGAAAGCACGATATTGATGAGCCAGTTCAAAACAAGCAAACACAGAAAACACTGTTTCAGCTGCAAATTATGCGAAGAAAGAAAGATCTTTATAATTGTCAGATGTTGACCTAATCAAACGACCTTGACCTACATATCATTATTCATTTACAGCAGAGATTTTTATTTTAACCAGTGCATTCAAAGAGAACACTTTGCACATGATATGAAAACAGCCGTATTAGGTTTAGTCATCTGCAGGCAGTGTAGGGCAAAGGTAAGGTTTAGCTATCAGCTCCTATTTATTAGACTCTTAGCAAACTCTGGTTGAGCGACTGACTGCCTTTCTATGTTCCAGATGGTCAATTCTTCAATGTACTGATGTGGTGTGTGCTTCTCTAAGTGTAATAAACCTTTCTAATCAGAGGGCAGCAGCTGTAGACCTATCTAACTTCCATCCTCTCAACCACTGGCTCTCCTCAAAGCCAGTTGGAAGAAGAAGTTAACCAGTACCAAGGAATCTCCAATTTCCACCAACTCCTTTTTCCAGCCGTGCTGCAGCCAATCGTTTTCACTTTGAATCAACCTCAGAATAATAATTTCAGATGTCTTTTCTGGAAGGCTGACTGATTTAAGAGGCACAGCCAGCAGGAGAGCTGAGCTCTCAGATCCTTTAAAGATAACCACAGGTGTGGAGAAAATAAAAACCATAAATAAGGGGTATTGCATAACATGAAAATCCTAACTGTCAAAACACCCAACTGCCAAATACCCATAGCAGCCATCAAACCAACATTGAAGTGACAACTAATTTAACCCTTCATAGGTTCTGACAGGGTGTAATAAACGAAGGGATGGTACAAGCTAATTGTTGAGATCAGACGGAAGGTAACAAATGTGTTAATTGATCACAGCAGAAACTCCTCAGAAGTGCGGCTCTAAGGTAGAAAAATGTGACCCTGTGGTAGAAAGTGTGACTCTAAGGCAGAAAGTGTGGCCATGCATGGGGTAGAAAGTGTGGTTTTGAGGCTGACAAAGCAGACCAGAACAATTAACAGCAGCACATCTTCATTTACATTTGCTACACGAATTCATATCAGCTTTTCTTAGCACAAAAAAACTTAACTAATAGGCCTATCCATCCATCCATCCAACCATCCAGCCAGCTATACATCCATCCTTAGAAATACATCCATCGTTCCATCCATTCATTCCATCCATCCATCCATTCACCAAACCACTCATAACTGTCAGAGTCATCAGTGCATTCATTCACTTATCTATTCTGTCAATTCCTATGGATTATTGTATAGTCTGTGTGTAAACTAATTGGACAGACTGGAAAACCAACACACCACACACACCCACCCACCAAATGATTTTTCTTTATTTCTTTGTTATCACACCAAATGATTTTCCTTTATTCCTTTGTTATCATGCATAGATGGACTGGACTATTACGTTCAAATCATTTCACATAAAATCAGAATAATCACTAATCAGTCTATAAATATGTCCTCATCTTTGCTGATAAGTGACTGAAATTATCTCAGATATATTATCTCTTTTTATTCAGTTGGCTTCCACTTTGCAAAGAGTAAAGTTGAAAGGTCGAATTCCCTGACCCCTGACCTCATTTGACTCCTTGACCTCATTTGTCAGCTGGGTGAGATTTGTCCTAGCATTCACTGGAATATTTGTCCATGGGGATATCCGGGTCCCTCTCTGCTCTATTGACAACATGACAACACTCTTGGACATTGGCGCTTTGAAACAGTCCTACTGTAAACAACATGCATGCTATCCCTTCAAGCTCTGTCCAAACTATAATATTATATTGATTCTCTTCCTGTGTTCAGACACATCTGTTTTGAGACCCATAGATGCAGAAACCATGTCCACAGCATATCTATGAGATCATGAAAAGGTGCTTCATAAATGTTTTCAAAAACATAAATACATACATACATAACTTACATTACGCACTTTTATGCAAGATTCTTCTTTATTTATGCACATTTTAAATGACAGTCTAATAATAATAATAATAATAATAATAATAATAATAATAATATTAATAATAATAATAATAGCATAAATACATGTATATACACACATACATACACACATACAATGTCATACATGTATATACACACATCTTGGTATTAAGATATTCTTCATCCAAGCATGCTTGTTTGATGTATGAATCAGTTCAGTCATCTGACCACTCCTCCGTCCATCCATCATTCCTTCGTTTATTCTTCTCTCCATTTTCTCTTCAAACATCCACCATCTCTCACCAAATAAACACTGACACACTGACTCACACATACAGACACATGCACACACACACACCCAGCATAACACACACTGATCACATCTACTTTATAAGAAATGTTTACAGTGGTATGCACAGAAAAGTGATCTATCTTCTCCTGCTGTCTTTGCGTGGATGCTTGTAATTGGGAAGCGAAGGCGAGAGATATATCTGCTGCTGGCAGAGAAGAGAAATCTCTCAATTGTTTTCCATGCAATAAACAGATTCCGCCTGACCTCTTCCCCCCCCCCCTCACTCGCTCTTTCCAATGCATGTTAGCAACCATAGTGGCCACGCAGAGGTTACAGCCAGGCCAGGATCAGATCACTTCGAATGGTTTGACTGGAGAAGGACTCAGGAGAAAGCTTTATACCTATGGAAACGCTTTATCACCTGGTCCTGCATGGAAAGGCCTTCAACAGAAACCCATTCCACTGACTTCCATTGTGTAGCTCATATGGTCATGAATCCTCCCATGATAATCATCAAATCTCCTCATCTCATGTTTACACATAAATCATTTCACGATCAATTCATATATACCTCTAACACATTCACTCTCTGTACGTCTGTCTGTCGGTCTGTCGGTCAGCCTGCCTTCCTCTTCTTCTTATTCTATCTCTCTTGCTGCATGAGTCCAATTTCAAAGCACTGTCTTGCTGCCTACACAAACCCACATCCACAGTATGGAAGCAGCTGAAGTATCAGCACACACACACGCACACACACACGCACACGCGCACACACACACACACACACACACACACACAGACGCACACACACACACACACACACACGCACGCACACGCACACACACGCACACACACACACACACAGGTTCCTGCAGAATAATTCTGCATAATATTCAGACTTTGATACGTAGGCTGATGGAGCATGGAGCCGCCACCGTGGCTGTGAGAGCTGGCAGTACAGAAATAGTAGCATAGGCCTAACGATGATGCAAGATATTTGTTTCCTATTTCTGTGGATGCACAAAATATAGGCACTGATGGATGGTGGAACATGATGATGGCCATCTGGTAATGCTCATGTCTTACAGCACAGTGTTTCTCGTTCAAATCCCATGAGTCACTGAATGGGATCCATGGCTGTGCAACTAGCATAGGACCTCGTCTGCCCATGATATATAGGAGCCCATGAACCGCTAGCATAGAAAGGTCGTCTGCTGTGTATAGTGGTGTTTTGTCTGCACTTCAGCCGAATCCACTTTAAGACCACACTCATGAAGAGTGTGCCATTGGATGACCAGTTCTACAATCAACATGCTGATGACTGCTGGAGCCGCATGACTGCTGTACTCCAGACAGATCCTTCAAAAGAGGCGCTATTTATAAGTTCAAATACACATGCAACGATACATACACATATATATCTAGCTGCCATGTTTTAACTCTTGTTGTCCCTCTTATGTAAACAAACAGATCCACGAACTGACTGCAACTGACAATGGCCGTCATGAAGGAGTCGGCCAAAGTTCAAGGTCAGAAGAAGTAGAATCAATTGAACGCCTCAAAACTGAGAGACTTAAAAATCAATGATGACTGATTCATTGAACTGCTTTGAAATCGACTGCCTGCTTTAAGTTAATTTTATTTTTATTTAATCATATATTTAATTATAAACTCACAAATTTTTACGTCTTGTGAATGACACTCACAGAATGATTCATAGACCATACAGTGTGGCAATCTTCACTCACCGTTCCATCCATCTGTGACTTTTCGCTCGCTCCGCTAAACACTCCTCCAGGTCTTTCGTGACCATGACGATGGCCATTATGAACAGGTCGGCCCAAGGTCACGGAAAGGTTCAAGGTCAGAAGCAGTAGAATCAGTCCCACGGCCATCGAAGAGGACGCATCGAAAATCCAGCCATTGCTTCGTCTGTTTGGGACGGTCCCTGAACCCAAGGCGACGCCGACGACAGGGGGCCAGTGGAACTGGACGAGGGACCAGTGGAACTGGTTGAAGACCATCTGCATGACACACCAAAGGTAAGGAGGGGTCTCAAGGTCTGGACATGTCAGACACTGTGTCAATGGCCGCACTGCTCCACTGCTGCTGCTTCTTCTTCTTCCTCTAAGGATGACACCATCACAGTCCAACCTGCCACTCCCTACAACCGCTTTCTACCACCTGGAAGAAACAAACAACACCCATTAGAGTCTTTAAAAAATCTATATAACATCATATCTTTTAAATTTTAATCATGTTTCAGCTCATCGATTCAAGAGCAGAAGAAAAATAGGGGGCGGGGCTGTGTCGCAAAGGAAAACACACTGGCATTGATGCTGCTGGGAAAGCAGTGAGACAACATTTCGTGACGAACCTACAACACACAACTTAAAAGCAATGTTGACATTTTCATGTGGATAACGAAGATCTTCCTAGAAAATCCATTGATCTAAGAGTGGGAAAAGAGTAACTGCCAACTGGATATAAAAAGGTATCACACGAAAGATTTCGTGGAAATAGGAAAAAATGAAGAGGAAAATAATGATGGACAGATGCATCAGCAAAGAAATAAAACAAATTGAATCCGAATCGTGTTTGATCTCTTCAATGATTGGCAGATCTTACATTGACACAGACAGCTTCAATTGGCAGTTGTCAGTTCAACTGATCATGAATGACAAAAAAATTTGGCGATAAACTTACACTGACACAGACAGCAGTCATTTGGCAGTTGTCAGTTCAACTGATCATGAAAAAAAGACTTAATGGCGATGGACATGGTGTTGGTGGAGGTGATACTATGCACAAATGGTGGTGGTGGTGCTTGCGATGATGATGGTGGTGGTGGTGGTGGTGGTGGTGGTGGTGGTGGTGGTGATGATGATGATGATGAACAATTTGGCAACAAATGAAAAGGTAAAGCAACAGCTCACTACACAAAGAGCCAACAATTATTTTAATATTTTATATTTTATATTACTTTAAACTTGTATTTTTACTTTTACTACTATTAAATAATTATGCAATGATCTGCCAAACCCGATCCATCAACTGTCATTTTACATGGCATCCCAAAGACCATAAAGAAGTTCAGACTTATCCAGGCACAGCTGGATAGTGGTACATGGCTGCTTATTTGGAGTCCTTCAGTCAAATTAGACATTTGCTTATTTAGACAGACGGAAAGCTGTTCAGCTGTTAAAAAGAGATGGCCAATAAGGAATCGACAGGGTCAATGGGGTCATGGTAGATAAACAGCAATGCAATTAAAATGACAAACCATTATCAGGTCAGGTCAAGTCCTGAATGACCTTCCATAGTCTCAATGGATGAATCCTGCTGTCATCTGAGAATTTAAATCACCTTGTTTGTGGAGCTACCACTGCAGCATGGCAAACTCAGCAGACGCTGTTAACTTGCTAAGGCCACATATGGCCCGCAGGTACATATATATAGGACTGTAAAAATACGGACATCACAAGGCCTAACCTGGGAATGAAACCCAAAACTCCCTCTCAGATTTCTTTTCCTTAGACAGCAATCTGTATGAGTGTAAGCCATACCATTGCATGTCCTTTCCAACCAGACCTAAGGACTCCAATGCTATGATTAAGCAGGAGTAGGGCAATAACAGCTCCTCACCTCTATGCCTCTGTCTCTCTGTCTGTCTGTCTCTATGTCTGTCTGACTTCTCTGTATGCCTGTCTGTCTGTTTCTCTCATGATGTCTTTGCAGCACAACTTTGTTTTTCACTTCGGACTTTGTTCTTCACTTGGCATCTTTGGAGAACCCTCTCCCCACACCCCCCCCACTCTGATGTTGAGGCACTACTCAAAAAAATAAGCTGGTGTTCTACTCTTAACTTTAAGTAACACCCCTGAAATGCTGACGCTATGATTGGATTACAATGTGAACTGGGACAACCAATGTCCAAGACAATCAGTCTGATTTTTATGGACAAATTGTTTTACGCAAAATTTTCAGAGGACGACAACAGAACTTATACTCCAGAGATGGGCAACTAACCGATTAGATTATGATTGATTAGATTATAATCGATCAGCTATTAAATCAATCAGACCACCAGCTAATTATAATCGCTAAGGAATTCAACTACCGGTAATCATGTCCATCTCTATTATTATTATCTCACAATCTAATATCAAAGGCTGACACAGAGCTTAAGACATCAATGCTTATCAATAGATCTTCAACTTTTTTGTTTTCCCTATATTCTTTTAGCATCAGTATAGATTTTCCATTATCCATCACAGATCCATTTTCACTTGTTCATCCTTCGTGGACTGGAATACACCATGCAGTCTTTTGTAATGACTTCTGCATAACTGAAGACTGTGGAGTGTGGATTATTCCCATAAATCACATGTACACATCACACCATGTGTGTATGTGTGTTTGTGTGCATGTGTGTGTGCATGTGTGTTTGTGTGCATGTGTGTGCATGTGTGTTTGTGTGCATGTGTGTGTGCATGTGTGTGTGTGTGTGTGTGTGTGCATGTGCATGTATGTGCATACACTCACCAAGACAGAGAGAGACCTGACTGCATCAAATTACCTCATTTCCTAGTTCCTCATGAATTGAAATAACTTGGACCCTGAGGGTTGAGTCTGATCCACGTCAAACAGATTAAAATATTTACATCTGCTCATATGGACAGCTTGTAAAACAATGACCCATTGAGGGACAAATGAATGATGAGAAATATCTGGAGAGCATCAGTGGAAAGACTGTTGCTGAAACTGGTGACAGAATCCATCAGTGGGAAATGGCAAGACGCCATGGCATGCTCTTAGTTGGGTCTTGGACAGGAAATGACCTCGAAAAGTCCTTTTGGTGACCTATTGTCCAACAGAGGCAAAGATCTGTCTATGTAGTCTGGATGACTATACATTATACAATATACAATCGCCTGTGTATATACTGATGACAAACCAGGCAGACTGATATCTTGAAGACCACAAGGAAACAGAATGTCAGTTATATCCACAGTCAACTGTATGTCTGCACCCTGGGTCAGATGGCAGCAACAGATTGCCATTCACTGAATCAGTCTTCAGCCAGTCTCAAACTCTCAATCCCTCTTCTGAATGGTGCCAGAACAATATTAAAGACAAAGAGGCACCAATGACAAAATCTCCACTGCACACATAACCACCTTCAATCGCTGCACTGCTATCATTATGATGACGATGATGATGATGATGATGATGATGATGATGATGATGATGATTACGATGACGACGGGTGATGGCAACTATGATGATGATGATGATGTCAATGATGACGACGATGGTGATGAAGATGACAGAGACAATCATCACCATCACCACCACCACGTCGTCATCCTCGTCATCTTTATCATCATCATCGTCATCATCATCATCATCATCTCAAACCTTTTCTTCATGGACAATCAAAATCGTTGCTTACATAATCATAGCTATTTAAATCAGATTTACTAATTACCTCATTGCAATTGTATGGAGCATTTTATACTTGAACCAATTATCAAGGTTATATGTAACAAAAGAATAATAACTTCACTATTAACTCGACAAAGTCCATAACATCAATAATTAATTGCCCAGAGAAAATGATATGCAAAATAAATATGCACACGATCTTTGTGCAGCGCGCACACTCAATATGCATGTGTACACAATATGATATACACAATGTGCATACACAATATGATATACACAATATGCATACACAATATGCATACACAATATGCATACACAATATGCATACACAATATGCATACACAATATGCATACACAATATGATATACACAATATGCATACACAATATGCATACACAATATGCATACACAATATGCATACACAATATGCATACACAATATGATATACACAATTTATGCATACACAATATGATATACACAATTTATGCATACACAATATTATATACAGGCTAACATGCTACTGCATAGCGCGTCGTAATTGACAGACAAAGGTCTTTGATTTTCAGTAATGCTATTCACGATTAGCGCATAATAATAATAAGCCAGACAGGATGACTCAGAACACCTGCAAACAGGTAACAGGTGTATGGTAGAACATTGGTAGATGTAGAGTATGAACACTCATTCTCGTAGTTAGACTCAAAGACTCCAAGACCTTACTCAGCGTCTCCCAACCACCACCGCCACTGCCACCTACACATTGGGAGTTTTATGCCTATCCCAAGTATTCACTATTGCCATCTACTCTGAAGAATAATAATTATTGTCACAAGATAGAAGCAGACCAGTGCTTACATAATATTATCACCAGCTGTTGAAGGCTACTTACATCCTAACTGTCTAACAGCTGAAACGCAATCTGCGGCTAATGTGCTGCTCAGAACTGTTCATGGAAACAAACTTCCTGCATGTCTTCTGTGACCTTCTGCCCATTGCAGTGAGACTCATCATAACCCTTTCGGCAAAGGGCTTATAATTTCACCATCCCAAACAGAGATTTGATGAGTTTTATCCCAAGAATATTGTTTAAAACCATGTACCAACAAATTCAACCATAAGTACTAAGTAGCCATAAGTTACTGTCAATTTTGTTAATGCACACCTACACTGTTCTCAGTGTTTTTGTGCGTGGAAATAAACAAATATGCATACATAAGTTGGTCTAATGCATTCACTGCTGCTGCTGATGTGGGGCACAGCGGTGCAGGGATATGTTTGGTGCCTTTTGGAGCCGGGAGATTGATGGTTCAAATACACCACAAGCAGCAACACAGGGACCCTGAGGAAGTACTACACTCACAATTGCTCATGTGCTTCGGCGTGAAACTCTGATTCAGTGTCTGTGCTGTAGTCTGGAGCGCCTCTGAGTAGCTGATAAAATTTACTGTCTTAGCCAGTAGTGAATTTCAGGGCAAGGGCCATGTGGTTGACAACCAGGCAAAGTGTGTTCTGTATATATGCTGTCCACAAAATTTCAAACTAAAGCAAAACCAGACATGCAAAACTAAATAAATGTTTATTCATCAAAGAGAAAGACATTGAAACTGACGTTTACATATATATGGCATGAAAATCAGGATTATATCACAGACATATAGTCTGGCACAAGCATTGAAGGATAGAGTCAACATGGTGGACAGTTCAACTGTTACACATTAACCGCTTTAAGTGCAGTCATTAAATTAAGTATGAATGAACCTGCTGCTGCATGTATATTCCCATCACAATTATGTAATAATTATTGTACTTTAGTACAAGCAATAGAGATTTGTAACCTTAGACCTTAGTCCATCCCATGCAGGACTGCACATCAGGCAATGCAGCTTCTCCATTCTCCTCTATTCTGAGAATTGTGAACAGGAACAAAACTTCAAAAGTAATCCAATCTTTTACAGCATAAGCAATTATGTACACACGTAAGCGTGTCATCATCATCACCATCAGTTCCTGACTCCAATCATCTGATGTGTTTGGTACGAATAACAATTACCCATAGTATAGTGTCCTCAGCATTTCGCGACCTTAGAACTATATAGTACTATGTCCACTTTTTTGAAAAATCAACCTAACGCTATATCCGTTATGGCGGTTACATGGGCTATGTCCTCAGCCGTCTAGCTTAACTGGAAACGCTTTGTATAGCTCTTATGCCAGTACAAAATAGTTCTATGTCCATAAATTTGGAAGGTTTTTCAAAGCTATAGAGGCACATGTCCACAGCCAATAGAAAGTGTACTTTGTGTCACGTGGTTGTTAGGTGACAACGTTCTATGTCCTCAAAAATACACAGCGATTTATGGATGTGTGAGATATTTCTATACAGTTCTATGTCCATAGCCAAGGTGACAACGTTCTATGTCCTCAAAAATACACAGCGATTTATGGATGTGTGAGATATTTCTATACAGTTCTATGTCCATAGCCAAGGTGACAACGTTCTATGTCCTCAAAAATACACAGCGATTTATGGATGTGTGAGATATTTCTATACAGTTCTATGTCCATAGCCAATAGCAGTAAGAGATTAGAACACGTGACCCAGACTTGTTGTCTGACTTAATGGTGACGCTTACAAACCCAACTTGCAAAAAACCCGAAATGTAGACGATTATTTTAACCGGCAGTGCGAATACAAGATTAAAAGGATAGCTTTTACGAAATATAATAGTATTCTGTGAAAAAGTTCAAGCCAAACGGAAATATAACAGCAGGACGTCGCTTCAAAATTGTTGCGTAACAAAGTTGCTAGTGGACATAGTACGTTATCTTATTATTTTCTGTGTCTATTATCACGACATTATTAATGCTATACTGCTCTATGTCCAAAAATTGTACAAAAATGGTCACCCGTGCCATATTTATATCTAAATTACTCGTATGAAATTTAAATTATGATCAAAACAAATATTAAGATCATACTAGGGAAAAACAGTGCTGTCCGAAAATGTAAATTTATTCGCCATCAATGAAACAGGGAAAAACATTTTCCTCACCAAATCTTAAAATTCGTTTTTCTCAGTTTCGCAAAAAGTGGACATGGAACTATATAGTTCTAAGGTCGCGATTTGTCAAGTTCACGACTCCAATAAGTGTTAGACCAAGCAATGTATAATTGTCTTCATTTATGTTGTCCATTCAATGCAGTCTTGGTCTGCCTTTGTTTTTTTCTTCCTTTGAATCATGCATGTAGTGCATTGTATGGCATTCTGACAATTGGCATTGTTGTCTCTACATGTCCAATGGTTGTCCATGTATTGTAAAACATGCTATAAGACACAACTATACTGATCATTTATATTCTAAAATATTCAAAGCAAGAGCCTTTATAGGAACCCAGGGGGCTGAGTAACCAACATTTGCATCTCATTGCTTTGCGAAATGGCTGCTTTGCCCATTAATCAGACTCTAATTACAGTTGCTTACAGACTGAGGCAATCTGGCTGAATTTTTGCAAATGACATACTTAATGACAGTTGAGTTTGAAGCCCCCCCCCTAACATCTCCCCTAGGACTTTCAGTTCAGTTTATGAGTGTCAGTTCAAAGGGTCATTGATGCTGTAAGACAAGAGTATCTAGAACAATGACCCTATTCTTGTCTCATCTGCATAAATTAGCCTCAAGTGAAAATTAAACTAGAAAGTGTGACAGTGTATCACAACACAATGAATGTATAAATACTTCTTCATCAACAGTCAACAGTCTGTCACTTGCAGAAAAGAAAATGATCGGAAGAACCACTAGAGTCCATTTTTACGATTTTGAGATATTTACAAAATAAACTTTGTAAGTCTACAAGTACTTCACTTATGATAACATGGAAATAAAATTTGGCACATGTGTTGATATGTGTTGTCTCTGTAGCATGTTAAAATTATATTTGCTTACCAGCTAGGTGGCGCCACATACAAATTTTTTTAACATGCTGTATATGACAATTTTTAGGACATTTTTTCCCAACTTGTCAGTGTGCATACAGGAGATTCAAGAATTGTCTTATAGGATCATTGCAAAGTTGCTTTTCAGTAGCAAAATAATATTACCAATTAAAAATGAATTAAATTGTATAAGGTGAAACATTATTTTAGTGGATTGTCCTTGTGTTGTGAGTCGTTTAATGCCAATATGTTGCTATTTTCATCGTCAGTGTAAGATTTCCGTTTGGAAACAGGATTATTTAGAGTTATGATGGTATAGTGCAGATGTTTCAGCGCCATACATGCATACATGCATACATACATACATACATACATGTACATGCATGCATGCATGCATGCATACATGCATGCATACATGCATGCATGCATACATGCATGCATACATACATAGGCCTATACATGTGAATTCATGGAAGAAACACTGAAGTCCATGGACTTCCGTGGTTATTGCATGAACACTATATTTTCTTTTCCCTATAACTTTGGACTGACGTTAGTTTTCTGAAAAACGACCTCACCAATACATGCTTTATAGCATTAAGAATGGCAGGACACAGTTAACTAAAAAATGTCCAAAATGGACTCTAGTCGTTCTTCCGATGAAGGCTTCAAATGTCTCTAAAATCTTCACATTAGTGAGTCATGTGAAAAGTAACTCAGTAGAAAATCAAGATGATTTTAAAGCCAATACAGAGAGTGATCGAATTTATACACTAGTCTATCCATTTTTTATTTCAGCAGTAGACGTTGTGGCAGATGAAGATGATTACGGTGATCTTGAGCAGAAACCTAACCCAATACTACAGAGCTCTGCATTGATTCTGAGTCCACACAACAAATCAATACAATATTTCACAGAATTTCTAAGTATACAGATGTGCCTTGCAGCAAATATTGACCAATGTCTCCCGTATTATTTGCCTTTGACACATACGTCATTAGATTATATCACGTCACATCAGATTTAGTAGTGTCCCTGCATTTTAGAGACGTCTGTATTCTTCGGTAACATAAATCAACATATACTGGGCAAATGTTGAATGCTCTCTACAAAGGCCTACAATACATTATTCAGAATTGCCAAGAATTTAACAGCTAACATGTCAACCTATTTGGGCATTTACAGAGTAGTCAATCTTGTTTAACCCATTTTACCTATACACCGTGGTTCAAAAAAAACTAAGCCAATTTGTTTTTCGTATATCTCTGATGCCTGATAACATATCACGCTAACATTTTCCAAATATTTAGAGAAGTGGACCAAGAATATGATTCCAAAATTTCAAGAGATAAAATTGAAGGGATAAAAAGATATGAATCTTTCAACTTCATATGCTAAAATTGCAGTTTACAAGCAATTTTCTGCCAGATTCAGTAAAAAATAAGCTAAACTGTTTTTCTTATATCTCCAATACCTGATAATTAATCATACCAAAATATTCCAGATATTTAGAGGATTTAACCAAGAATAGGATTCCAAAATATCATCTCATACATTTGAACGGATAGAAAGATATGAATATTTAAACTTCATCTCCAGAAATTTCTGTTTTCAGCAAGTCTGTTTTGGTGTTCGTTGCAGTTTCGACGCTTGATAGTTCCCAATTTTGGTCTTCAGGGATCCTGGAGTAAAATTAACGGAGTATATTATCGCAATATTCTGCTGTCACAACATCTTCCAACTGCTATATCAGAAATTTATAGCCCCAGAAGGCTGTTTTCTTTTTCAACAGAACAGCGCCAGCCCACAGAGCCAAGGAAACCATCGAAATGCTGACAAGAGAGACGCCAGACTTCATTTCTCCCACATTATGGCCTCCGAACAGCCCAGATTTGAATCCTGTCGACTATGAAGTGTGTAGCGTGATGCAAGACCGACTCTACCAGACAACAGTCCATGATATAAACGATCTGAAGCAACCAACGCTTGTTGGAGGTGTGGGAAGGCCTGGACCAGAGGATAATTAACGATGCTGTTGCGTAATGCATGGCGCCAGCGCTTCCAAGGCTTGCGTGCAAGCAGGAAGACATTTTTAGCATCTTAATTAATTAAATAATAAAACCATACTGTTGGAATCTCATTGTTAGTTCAATTCTCTACATATCTGGAAAATTTTAGAATGATTAATCATCAGGCATTAGAGATATAAGAAAACATTTTATTGAATCTGACAGAAAATTGCTTGTGAACTGAAATTTCGGCATATGAAGTTTAAATTTTCATATCTTTTTATCCGTTCAACTTTGTCTCATGAAATTTTGGAATCATATTCTTGGTCCACTTCTCTAAATATTTGGAAAATATTAGCTTGATATGTCATCAGGTATTAGAGATATATGCAAAACAATTTGGCTTAGTTTTTTTTGAACCACGGTGTATATTAACAGGGCTTAAAGTGTGCCTGGACAGTCATGGACGGCGTCCAGGCACTTATTTAAAATCTGAACACTGTCCTGCCACTTATTTGGCCCGCACTGCAGGGAAAGGTAAGTAGCGTCCAGGCACTTCTTTTCCTATACCTTAAGCACCATATATTAGTACTAGGCCTACACAAGCACTTTCGAGGGGTCCTAATTTATCCTAAATGTGATTTAAGAAGTCCACATGCATGCATACACAACTATATGCATAGTTTTAGCTTTATTAACCAGCAAGACAGAAACTCAACCTGCTAGGAAAGGAGGGTCAACTTATCTTGAAGTTGTACATCATGTTTTCAAGAAGCATCATGTGAGAACCGTCTGTTTATCCTGGATTACTGACCTCTCTAACGTTGCAGCATACGCATTAACGCGGCTCTTAAAAAGGCTTTTAGATGGCAAATATATCAGAAGAAATGCACTAGAGAAGAACTGATTACCGAAGCATGCAGCAGACACAGCTCTTTAGAATCCCGGTTCCCAACCATTGACCTCAATACACTCCACGGCCTTTTCCCAGCACCACTCTTCATGATGACAAGTGATGTCTTTACTGAGCAGTACACGGTCCCTTCATGCTGTCTGTTTTTAAAAGTCTAAATTGCTCATATATATGCATATGCAATTTTCTTATAAATCTATGTTGTTAGTTATATTTTGTTGTACATGTCCTCTCCATCAGATCTGTTCTTGCTAAATGCATTCTAAGTATGTATAAAGTTATTCTATGCAATGTAATGCCCTTAAGGTTATTTTTAATATTACTTTTTATTAATGTATACACTTACCAGATGTAAATAAGGCTATTTAATTTCTAATATAATTCTTTCTGGAAAAGTTTGGCAGCACATGGACTTCACAGGAAAAACCTTTTCATCCCTGATGAAATGGTTTATCGCATATTAAACTCGGGATTGACATTCAGAGATTTCCTTGCAGTAGATATGATTTCCCCTGCTATCTACTTAAGATTTGTCTGTCTCTTGAACTAGTTACAGGAAAATAACTAAATCCAAAGAGATGACATAAGATGTCTGTCTGGCCGCTTGCACTGGTTCCAGCACATTGTCTGTCTTTAACTACAATACAATTATTGTTATATTAATCAAAAGCTCTTTGTTTCAAGCTGCAAGCATCACTTTCCTTTCAAATCTGATATCCCTGTATTTTCGCTTGTGATCATGCTGTATAGCTTGAAGGCCAGTGCACTGATACAGTTTAATTACACATTGCAGTTAGTGTTGACAAAATTCTTCAAGGAAGTAACTTAAACTTTCATCCCTCAAATTGAACCCACACACAAAGTCCAGATATAAATAGTCATCACTGAACTGCCAAGGTCAAGTCCCTGAACATTGACTTCATTCATTAATTCGTGTTTGAATACAAAGAATACTCTGTGAACTTCCTATGAAAGAAACTTTCCTCTTTCTTTTCGTCCACCACCTATCACGCCTCCTAAGTTAGTCCTATTCCAGATGTGTCGGCCGATAGGTCAAACTATGGGACGACTTCCTTCAAAACAAAACCTGACATGGGTGGTCATGTGCGGCAGCAGCTGCAGCTATTTTGGTAGCAAACAACTCATTTCCTGCAACTTCCTAATTCCCTTCCGCGATCACCCTCCCTACGCTGACCCCTACACAAACCAACCGGTATAATAATATGTAGGGGTCCTTGCCTTCCTCCCTCCCTTCCTCATTCCCTTTGCTAATTTACAAACAGATGGATCAGTTTCTAAAATGGGAGTATACATATACTGTACACATCAACAGAACGGTTTCTACTCAGAAACCCATGGGGCCTTCTCCTGGTAAGTACCACTTGAGGTCAACTTACCAATGTGCCCTAAGACCTAAACAGCAGAGAACAAGACTCGGAATATATATGAACCTTAGCCAGAGGACAGCATGGAAACTGTCAATCAAAAGTGTCACAACTGACATAGAGGCAAAACAACAAGAGACAGCCTAAAGCATATTAATTTAGATCTGACTTGATCATTGTACTGCTATTTAGTTCTTTGACTGAACACTAAATAGTTATCAGTTTGATTAAAATTTAATATTTTCCAGATTATTATTTATATTATTAGCTGTTCCCCACCAGCTCCAATAAGCTTCATTAAAAGCCATTAAAAGTCAAAAGAATTCTCACTTTAAAAGCATAGTATCACCTTTAAAAGAAGAACTTGCTATGTATGTTGATCCTTTGTGGTCGGTGTAAGTCTCAAGTTGAGGCTAGTGGAAGACCAATAGATGTAAAAGTATCTAATCAAGCAATAATAAGCTAATGGAACCAAAGGTTGATTTAGACACCATGCCAGGTTCATTTTGATAAAAGTCTTCTGATGACTAATAACCAAGTGCACCAAAAAGTATGATTAACAGTAGCCAGATGGACAGGGAGCTTGCACTGCAGACAAGCACCATAACAAAGCATATTATGTCCCATCCCACCAACCCCTTCTCTGTCTGGTCTTTGGGTAACCAGACTTGTTTTGCATATGCACCTCTGGACAATTCCGCTAAATCTACATGGCGCTCTTAAATAAGCTGGTGCCCTGAGCTTGCTTTTAAATAGCACTTCAGAATTTAAGACAGAGTTTACAATCATTCGTACAGTTAATTCCAACAGACATAGACTACTTGGCAGGAGGGGCTATTGGAAAAAATCAGTTTAAAAAATTGTGGATCAAAACTGAAAACAATCTCTTGAATCTACCACATTCTGCATTTGAAGAAATATCAAAGTAGGGCAGTCAGAGGTTGGTTACAACAGAAAAGGTTTGCTTCACCAACCAGCCTCCTCAATTCTCGATATCTAGGTAGTATGTTTCTGTTGAGACCATCTGCACATACGAGTATTATAACAGCGGCCAAATCAGAACTAGACAACTTTTTGAGGTGAGAGCAAGTCTGGAGATTAAATTATCGGCTTAAAAATGCTGGCGAGTGCAACATGGCAAAAAAATGGTTCAACTGTTATCATCTGTTCCAATATCGTGTTCTCATGTTCACTGCGTGTAATGATGCGCTTAAAGCACATTATATAAAACAACATCAATGCAGACAAAACCAATCGATATTACTAGAAGCGCCAAAGTAGACTGAGCCGGCCGTTTACGAGTCTAAAGAGACGGACAAGTTCAACTGGTCCGGAAGAAAATGGAAAATAAATGGGAAGCTGGACGAAGGGTCTGCACTCAGGGATTAAGCTTCCAGCTTATCAGATGACAGACGTCGATTATCTTCTGGGCCACAGAAGGCAGCAGAGCGCAATCTTCTTCAATGCAGAAGCGAATAAAAAATCTTCAGTACCTGCCGCAGTAGTATACTGAGGAGGCAGATCTCTCGTCTGTTCGTCTATCTGTGTCTGTTTCTCTCTGTCTCGCACAAATACACTTGTCTCACTCTCTGTCTCTCTCCGTCCAAATTCCTGGATTGCTTGTTCCATCATCAGTCCATATAGCATTACATATTACTCAGAAATCCTATAAGATCAGATATTTTTAAGCTGCAGAATAGACTTCCACCAGTCGACAGCGTCTAGTACACTTCATATTGCCAACATCTGAGTAATCCACATAATATTTCAGTCTGCATTCATCTGTGCCCAGAATCAACAACTTTAATACAGTATGGCACCGAGTTTGCACAAACAAAAAAAATCACCCAGTACGCACAAACACACAAAATCACCCAGTACACACAAACATACAAAAATCACCCAGTATGCACAAACATGGAAAGGCACCCAGTACACACGAATATAGCAAAAATTACCAAGTGTGCACAAACATAAAAAAATCCACCCAGTACACACAAACATAAAAAATTACCCAGTATGCACAAACACACAAAATCACCCAGTATGCACAAACATAAAAAATCACCCAGTACACAGGAATATAGCAAAAATTACCCAGTACGCACAAATGTACAAAAATCACCCAGTACACACAAACATACAAAAATCACCCAGTACGCACGAATATAGCAAAAATTACCCAGTGCGCACACACAAAAAATCACCCATTACGCACAAACACACAAAATCACCCAGTATGCAAAAACATAAAAAATCACCCAGTACGCACAAGCATACAAAGAGTATGCACATCACAAAGATATGTTCTTGTTGCATATTGCTGCTATCTGCCTATGGTAGTAAACAGAGCACTTAAAGCATCAACCTTCCCTCCGTCCATCTCTGGACTGCTTAAGTACAGTCAGAGGGATTGTGTTGGCCAGCTGTCTGCCTGTCTGTCCGGCAGAGGAGGCTATCACGGGTATCCTCTCCTGAAATTTACATTGGTCCACTTCCTAATGCTCCAGATGTACATCAGCAGAAGCAAGCAATATAGTCATGTAGTCATGTAAAAGCTAGTTAGCGTTATTCACCAAAGCCACACCAAGACCAGCTTACCATGCATGCAGCATTTCGTATGAAAATTAAATCAGCAACAACAACAAAACAAATCTCTGGTCAGGTAAGGGAAACCTGGTTAAACACTGGGTGTCAAACTGGGTATAGGCCTATAGAATGAGAGAATCTTTGGCAATGGTAGTCAAGGAATAGAACGAGGTAAGTTCATTCATTCATTTATTCATTCATTCATTCCATCAGAGTACTCATATAGTGTCTCCTTAAGATACCTACTCAGAGGCACTCTCAGCTCAGCTTAATCGATAAAGTGCCGAGACTGAGAGGCTAGAGAGGGCGACACGTGAGCTGACAGAGGTCATTCGCACCACGCACAATTCTACAATGACTCCTGTGCTGCACAAAGTTGATTCCTTGACAGAAATATTCTGACTCTAACTGCGGCACATTGAGTGTCAAAGATGATGGATAGTAAAAGATGTAAGCAAAGGTTGTTCAATGTTCATTGCTAACAACTAGGTCTTTCAACAAGTTTTTTTTAACCCAAGGGTCTGACGATCCCTTAGAAGCTGTTTTTGTTGCTGGGTGTGAGACGTCCCGACCTGCACTGTGAAGATAAGAACCCCCAGTGAGAGTGAGATTCATAAAAGGTGCTTTGCAAATTGCCAAATACATACAAACATTTAGATATATTTCAAGACAGTTCAGTAGCTAAAATGAAAATAATAATGTGAAGATCATCAACATAATTATGCAAGACTACAAAGATCAAGTTATGATCCAGAACACACACAACTGGTGTAGAATACAGGAGAAACATTTAGTAATGCACCTAACAAAGAACTCTGAAGACCATTACAAATGAAGATAACACTGCAAAATGGAGAAATTTCTCCTGAGTTCTGACATCCATTCCACATGATATTAATGGACAACAAAGCTAGAATGTGCAGGGTTTCTTGTCTGAATTTTTTTAAACTGCACAACACCTTCCTCTCCCATACCATATCCTCCATGGATGGCAAGTAAATTTTCCATATCTGAAGGACAATAAACATTTTAGGCTCATAATTTAGGTGCACAAAAATGCTTTTACAGCTGCACAAATTCATTTAAAACTGCCATTTTTGTGTAGAACTGCGCACTAAAAAAGTCCTGCTAGAATGCACTTAAGTTCCGAAAGAAAAATATACAAAAATAATAATGTTAAGAATATGGAAAGTCAAGTCAAGCATTTTGACTCTGTTCAGTTCCAAGTAATAATAACCAGGGGGTCTGACATAAGTAGGCCTACTGCAGTGCAACCTTTTGTGTGAGACAAATCCTAGTATGACCATAACAATGCAGTAAATACTAATAACTCATAGTCATCAAATTTCAGGCTGCAACTAATGAAGATGACAAATAGCCTTGTGAAACATGTGCATTTAATTTTGTTCTGAAGTTTACACACCTCAGTAGGCTACAAGATGTGACAACACCCCAATCCGTCTTTGTGTGTGAAATTCAATATGCATTCTACTTTGCACTCAGCGCCGTATAATTATAGGTACAAGTCTATTAGTGCACCAAGTTCAACATGCACATAAAAGCCTCATAAAGTGAGAACAAGACTCACAAAGAAAATTAAGATGACATAAGCGAAAGTGAGGCTCTTCCCTATCCATTAGAAACTGTACTTACTGCTCTCATGATTCTATGATTTTTCACCAGCTCCATCATTACCACTATTAACATTATCATTATCATCATCAACATCACCATCACATTCACCTATAGGCATGCTAAATTATGCCATGGATCAAATGTGTAATAAAAAACAAAAACTAGACAACAAATTAGGCAGTGATGGTTCCCGTGACTTCGCTTTTGTGGGCGCTGTAGAAGTCTCGAGATTACGATTACGATATATTATAGGTTTTAATGGTGATTTTTATGCGGCTATTCCAGACGCATCATTCATTCATTCATGAACGACAGCTGTCGTTTACAATAATCTACATGCACGCCTCACGATGTGTGAACAGTGTGAACAATGGTAGGGACTGGGGCCCTGGGGGTGGGTGAATGCACCCATGAAATAATCGTTTCGACAACCTCAAGCAAACGTGGTCTAAATAAAAATGATTTCGTAATGCAAAATACTAGGCGACCCCAACCACTTGCAACAACAAACGCGTTAGCCGAATCCAATTCTTCATTGCATCTGAAATAACCATCAAATAACAGCACATCAGCTAACTAAGACACGAATTCTAATCAATAATTTAAAGTCTGCTAGATTTTACTAATATTATTAATAGTGTAATACCGAATGACATGAGCGACAATCCTACCTGTAACGTATTCGCTTAATCATCTATTTGTATCAGATACAGTAGGCTTCCCCGGTCTGCCAGAAACACAGCTTCTGCGACGACTACATGTAGGCTATGTAGCTGCTGCTGTCTATGTACACAGCACACAGCACACAGACCCAGCAGCATCG
This sequence comes from Lumbricus rubellus, assembly GCA_945859605.1. Lineage (NCBI taxonomy): Eukaryota > Metazoa > Annelida > Clitellata > Crassiclitellata > Lumbricidae > Lumbricus > Lumbricus rubellus. Next base: position 54,357,792 of record OX243811.1, on the reverse strand, counting down.
TCAGCCTCACAGCACAGCCGTTGATTATCGGATGCAGCGATTGGTCGGTGGCCAGCTGCTCTCTCTGCCAGTCCTTTAGTAGTCGGTAGGTTAGCAACCGGACTATGATCCATGAACCAAAGGCAACCTTTGATGGGCTCTGAAATGAATGGAAAGCCGGTTTCAGTTGCTTAATATGCCAGTCCCAAGCCAGGAGAAGGGAGGAGGGCGACACGGTTCATCTTTGATGTGACGTGGTGTCGTTAAACAGCAACAAGCTTTAGGTGTTGGATCTGGATCTTGTAGATTGTAGAAGGAAGGCCGAGCAAGCCTAGTCTATAATTAATTAATGATATGAAAACCAGCCTAAGTAATTTTGATGAAAACCGGTACCCTATAAATAATTTTGCTCTCAGTTCAAAGCCATTGTATCCAAAGTAGATCAACTATGGCTGAGAGGATGGTTAATCAATTTAGGTTTACCATGGCAGAAATAGAATTTCTCATTAGCCTACTGCTTATACTACGTGCACACTTTGAAATGTTGAGACTTTCAATTAGCCTAAGTCACCTTGTCGCAAAACTTAGCTTCGGTTGTTTTTATCATTTGCATGCATAACTTTAGGTCCATCACTGTCTTTGCTAAATTTATTGAGTATTCCTGTCATTTGACTGTTTTTTAACAGTTAGACTTTAGCTTCACTTAGGCCTGTTGACTTAACATTTCCGGCACTGAAGGAATAACAGCCCGCCTACGATTAGTCTACTGTAGATAGAGTGTTAGACTCAGCAGACTGGGCAAAAGCCCTACGTAGATTCTTAACCATATGCACATAGTTCGATGCCGGTACTGTAGACTGGGACCCTAATATAGATATGCTAGGCCTACATATGTTACCATAAATGTTCAATGTTAATTGTGACACAGATGCAGAACTCAATATAATTATAGCGTTTCCTGTCTTCAAGAAGCGGTTAATCTTTCCTTGAAGTAAAGACTCGGTTCAGCTGGAGAAAATTATCACCTTGCTACGTAGTTATCACTTATTAATTATTAAATGATGTATCCAAAACACCTACAGAGACTTTAAATGGTATGGTACCCATTCAAATAGGCAGCAACAGTGGTGTAGCTTCTTAATCAAATCATTGAAAAACGATCAGGGTTCGGGGGCCATATGGTCGATACAAAAACCATGTGCATGGACATCTACGTAATTGCAATCAAACAGGAAATTTATTTGATATCACCTATGAACCCCTTAAAAGCACTTTACGCAACCATATATGCCTACAAACCAAGCGTGTTTTACAAGTCTGTTTATAGGCTACCTGTAACCTGAACTAAACCCTGGAAGCTGACATGGAACATAGGTTAGATCTAATGCAATCTAGTATGCCTGCAGTGGCTTTACTTTGAAATAACAGCAAGCAATGCTGAACAGAGTGCTGGAAGTTTCAATTTCAGATAGGAAGCATCAAAAGCAATACGATACACAAGACAAGCCAAAGCAATTATCATCATCATCATCATCATCATCATCATCATCATCATCATCATCATCAGATGCAATCAGATCTTAAATCTGAAGCAACACAAGATGCACGAACCAAATGTAACTTGATAGATTTCTTATTATCTTTTCTATTTACGCTTGTAAAACGAAAGGAAACACATGAAGGAGATAAATCAAAAAGCTGAGACAGAATTTAACTACATGTAGTCTCACAGTTTATATATATATATATATTCGTTATATTGAGAAAATATAAATTTTCCAAAATATTGCCATTTGGAAAAATTGGCCAGAACTTATCAATCTAATAACTTCTATAGAGCCACTGTGCACAATAACAACTAACAGTCAGTTAAAGTGAAAACATAATAAACAGTTATAAATCTAGGAGAAGCCTGGAATAAAAGGAAGCCAAACATCAGGCTACAATGGTAAAGAAGCAAGTTCAAACAGTCGAAACTCAAAAGGGCTAACATTAATAACGTTAGACTTTGACCTGCACTCGTAATGCACTGTGGTAATCTGCAAAATTTATAATTTGAAATCTAAACCGATAGCAGTTAATTCTCTGTAATAATATATTTTTAAAAAGCATAAAATACTTTGCACATATAACTACCTAGCCCGGGCCCTGAAAAGTTGCAAGGTCCATGGGCTTTTGCCCCTTACCCCCTTCTGGGCGGCCCTGACAGTACACATTTACCATATGGCCATTATAGCCATCATTATGATTGTCATCTGAATAGTAGATAAATCCATAACACAACACTTGTTATAATTTTTTTCCTAAATCTGTCTGGGCAGAAAAGCAGCGCCAATGTTACAATCATGTAGAGATGTTAGACCAGAGCTTCAGATCCTGCTACATGTTCCTCTTTTACACATAACTTCAAATAAGTCAGTGAAAGAACAAAAGCAATTGCATGCGAAACTGTCATATTTTTACATTAACTTCAACAGTTCCATTTGCCACCGATAGAAGTTTTACAGAAAAGCAGCAAAACCATCTCGATTTTGAAACTACTCAGTAGGTCTTCGTGTATAACTTTTTTCTGACTCAAAATCTGTCTGTCGACCAAATCTCGGAAGACAACGTTAGAAATTCTGTCTTCATCAGCATCACTGTGGAACTTGAACAAGGTTGAAGAAGATTTTTGAAATCACATCACTCGAATGCAGTAATGCTTTACGCTGAAAAAAATCAGTCATATATAAATTACCACTTAACACAAACAAATTGGTCAACAAAATCATAAATTCTGCTTCTACAGTTCCTAAGTACGACAATTTTCAATGCTTCTACTTCAAGTTATTTTTCACTTGCGTAAACAAGGTCTGCAACTAACTGAATGCCTGAATTGTATTCTACTTCCGATGAAAATTTCATTTTCATTTACATTCTGAAAATTAATATAGTGTCCATTAACCCGTTTACCGTGTAATAAACATTTTCTTAGTAAAAATTGGACGAGTTAACTCGGGGATCACGGTAAAGGGGTTAAAGAAAAACCTACTCAGAGGCATTCCCAACCAAGCCACGGGTAAAGAGCAACTGATAGAAAGCAGGCAAATGTGAGGCAGTGAGACACTGCCAGACAAGTGCTGCTATCTTAAAGGAAAAACATCACAAGGCAGAATGCCAGTACAGGACATCATGCATGTAGGTATAAACTGGGGTATAATTTTGAATATGACCAATAGGCCAAGCAGCAGAGCGATGGACCCGGTCAAGACGCCCATCAAGCCAGATGGGTGACCAGAATCAATAATTAACTCGGCTGGTGATGAAGGCATGGACAAGAACCACAGCGGCATCATGGGAAAGGGATCGCAGGACAACACGCAACTGACGGAGCTGGTAGCAACAGCTTTAAGTGACCAAGTTGATATTCTATGAAAGACTGAGTTGTTGTTCAAGTGGCACCTCAAAGTCACAGAAGGCAGGCGAGAAAGCAATATGGAGAAGGTGTCAAACAGGTGTAGCTCAACACCCGCCACTGTCTGTGACCACCGATGAACTGGATCTTAGATGGACTCAAACGCAAATGACTTGAGATCATTCAACCATCAATTGCATGACACATCAACTCAAAGAGGCCAACACATCCACCGCACAACAGTGAACATACGCTTGAATGTCATCAGCATATAGCTGATTCAACACGACAGCACAATGTACAAGGAATCCGACATCAGAGAATGTAGTGTAAGGAGCCCAAATCCGATCCCTGGGGTGCACCAGAAAATGGCTGGCTGGCAGCAGCTTGTCTATTCAGAATCTTGCATATTTTGACAGATTATCATTGAAAAGTTATCCTACACTACAAAATATGTATTTCCATTTGGGCTCTTGATACATCATCAACAAAATAGTAATATTTTTTGGAAATTAACTTCTTAACAGTAGCCTCCTTTTTCTCTTAAGTTGTACTTGTAAAAAAAACAATATAAGACAAAAACATAATCTGGTCAGTACCACATTCGAAGAAGTTCCTTGGCATTTTCCACTTCCTCGCCTGTTCCTGTAATTGTTATGGTCCTGTCCACTGCATGCACATCAGTATCCAATATGATGTTAGCCATCGACTCGTGACGAATGTGATTCAACCGAGTTCCACCTTTTCCAATTATGGCACCTACAATCTATTGCACACATGACATTTGATAAATACTAATATTTTAATTAATTGATCATTTCAGTAATCCAAAAGATCAGTACCCTGGTTATGCAATACCATAAAGTCACCATGCAACACTTTTATTATTTAAGCCTAGTTCAAATCAACCAGCTACTCGTCATCGTAAGATGATTTGACAATATGCGCAAAAGCACAAACATCATAGTTCATTCATTCAAAGAATTTATATATTATATAGCATCCTTCAAGAAGCCCACTCAGAGGTGCTCCCAGTCCAAACATGATGATACAAATAGGTCTTACAGAACTTGAAAAAAAACTGATGAGTCAGTCAACCCTAGGTAACAGGAATATCTCCAATTGGAGGTTATTCCAGACAGATAATAAATAATAATTATTCTAATAGTTAGTTATTTCTGCCACTTTCTGTAAACATACAACATATTATGCGTTTAAATTTGCTATTTAAAATCAGTAATAAAATCTACTAAGTTTAGAATAATTAATACATAAATGAATTAAGTTTTATTATTGTCTCATGAGAATGAGTGAGTTTCTCTTCTTTTTGCCTCTTTAATAACAAGAGTTTGGAAAACAAATGCAATTCGTTATTAAAGGGTTAATTGCTTACCGATGACTGAACTGACAATCTGGCTGTGACAGGAGCTGTTGCGGCAGTAGCATCAGTCTAAAAGACATCATTCAGACACTCAAGCCACCAACTGCTAAAAGTATCACTGATAATAAAGAGTTGTTTGTTCTGATTCAGGATTTTCTTTGCATGCAGTTCACAGAAGCATCTGAACCTCTGATTACCATAAATAATTGCATTTGCCTCAGCAGCATTGCAATTTAATAGACTAGCTTTCTCAGCATCCTCTGACTATCTAAAAGTGTTTCATGCTGCCTGCCAGTTGAATCAGTCTCAACAGTTCATTCATCTGAAGCATGCATAAGCAAGTTAAGGTATAAATGGGATACTTCACATACCATAGTCTTCTCAGCAGGTTTCTTGACGTCCTCAGACATAGATGTTAGCTGGGATCCGTCGGTTTCATCTTCATAGCTAAAAAATTAAGAGCCTATGCACTACAGATGAGTTCATGACAATGCAGTTTGATCTGCACAGTTGGTAATATGGATCCTCCATTTGAATCAGCTTTAAAGCATCTAACTCAGTGTAATGTAATCTCATTATAACAATATGAAGCTGTCGACAGTCACGACAAGTTTGCTTGCGATGAATTTTAACGGACTATTTCATGTCCAATGCAAAATTAAAATGTTTGCAATAAAGAACCATTTGTGAGTTTAAAAGCGTTGACTGCTTTTACCTGAAGTCCATATCTTGATCTGTGAAACTCTCGGTCGCACTGCAGCCTCCGTAGTCCCTCGCGTATTCTTCGTTTGCATTGTCAGCATTGTACGGCCGACTGTCATCTGGCTTTGGACACTGTCAGTCAAATTAAACAAAGATTGTCACAAATAATTTATGCACAAACGCATTCTTTAAGGGAATATCTTTTTCAATAATGATCACTAATTGATATCATGAAAAATTAGTTTAAATAAAACTTAAATAGCATTAAAATTTACCAGCAAATTTACAGTCGTGAAAAACAGTCAAAACTTCATGGATGACTCACCCATTCGAGGAGATTGTAAAGACTGGCAACGCATTGCGCAATGCATTCTGGTTCCCCGCGTATTCGTATCACACGGTCGGTTGACAGAGGGCAGCACATCATGAAAACGTCAATGTGAGTTGCGGAGTCCTTAAGAAATACAGAAATAATTTTCAAATTAGAACAAATTATTATTTTCACCCGTTAGTTATTCAGAAGCATAGAAAAGTAATTATGGATGAGTTACATCCCAGTGGCCATTCAAAACTGTAGGACAGAACGAATTATGTCCAGGCAGCCATTCAAAGTTGGAAATGTAAATTAGAAAGAATTATGTCCAGGTAGTCAATTAAAGTACGGAAATATAAATAAGAAGGAATGCTGTTCCTTATTATAGCTGCACTCAAAAGTATGGAAATATAAATGAAGAGAAACTGTGCTTACCTCCAATATTTGAGTGAGCTGATAGGGGTCAGTGTTGGTAATATAATCGACCTCTGTCTCGTCCAGAAGCATTCCAATGTTATCAATATCACCAAATCCCTGCTCCAACATCACCTACCAACAGCAACACAACAAAGTCTCATCACAACAGCAAACATCCATGATCAGCAAAATCTTCCATTAACAAAAAAATAACAGCAAGCAGTGCAGAGCAAAAACGAAGGCACACAAGCAGTTGTTGTCTTCCTTATACATATAAGTATCTAATACAATACAATACCATAAAAAACAATAAATACAGAGAAGAAGCAGATTATGTTCTGCAAAAATAATTGCAGCAATTATCTATTTTGTTTATTTATTAATTTCTGACATGGCTTCAGTTGGTAATTAAGAAAAAACCTGATAATTTCATAGGTGTACCTATTTTTGCATACCAGGGTATCCATTGTTTTGTCAATTATATATGATGCACCAAGCAAATCTGTATTTTATTTCAGTACAGTACTTAATATCGCTGCACAGCTTGGTTTACTGGGATATTTTAGACAGCAGGTATCTGTTAAAATCTCTACTTTAATCCTTCTTCAAGCACACATGACAAAAGCCTGTCACATAAGTGATCTGTGGTCACCTAAGACTTGAGTGAATGAAATATTTCATACCATTTTTAAACCAGCAATGACATCCGCAAGTACATTGGCCATTGTTGGGATATCAAACCCTCCAACAGTCAATATGCTATTGTGAAAAAACAGACAATAGAACTTTGTTAATTCATTGCACTTTAGCAAAACGCTCAATGTAAATAACAGAGCGATACAATAAGCTGCTAAGGTAATCAACAGATTAATTAAATAGTCATTAAATTAATAAAAATAAAAATTTTAGCAGATAATTGACAATTAAATTGTCAATTGATGTTCTAGAAATTAATCAACCATTTGAGACAACATAACCACAGTTGTACCGCCATAACTAAGAAAATCCTTCAAAACTGATGTGTCACCAGTGATTACTGTTAAGCAAACAGGTTTGCATTAACTACCAATCCCTGGAAGGAACCAGTTACTGAAAACGCCAAGAATTAAGTCTACTAACAGCACAGGAATCAAGTACCAATTTCATGATCAAACAATAATTTCTAAAAAAAGGAATTTTTTAAAGATATTACTCTGATGAATGATTTCAATGATTTGCCTAACTGTTACTAACAGTTTTAAATGAAGCAAATGTTTCCAGATGTTACCTTTCAAGGGTTGCAGTATCGGAAATATTGATCATTGCACAGTACTAAAAGATACAAAAAACTTAATGAAATGCCAAAAAGAAATGCAAACAAGACATTAAAAAGGGAATAAACAAAAAAATGAAAACAGCAGGTATAGAAGGAGCATGATTAGTATCAGAGAAAGTTTGTCAATGCCACACACAAGTACAAAGGGAACAAAAAGTTCGCCCTGAACAGAAGAGCGGAAAGAGTGGAGGCACTCAAGAACATCCTGTGCAGTATAAACCCAACCACAACAACAGAATTATAGGTGTCAAAGCAAAGAGTGAGAGGTGCCTACTCACCTGTTGGTGCAACCTTTGTATGTTGACACCATTTGGACCAATTATGAGCTCACCACTCTATAAAGCACATTGACAGACACGCATTAATTACACAAGCGCATGTCAAGCAATCTACTGCTCTCTCAGATTTATTATATAGATTGTAAGATGTTTTAATGGTCTTCCCTCTTTCATAAACCCTCTGAATATTAATTGCTTCAAATGATAGAAAGTTCCATCTAATAGCATTTGTTAATTTTTCTCTGTTGCTTGCTCTTGTGGGAAAAAAGCTGAATGTAACAGGTCTGCAGACACATACATGGGTTGACTTCCACACGTACACTACAGTGAACGGCATGTAGGTCTTGCACTAAAACTTTAAACAACTCCACGACTATGAACTGGCATTCTGTTACATTTATAGACAAAATACTAGTAAACGAAGCATTATTCTATGATATTAAACAAAATATATTAATCAAAAGATTGTAACCATAGAAAAGATCTCTTTACTCAACTTTTTTGGGCAATAAAGAGTTTACATTCACGCTCACAATAAAAAGTAAAAATACCAACGATCACAATTTGAAGAGAAATCAGTGTAATCACCTGCTTCGAAATGAGAAACCGCATTTCACGATAAGGTGCCTTCTTGGCCTTAGTCGGACGTTCAATGGGCCGAGCCATATTTACTGTAAATGCTGTCAAAGCAACAAGTAAAAAGAGATTTTTTAGTCATTTTAAGAGTGCCTCCACAGTTCTCTGTCCACATTACCTCATTAAGGGCTGTAAAACATAAGGGAGGGAAGGGAGTCTCCCATTTTGACACTGGAGAGGAAATGTGAAGTATAAGTATTATATTACTGAATGCACCCCATCATGGGATGCGGCTTATAAGGCCGTAGCGCTCCATCTTAGCAACTTCTTGGGCGGCCATACTGTTTACATGGACAGGCACGCAGTCTTCTGGATTACCCACTAAACTGTGTAATCTGCAAATTTTACACGACTATTATGTCGCATATTTAATCTAACTCTGAACAATTTTCAGGAGCTCAGTCGCTTTCTAAAAATCTTTTTGAGAAATAGAGCTGTGTGCATTTTCAGAATTCGTATTTCCGCCTTAAAAATTACACAATATCATATTATGAATTCATATTTCAACTGAATTTCAAACGAATTTACTCCTCGTCTACAGGAGTGACAGCCCGTGAAACGGCAACTGAGACTATTATTTTTGAAAGTGTCTTGCATGAAAACAGCAGATCTTCAAAACATAGGTCCCTCTCCGTGACACCGTCTAATATCAGTAGCAGGCGTCATAGAAGTTGCTCTTTTTAGCAGAAGTAATACAAACGCATACCTCGCCCTCGTTTACTGTGATACATTGATGCCATTGTAGACTTTCAAGCAGTGACGGACAAAATAATGTACGGTGCACTATTCATGCACAATTTAAAATCACTCATTCATAATAATTATTAACAATTATCAACCACAACAGTCACTGCAAACGAGATTCTGGCGATAATAAGTGTTCTGAAAGTTCGTGTTGACCATAGATATAATATTATTTATTATATCTATGGTGTTGACAAAAGTACTAGATATAACCATAGATAAAATTATAACTATTAATAGAAATTACACTGAACAGCGCTAGCCAACAATGGCAAACCTATAGCGGTTGGCTTTAGAGCTACGAATATGCACGTAGGCCTAATATAATATACCCTCGTTGCTCAAGATCAATCTTGAAGGGGCGCTATAGCAAGTGCACATACAAACAAACATTATCATCACCTCCTCTTTACCTCCCGGATTTTAGAGCGGACTTTGTTTGGTATAGGGCAGGTGAATAAGCTGAAACACCTCCCTAACTTTTGTGGGCCATGAGAAATTGTCAATGATTTACATAATAATATTACAGTATTGCAGGGGTTCTCAAACTTTATTTTTATTGTACCCCCAAGTGAAAATATCGAATGGTGGCGTACCCCCAGCAAAGTCAGATCAGAAACAAAATGCCATTGCTTAGTCATGCACCATTGCAGTGACAACTAAAAAGTCCTTTTAATCATTGTATGGTGTGGCCTATTAGAGTCGTACAGCCTACATAGCCTACAGGCCCTTACAGGGAGCAAAATTGAAAATATGCAAAGTTTTAATCATGCAAATGATGCAATCATATCAACAAAAAAGAAAAATTGGTCTATAATCCCTGTAAGAAAGAGCTAACCTATAGTGTTATATTGCTGCGTGCTTGTTTTGACTAGCACAGATTAAAAAAATTATCTGGTTTAATATTTTTCAATTTCAAACTCAAATTTAGCCCAGCAAGAATATACAGTTCAAAAACTAGTTTCAAACAGATAACGAATTATATGACGTGCTGAAAGGAATCACAAATTTTAAAGCTCTACCAGAAATTAGCCTAATCCTTAGAACAATAAAATATCTATTCAGAATAACAAGGACGTATCCCAACGCTAAAAGTGCCGGGTATACGTCCTTGTTATTCTGAATAGACGAAATTTATTCAGCTACGGTATCCTTATTGAGCTCTATAGGCTAATAGCCTGCGCTCATTGCATGCGCTGAGAATTTCTGACTTTGGTTCTTTCAACCAATAGCCTAATACACTATTTTGTTTCAAATTTATAGCTTAAACATAAACATGTTGCATGCACTATAATATAAGCTTAGGCCTAAGCTTAGTATGTGAGTTTAATCAAATGTTGTGAAAGAAAGAAATGACGATGCTGTTACATGAAGCAACGTTAAAAATCATTGCTAATCAAAGAAAAATGGACACAAAGAAAACTCAAAGAAAAATTTATATTTCTGGAAATTTTCGCGTACCCCTTACCGGCACCTGGCGTACCCCTTGGGGTACGCGTACCACAGTTTGAGAACCCCTGCAGTATTGTATTTGCATAGAATAACAGACTACCGATTACCAGTTTCATATTATGACGTAAATGAATTTGGTGCATCTATTATATGTATTCTCTGGATTCAGCGTCTGCGTTTGGTATCGGTTGTCAAGGATTGAGATCATGTGGCATTATATCTATGTGTGGCATGCAGGTCGCAGGTGGCATGTTATGCGCAATCCGGCATCATGTTCTTGAGATACGAGACAGAAAGTTTCATCGGTTCCAAAGAAGCAAGTTAATGCTCAGTAGCCTCAGGTCATAATAATTGTAGGGAAGCGTAATTAGAGCGATGACTTCAATTGTTTTACACGAGTGAAATATGAACTGATATTATATTTTAGGCCTACAACAATAGCTCAAGAGGTCGTTGGGTAGGCTACTATACACTGCGAAAGCAAAGTACTGCAGCAACTTACATTGTTGTGGATGCATGTTTGCAAAGGTTGTTACTTGTTTAGGCGATTTTGATGAATTTGGAGTGGACATTGTAATAAATTAACCAGCGTAGACTATAATTGCGTGGATTTCAACAGCAGTATGCTATGCTAGTAGTCCTAATAGACCACAGTGCATATGGACCTCGAGCGTTATTTACGAGACAAGGCTTTGACAAGTTCTGAGTTGTGATTCAGTGTTTTGAAAATTTGAGCTCGTGCGAATATACTCCATACTATATACAGTTGAATAGTATAGCCTATATAGCCTACTGTTGAACCAGCATTATATTGAACTTGGATAATCCCATTGTTGAGTGGTGAATAGAATTAATGTATGCACATACGCGAACAACTGTGCAAGTGGGTGCAATGCATGCCAATTAGTCTTCTGGAATTGTCAGATCGTCATGGATAGCATTACGTCAACAAGGTTAGTTGCTTAACTTTTGGTATGATTTCCGAGAACTTTGAAAAATTTGTTAAGCGTATAATTATAATGTTCATGATGTGTGCAGAACTTTAACAGTTATATCTATATTAACAGATTTGATGTGTGCAGATATGCCATGCAACAGTACTGTGCCTTCTAATCATTCTGTTCATGGCTGATATTACTTCATTAAACCCTAATCTCAATGCCATAGTCACCTCTTCGCTGATGATGCTTATGTTCATAGTTCACCTTCAGCTCAGCTTAAGATTTTGCTGGTATAGGGCAATGAGTCTTGCTTATGAATGTCTTAAAATTGCCTCTCTCAATTCCTTCAAAGCTCAATGTCATTCCCATCATGACACCTTGTGGACAATGTACTCACCCGCAGATAGTGATTACCAGTGTGTATAAGGATTTTTATCCTAAGATAGTCTGAGCCATGTGTGTTGTTGTACTTGCTCATGTGGGCAGCAGTGGTGAAAGCTGACACTCAATGAATGACGATGAAACAAGATGGTTGGGTATTTTTTTTATGCTATAACGCCCCCTCAAGTTAAGCTACTCAGAGGTGCTCCATACTACAGCGCAGACACTGCATCGAAGTTTCATGCCTCATCATTATGCACTGTCACAATTATTTATGTCGTCTGTTCAGGAAATAAATTGAATTAAAGGGTTAATATAGATTGACATTGGTGTAGGTCAACTTTACTTTATGATGTCTGGCATCAACTTTTCAGATTGCTTATCTCTGTTCACCTTTTAATTATCAGTGGATTCAGGATTTGAATTCCAACTCATCATCAACAACTCATCAGTGGTCTGTAGATCCCCCGTTGAGAACTCATGGTGTAATGCATTGAAGAATAGGTTGTTGGATATATATCCATTGACTGTCTGCTCTGCATATTGTTGTTGAGGATGCTGTGTGCTGGCTTAGCGTGAACTGCAATTCTGCAAATGCTAAATAAATAAATTATCTTAGTTGCACCTAAGTTCAAATATTCTCCAACTCGAGGACTATACAAGTATACATGTATCTGTGTATATTATAATTATGTTTATATTATAATTATGTGCTATTGTTGAAAAAGACATGACATGGTGATCAGCAAATAATCGGCTTTTCTTCTTTCTGGAATGATGAATCTGCTTTCCCAGAATCCATATTTCAGTCATGCTCCACTGCCCAGGTCTGGACAAGGACTATAGTAGTCAGCTGCAGAGACTGAAGGTGTACATCGATTTATTGATGGACATCTGACAGGTGGTGGCCGTTCTCAGTCTCTTCAGCCTCCCTTCTCCACTCCATCCTTTGCAGGGCTTGTTCCAGTTCATTCTTAATACCTGATCCACTCACTACCTGTATTTACTATCTACCTGCCTTGTTGTTCATTATGTACTTTGCCCTTTTGGGTCATAGAGATGGAACAGGACAGTGGGATTTGCCAGCTACAGCAGAGTTTCTAACCTGAGTCCTGTTACTTTAGGCAACTGCACTTGTATGACCTGCCTCTGAAAAGCCAGACCCATTTGAAGTCCACCAATTTGAAATTCTAGTAGCCTCCTTTGTCTAAAGATTTCCCTCAGTTCAGCTCATGAATACCGTACTATCAAATAGGAAAATACAGAATGTGGCAGTCAAGCCCTTCAGATAATTTATCCTGAATTAAATGCTATGCAAAATGAGCCACTGTGGCTGTGCTAAGCTGTGGGTACCTATGGAGATTCTCTGTTTGTCTGCCTGCCTCCCTATCTGCCTATCTGCGTGTTTGTCTGTCTGTCTGTCTGTTTCAGTTTATTAATATAATCAAACATATTGATTTAGCAGAGATCATGCCTATTGGAAAAAAGCTGGCAAAGTTTTACTGCTTACTAAACACTGCGCATCTGTTGGTTGATGTGTCAGATGTCATGACGACACATTTCACCTGACATCAATTGGCAATTGGCACGATGACACAGTCACACACAGTCACACACAGTCACCGGTGGTTGAGTCCGTTTGTATTCATGCGCCACGTGGTCCGTTCTCCTCCATTGGGGTTGGGGGGGGTCTTCCCTGCTTTTTACATCTGGCAATGCTACTGTGACAATGCACCAGGATAATGTACTTTGGCAATGCTTTGTGCTTTGTGACAGTGTGCATGGAATTGCATTTGCAATGCATTCATGATGTAGGCTTTTATTTGTAGAATTTCTTGTTCGTGTATGATGAAGGCCACATTTATTTTGTTATTTTGGTCACAGTTGGGTAGCCATAATGTGCATTGCCTTTGATAGGTCATAATTATAGGAGCACTTTGAAGAGAATTTCAGTACATATAATAACGTATGGGAAATCATACACTTCCATAAAAACCTATGATATCAACACACATTTGATAAACGTTCATACAAATGTATGTACAAATTGCACATGTATTTTTATACATTATGCAGTACATAAATTCAAGCATATGTGCAATGTCAACTTCAATAATATTCTGTTAAGTTGGCATCATCTGCTTGCCTGATGTTTTCTCTTTCAGATGTATATGATCTATTTAAATTTCCTCTTTAAAATTAATGGGAAGCTTTACTGGAGGTGTTTTTCATTCTACACTTAAGTTGGATTTCTACATTCAGTGAATTTATAAATCACTGAAAAAATCGATTTGAAAAATAAATAAGTAATTAGAGAAATTGATGCTGTATTTGATGAACATGACTCTTGATGAAATTAAACTCAAAAGGTGATATGAACGTCTGTCTGATTCTGACCAGACATGTCCACTTCAACACATTTTTCACAAAAGCCGATGAATAGAGCAGCAGCAGCAGATATCAAAGAGATGTTAATTATATGGAAGCCATTGACTTCAGTCCTCGATGGATTGCCTTCAAGGTAGAGAGAGAGAGCCACACTGGTGCTGATGATATTGACTTCAGGTCAATCTGTTAACACATTGGCCAAGTGGAAATGCACTGGATGTTGGGTTCAACTGTTGATGAAATTGTGAAGTTGGAAATATATTTATCTAGGCATTTGTCGCTTTGTTGAGTTCTAGGGATGAATTTTAAATACCTTTTTGAATGCAAATGAAGTTCATTATGTTGCTATAGGCCGCCCAAATTACGGTCTTTTGAAAGTCCTTTTAAAAAGGACTTTCCCATTGCTTTAGACATAGAATGAACAGGAGTTGTAAATATTTCGTTAGACAAAAACTTGCACACAGCTCAGAAGAAGCCTGAAACTTACTTTTGGATTTCATAAATGTAGGCTATTCATTTGAACTACTCAGACAAGGCAGCTTCAGAGAAGCTCTACCCACAGATATAAGTGATCTGAATCTGGTCACTTGCATTTTAAGGCAGTCTGAAAGTGTGTACTGAATGCAGCACAGCAGAAATAAGCCATTGGTCAGTTCATTCAGTCGTGCCTCTGTCCTACAAGTATTCACCTGCTTATTCAGGAGTTTATCTATCAGCCCAAGTAATCTTTTCTAATCATCTTTGTAATTAACTTCGGTATCAGTTTTAAAATCTAAAATTCACATTGCAGGTCATTAGATCTATTTTCTTCCATGTTTGTTACCTAACAATTATTTTGTTACTTTTTAATTCCTCAGAATACAGCAGAACATCAAATATGGTCTGAATTGTTTGGCGACACATGCGGCTGTTGTGATTGTGGTTTTGCTGGACATATTGGTCATCACTGTCCTCCTCATCATTGACCTCTGTCTTCCAGAAGGTACCGTATCTATTGTAAATTTTGTCATTTGAAAAGTAAAGCACAGAACAGACATGGGCGCCCGCACATATGGACAAAAGGGAAACCCTCCCCCGAATATTGACATCTATTTCTTAACCAACTTTCTGGTGTTTAAAAATTTTTCAAACTGCTGCACAGAGTGAGAATTTGTTTCTAAATTTACATTTACTGTGAAAAATGCCTGTGTTCATAATTCCTGCTTTTGTGTTCTTCAAGGTCTTGCTAAACAATTTAACCATGACCATTGTTGATCTGCACCTCCTGCAAAAATATCTGGGCGTGCCCATGATAGCAGCTTACACATCCATTGTACTTACATGTAGGCCTACTTGTTCCAATGAACTGATCTTAGACAGGTCTAGAGTTTAAAACAGAAATAGCATTACCTGTAAACTTGTCTTAAAATTGATAGCCTAATTCTTGGCATTTTCAACTGCTGGCGATTAACCTACTATTACGCCTCTGAAAATTTGCAGTTTTGCATTATTGTACATTATTGTACACTGGACATTCATTCATTTATTTAATTTATTTAAGAGATTTAGATAGCGCTCCTTCACGACCATCTACTCAGAAGCACTCCCGACCCAACCCTGGCGTAGGAGAACATTCTTAAGAGTAGAGTAGAATGTGTTTTCAAGGCAGGCCCGGGCTTGGGCCCCGCGCTTCCAGGGGCCACACGCTGCTGGCTATAAAAATTTTCTTTTAAAATATTGACAATGATTAATTAGGCCTACGTCGTATAAAACAACTGTTCTTGCAGTCAATAAATAAGTTGTCACACGAATGTGACATGGTGATTTTGAAAGAACGAAACTTAGCTATACCTTAAGGCGAGTCACAGGCTCACAGCTAGCCTACTTTTTAGCGTCGACCTGCATATAAAATTCTCTCCAGAAAACACTAATTAGAGCCTAACTCATTTTGCCTCAAATTTGCAAATGGATGTCCGCATACATTTTTGCTGGAGAGGGCAAAACACAATGATAGTGGTGACAATTTTAACGACAGCTTAGAAAATGCAAAACAAGAAATTTAGAACATGGATATTTTCAGAGAGGTACCTAAATGTAAATTTATCCGTTTCACTTTGTGAATAATTAGCATTATTAGTGCTTTGGCGGCATTGGCGCAAAGAAATTTGTCAAAAGCCAATTTAAACGCAAACCTAACATTCGTCATATTTTAAAAATTAAATAAATTATGTATAGGCCACATCAATGTGGTTTGTTTTAAAAATAGTGCCTTTGGCTCAAAAGAAATTTGGAAAACAACGTTAAGTGTCCCATCTTAGGTGACTCTCCCCCCACCAGTGCAGCATTATTCGGAAATCAACTGAGTAAATTTAAGCTTGAGGACCCGCTGCTGCCTTGGGCCCCGCAAACCCTAGGGCCGGGCTTGTTTCAAGGATTCTCGGCATAAGACATAGTTCAACAGGGAGCCCATTCCAGACTGCAGGGCTAGCAACAGAAAAAGCACAGCTCTGCCTAATAGAAGTGCATGCAACCGAGTTACAAGAAGCTCAGCCAGCTTAGAAGAGCGGATAGTGCCTCGGTGTTGGATGCTTAGGGTGGTTCAGCAGAACTCCTGTAAATGTAGACAGAGGTCACACCTACAAGACATTGTCAAACCAAAGAAGTGATCCGCTAAGACTAAGTGATCCTCTGTGGGAAAGCCAATGCAAGACATCCTGCATTTATTCAGTGACATGGCCGAATCTCGGGATGTCATTTCAGTAGCTTATATCTCATGTTTGGTTTAATTTATTCCTATGATTTATTATTTTCAGACTCTAGATTCACTGATCAATGTGCAAACGTAACAGTACACGGCAGCAGATACGAGAGGATGCGGCAGACGCAGTTTGTTATTAGCATCATTCAGCTGACTGTTTTGTCAGGTTTTGTACTCGAAGTAAGAAATTCTTTGGTGTTTGTTTATCATAAAACACATTTCTTAGCAACAGTTTGTTGTTGTTTTGTTTCCACTGTTATCTTAGTTCCCATAAAGGTCCAATTAATTCTGACCATCGATGACCTCGTTGTTAGACTTTCTTCTGGAACTCAACTCAAGGCTTTTTTCTTTGGACCATTGTTAGCTTGAGGTTTCCTATAGGGATAAGCAGCTTCTTTGACTACTCAGGAGATTTTTAAAAACATATGATATCAACATTTCTGTGGGACCTCCGTATGGAAATCATCTTTTTTAATCTAGGAATCATTTATTGATGCATAGACAATAGAAATTGACAATGTTGCATAAGTATATCCTACAAGGAAATAGTACAGCTTCTTGGGATACAAAGGCTTACCACAAAGGAAAGTAGTGCAGCTTAAAATGTTTATCTTGGAAGCAATAAGATGAAATAATAAAGTCATGTGACAATATCCATTGGTTGCAACGTGTAGTCTAACACAATACAACATACATAAATAATTGGTCAATTATCTTATCTTGCAACGTCGTTTGAATAGTTTTTTGTGTGATGACTTTGATTAGAAGTTCACTTAATTCAGACTGCATTGGGATCTCATGAACCTTAATGACCCACAGCCATCTGACTGATATATATATTCAGCACATTGATTTTTGCTTTCACTGAATTCTTTGCTCCTTTATAATATTGTTATTGATTTTTCCGCTAGAACTTCATAATTGCTTAGCTTGAACATTAGTCATCATTCACTCATTCACCTTATGTAAATGAATTGAGCATCCTCAATGCTACATTGATTGCATACACTGCATGACTCCAGTTGTTCAAATGAGTCAAATCAAATTCAAAGTTATTATCATTTTCTACCCTAGTGACAATGATTCTCAGTGGAGCTTTCACATAATATTACCTGACATTTTAATGTTACAATTGCACACTGGATTGAAAGAAAATTACAAAAAACTGTTTGTAATTTTCAATAGCAGCAGTTCTTCACGTCTTGTGTTTTGCCAATAATATGTTTTTAAGAAATTTACTTACTCAAATACTGAATAGATTGCACTGAATTTAATCTCTACCATGATGACTTAATTCTCTTATTTATTGATTTGACAGATCCTATTCAGAGTTCTGACTAACATTCCCAGTATCACACATGACAGATGGCAGGTTGGTTTTTTCTATTCTCAGAATGTCCATAATAAAAACACATAAGGCATAAAACAGATATGGTATATCTCTTCATGTCTCAATTTGTTATGTGGAAATTCGTTAACCAACCTACAGCTATTGGAGTTTATTTTCTAAGGGACTTTAAAATCACACTAAGTTATCTCTTATTTTTGCAGTTATACCTTTACCTCAATCCCATTTCTATTCCCATCACAGTGGGTGGTGGACAGCGGCTACCATGGTGCCAGAGGCGCCGATGGTTGCACAACTTTTGGGTCTGTGATGCCGAGGCAGAAGCTCAACATTTTCAAAACATTGCTGCTACTTTTATAAGAAAAATGATACTGTTGACTGATACCTGATATCAGAAGTTTGATTTTATCCACCTTGGGTCTGTACTGGGCTGATGTTAGTAGGCCTAGTGGTAGTGATATTAGTAACAGTAGTAGTGGTAGTGGTAGTAGCAGTGGCAGAAGAAGTAGCAGCACCAGCAGTAGTGAGAGACTGATAGTAGTAGTAGTAGTAGTAGTAGCAGCAGCAGCAAAACCAGTAGTAATTAGTCACTTTATTGAT
This sequence comes from Lumbricus rubellus, assembly GCA_945859605.1. Lineage (NCBI taxonomy): Eukaryota > Metazoa > Annelida > Clitellata > Crassiclitellata > Lumbricidae > Lumbricus > Lumbricus rubellus. The sequence continues at coordinate 54,338,786 of OX243811.1, read as the reverse complement.
CACCATAAGCTTACAGGTATACAAAGAATTTTGCATCAATATGTGGCACTGGGAGAAATAAAAATAAATGACTTGGCTTTTGCTATGCAGAGTTGTCCATGATTTCTTTTAATTTTCAAGTGAAATGTGTCCTTGAGAAGTCTGTTTTCCTACGCGAATTCAGGTTTTATATAGGCAGAGAAATTTTATATAGGCAGAGAGACATATTGGACATACCATATGGACTGTGGAGGAAAGCTGCTTAAATATTTGAATTATCATACCCTCTGTTCTCTGGTGACTTCTTGTCTGTATTTATGTCTGTCTGTCTGTCTGTCTGTCTGCCAACAGTTGGTTTGTCTGTCATTTTCTATGCTAACTAGCAGAATCTTCTTTGTTGTAATAATTTGCAAGTTATCATTCAGTTGTGGAAAATTTCATATAGTAGGCCTACATAGCATAAATATTGAGTTTGCTCTTTTGATTCACTTCTGACTCAGAGTTATTGATCCATGTAGCGTGTTTTATTGGCAAATGTTTTGAACGAATATCCAATATGTGCCGTGCAAATGGCATTTCATTCTTTGATGACTATGGTGTACTACTGAAAATCTATACGTAGTTATTTTAGAACTTGGCCTAAATCTTCACTTATGTGCACAATTTTTTTTTCTTTTCACTGAGGATATTAGCCTAATCAGTCTGATTCATGTTTTCATATAACTGTATCAGTTAAAATTTAGAAACAACTGACTAGAGGAATTGAGCTGATGCATTAGAATTTAGAAACATGCTCAATAGAACACACTAAAATGGATCAATAGCTCTTGAGTCAGAAGTGGATAAAAAATTGCTGATATTTGATGTTCATGCAGTCACAGCTAACACACAATTGCTGTCTGCTTCTTGACTGACTGCTGATCAGACAATGTATTAGCCCACCCTGTTGTAGATCAAAAGACGGTGTCGTCTGAATGCAGGCCAACCCTGATGGACCACCCTGCAGGCCAATCCTGATGGACCACCCTGCAGGCCCACCCTGATGGACTGATTCCTGAATCCTGATAGCAGAAAGATATGAAAATTGATAAATTCTAGATTCTAGAAGTATTTTATGGAGTGCAGAAAGTCCAAACGCTACACAATACACATAGTTTATTGAAACAATTGCTTAATATTTTATTTCTTTGCATGTGTTTCTTGAAGGTGTTTGACTGCTTGGTTGTGTTCGTGGCCTTCACACTCTACATCTGCCTGACGGCCGCCGTTCAGAGGCAGACGGCTGCTTATTCTACAGCTTATATTATTTCACTACGTCTGTGGAGAGTTGGAAGGATCTATTTTGGTATGTCTGAACCGGTCGATTATTCTATGCAGACAGACTATCAAATTTGGTGTTTAGTTTTTTGTGTGCACTTCTACACAAAAGGGCAGTTGTAAATGAATTTCTGCATGTCCTAAAGCAGTTTTTTGCGCAGTTAAAAATAGTTACAATTGTTCATTGTTTTATGATTTTGAATAATTTCCCATAGATGGGAAGGGAGAGAATGGGTTGTGCTGTTCTAAAATGTTTTTTAAAGAAGTCTTGCTCACAACTATCTCCTCGCTTAGACAGTGAGTGAGTGAGTAAGCGGGTGAGAGAGCAATGATCAAATAAGCGAGCGAGTTAGTAACTACTGAAAGATGTAAAGGCAGTAAAGCAATTTTGCGGGAACAAAAATAGCCAAGTTAAAAAAATCTTCTGTCTGACTCTTTTTATGGACCTAAGGAATCAATTTTTTTCGTCAAATCAAATCTCGAATCATAATGGGAGAATGGAGTAAAGGGGTTTACTACCAGCATTCGCTTTACTCTTTTTCACCTTATTGATTGCGCCCTTTTGATTTTTCTCTTTGATTTTGTACACTTTGATAGGAAAAACTTGTTGTAGTGGACTTCAGAGTAACGAAAGCCCTTGTTTTTGCAGCTATTCAGCAAAAGGCTGCGAAGCACGCCGAGAGCATAATGCATATTCACGTTCGAACATCCACAGCTTATGAAGAGCAGCTGAAAAGAGCACAGCAAAAGATTGCTGTGCAAAAGGTAATAGTCATTTGTTGCTAATATGAAAAGTCTAAATTTTTAGAAGAATTTGAACCTTTAGGCATTTCATATAACATTTTTCAGTTTCATTGTAATACAAATTTTGATATAACATGGTCAGGAACCATATTTAATTCACTTTAACCTCAAGCCATGGCATTTAAAAATGACAATAAATAATTAAAAGGATTTGTATAGTGTCATAGGTGATCAGGTAGCTTATAATAATATTTATGGGCACTGGGCTTTGTAGGTGCTGCGTGGCTTGATGTTACACTCCTAGAACCTCTTCGAACTTGCAGTCTATGTTTTATTTACAGCACAAAATTGCCGTCCAAATGTTTATGGTAACTGTTGTGTATAACCGATCACAAAATGTGTTTTCTGGCATGATATAAATTGATATATCCATCAAGACACTTGACATAGCACTTGTTTAAGTATTTCGTGAAACCACTGAAACAAAATGTGTCGTACTTAAACTAAGGCGTTTTGTTTCAGATGCAAATGGAACGACTGGAGGAGGTCGTGTTGTGCCTGAAATCTGTCGTGTATTCGAATCTCGCATCGTCTGTTAATCGTACGCGATCATTGCCAGCATGTATACAGGCACCCACAGGTACTTACTTACTTACTTGTATGGTTATGTAAACACATACTTCACTTGCTTACTATAAGAAGTATTTTAAGGAAGGAGAGGAAAGATTTCTGAGCAATGGATGATGGATGATAAGCAGGGTTTAAAGTGTGGCAGGACGGTCATGGACGGCGTCCTAGCACTTATCTTCAAACCTCTTTGCCGTCCTACCACTTATTTGGCCAGCACACCTGAAAATGTAAGGGACGTCCTGGCACTTCTTTTGGAAAGGTAAGGGTCGTCCATGCACTTCTTTTTTTACACTTTTAGCACGGCTGATAAGCTTTGTTAGAGATCGCAGTGACCGTGGTGCAAAATCTTGTTCAGATTGAACCACACAAGAAGCTAGAAGATAAAGAATGTTCATAATATTCACATAGCAGATAGGAGATGTAGGTAGATTATATAGCATGAGTTTATGGACACCCCTTATTTGTCTTCTGAACTAAAAGTATTGAATGTGACCTTTCATATTGAGTTATTAAATAGAATTCTTTAAATATAGTTTTTAGCTTTTATTCATGAAGTCTGTTGTAACATTGCAGATTTATCAGATATCTCAGTACAAGAACAGTCCGTGACCACTGCTGCACCAGAGTTTTCCATTCACAGTGAACATTGGTTGCATATTATGTCTGAATCAGACATTGAACTTTCTGCCAACCCTTCATGCGTACAGCATCTGGGTGGCTTAGATGTCCCAGACATTCTTGACAATACGAAGCAGGAAACTGAAGAGCAAGGCAATCCAAATGTAATTGGTGGTCATCATCTTGCGATGAGATGCTTACATAGGCATGCGAATCAAAACATTGTTCCTTGTCTGAGTCTGAAGAAACGCCAAAGCGATGCCAATTCATGTGCTTCACTACATGCAGCAGTTGCCGATTTAAACAACAAAACATCTATAGCCAATTTTGACCAGAATCCACAGATTCTGGCCGTGGAGACCTACCTTCAGTCTTTGCTAAACACAGGTAAGATACCGGTACTGCTGCTTTTCAGTACAACACTGGCTTAGGATGTTGGCTGCCCTCTTGGATGGCCTTTAATGCAAGATGTTGAAACTATAATGCAATTCCACGTATTCGTACTTTCTGTGTTCTGTTTAGTTTCTTTATTCGTTTAAAAAAAGGGAATCGAGTCTCAAATTTCCCACAGTCTAACCATGCTAGTTCAGTGGAACAAACTCTCAAAAGGCTTCTGCCATTTCAGTTATCAACACTTTTCATTGTCACTGAGGTATATTTAGCTGGAGGTGGACTGGGAGCGTCTCTGAAATCTGAGTAATCTACCTTGAAGGGCGCTTTAATAAGACTTTCTTGATAATAATGTTTGACTATTTTATTTACGTAGTATATAAATAGCTTAGATATTTCTACTTGAGTTGTATAATTATAGCGTAAAAACACATAAAAGTAGCCTACCTGACAATACTTTTCAAATTGTTGCAACCACATTACTATTTAGTTTGCATTTTACCAGAATCATGTGAATTTAAAAATACATTGATGTGATGGCTGTCATGTCTGCATTTCAACAAATGTTCTTGTTTTACGTGATAAGCGCATCACATATTGGATATGCCTAGCTTACAGCAGTTATGTATTTCTGTATGTGGTTTGTGTGCATGCCAAAGCTAGTTTCCAGTTCTTCGCATTTCTTTAGAGTTTTCTGTTTTACTGTGGTTTTCAGATGCGAATTCTTCCTATTTAAATTTGGCGTACGTAGCGGAAGACGATGCTAATCGCTGTTCATCAACTTCTGTTATCACAAAAGTAAAATTCGATACACTCAATACTGAAATCTCTTACAAATGCAAAGGTTCTTTTGACACACTTGGTGTCTGATATGTGTTGTGGCATGTGTAAGTGCCATGGCTTGTTTCTATTTGAGTAGCACATTTGTTCCCAACATACGACTGGATCTGGTGTATCTTGAGCTCGGGAAATACTACTAAGATGAATAATTTAATATGCAATAGCCAGTCCAGAGCAAATTTTTCCACCTGCTTTCACTCAAGTATGTTCATTATTATTGGCCCCTTCTATTTTTCAATGGCATTTTTTCTGCTTAGATCCAAAGCCAATCTGACGTTCCCACAGCATCTGTTATGCCAAATGGTGAGTATAATCTGATCTGTAATTCTGTATATGCGCAATTATGGTATGCATTTTCTAGATTCATGATCTTATTCATTTGCTTCAGATTAATATTCATGCTCATTCAGATTCAACCTTTTTCATGTACTGCAGATTCATAGTCTATGTATGTGACTTGCATGGTACAGTTACTTTCCTTTATCATGTTGTAGAATAGTCTCAAGATTACATTTACCTTACTCAAAACTTATCAACATCTTACTTAAAAGTTCTGAGATGCTTATCAGTATGAATCCAAGTGAATCAGTTCAGGACTTCAGATGCATAATTATGCTATTTAACCCTTTACCCGTTCATTTTTAAATTTTAAGCCCGTTTTCAGCGGATATTCTCGGGGCAAACGAGTAAAAGATTAAGCATTGCAAATATGCACATATTAAAAATCTACTAAAAGTATGTTATGAAATACTGTTCTGATTATAGTTCTCAGCCAAATGTGTACAGACAACAGTGATATTCAGACTTTGGAACGACTTGGTCATGTTCCATTTCCGTTTGACCACACAAGATCGTATCTCTCACAAGTGAGAAATTCACAGATTTTATTCATTAAGTACATATTAACATATTAATGTTAATATTAATTGGTGGTAAAAATTACTTCTTAATGAGCGAAATTGCTTACAATTTGTGCAAGTTTGTTGTTCACTTAGTCAATCAAATGAGAAGCGTTGTACGGATGCATGACTATAATCTGATCTGTTACACTGCGCTTAATTCCCAGGAATCACTCCACTCTGTTCCTAAAGAACCTAAAAACTGTCTTGTTTAGCCGTGGTTGGGCCGGGAGCGCTTCCGAGTAGCCTACCTTGAAGAGGCGCTATACAAAATTTAGGGAAATAATGAGAGCAATGCAAAGAAAACAAAACACAAGAACTTGGAATATGGGGTGTTGCTGATTTGCTGTAGATCACAGGTAATATAGAAATATCGAGGTGCCGGCGTTCATGGTTCACTTACACAATTTCTTACAACTGGCTGCTGACAGCCATTTGTAAAAATTCTTCTACATTGTTGCTTTGATCTCACTGGGTTTTCCACATTCTTGTTGTCAGTATATAGTGTGTAAATTTGTTCATAAGTCTACATCATTCATGATCCCGAACGTAGCCATGGCTATGATGATCAATCTCAATCGGCAGAGGCTGGCAGAGTAATCTGCAGTTACTAACTAGTTACCGTGGACCTTTTCTGTGCATAATAAAATACATGTAGTTATTTAGCACAAAATTCTGTAAGAATCAGTAAATTAAATTTTTTGTTGTAGAATGGTACTTTTAAACTCTATTTTGTTTCAGGACGGTATTCCTATGACGGATCTGTAAATTTTGGGCCACTTTGCCAAATACAGGACCAGTGCATCAGCAACATGGTTGTTTTCATGACAACTGCTACAATACAGGGAGAGTTGCTACATTCAGGAAAACATTTTCAAAGCAGATCTCAAAGGACTTTCTAATCGCTGCTGAAACAGTTCACAACGGAGACTTTGGAAACTGGTGTCACTCAAATTGCAATTGCGACAGAAGCACGCGACTTGACCTAAAACCAGTGCTGTACAAATAATGACTGTAATGTTGTGTAGATGTATAGAATCTGTCTAGTTTTGACATTTTGGCAGCATGCTTTGATACAAAGTTGTTTTACAGATTTGATCGTGGTATACTGCTCTTTGCAGTTGCAAATAACATCTGAAGTTTATGTATTTTATAAATATTACTAAACATATTGCCAAATCTTAGCCCAACACACTGTGGCCTTACATATACAAGATGTCGCCCTAATTGTATCACAGCCATCAGATTTTAAATGTATAAGATTTTAGGATTTATTACTAAGTTGCCTTTCACTTGTTATAACATCTCCAAAAGGCCAAACTCCTTCCTTTTACAAGAACTGGATAAAGGTGTTTTCACCAAATAGAATTCATTGTGTATGACCGGTGTGTCGTTTACGTTTACTTACATATGAACCAATCCATTATTAACTTCCACTCCCACGATTAATAATTTATACGTGCATGTTTTTACAAGGTGTAACTCTATGTACGATCTCCGAGTTTGTTTCATTGTGCTAAGACTTGTGAATAGATGGCTGGTTGTAGTTGGAGTTATATTGCTAAACACGCCATTAAAGATGGAAAAATTAAGAAATGGTCAATCAGTTGAACACTTTAACGACAAGCGTGTAAAAAAATTGAATGGGAAACCAATTCAGCTTGTCATTAAAATACCTAATTATTGAGTTGATTCCTTAACCCTTTACCCGTTTGCCCCAAAAATATCCGCTGAAAACACAGGCCTAACGGAAAAATGAACAGGTAAAGGGTTAATTAATACAGACTGATATTCTGACAACATTACCCGTATGCAACATGCACTTTGATTTGTTCTTATTTCAACCAAGACTGTACAGTTAATCGTTCTGCGTAAGTTTATTCTGAAGTAAGAAAATCTAACAGGTGTAATTAAGTGAACATGGCAAGAAACACTGAAACAAAAGACTGGAATTTCAGCCGATGTACAATTGATTGCCAAAAAGGAACAATGCCATTGTAAATAAACTTACGAAACAAGTAAAATGCAAATGACAATCAGACAGCATAAAATAAATACTCCTCTAGCTCAAACCATCTAAATGGTCAACTTCTGTGACTGACATAAATAGATGCTGCTGCCTATTATATGTACCGCTTGTGCCACGTAGCACATGTACCTAAAATTTAACTGGCTGAACAGAATCAGTCAATTGCAGGTACAGCTTGAACCGATAATAAAACTGGCACTCTTGTTTAACAGATGTATTGAAAAAGCACAAAAATGTAACAGCTACCTGAATAATACTGAATGAGGCTCATTTAATATAAGACTATAACCACTTGTAAAAAACATCAAACAAAACAGTCAACGTAATAAATAATTATATAGATTGATTTGCATCTGAAGTCGTCTGTTCTGCACCACAGTATGGAATATGGATGCTACTTTTCAAGATCAACCGATGAAAATTGAGAATAACAAAAACAATGTGACTTTCAAACTAAAGAAAATTAACAATCAAAAACAATTTTGAAAGCAACAGTTTAAGAGTCCTAGACGTAAATCAAGCTTTAACCACGACAATCTGGAAAACTGCAGTTCAAAAGTTTCTCCAGTTTTTTAAATGTGGGTCTAGCTTTAACCAAATCATCACAAGTATAAATACAAAATAAGCAGTAACAAGATTATCTGTCAAAACAGGTGACACAAAACAATTCAGTGTCAGCAAAATGGTCCAAATACAGCAACATACTCTCTTCCAGTCAAAGAAAAACAATCGAGATCAATAAGTCCGAATTGACCAACTGGTTCTAATCACTTCAACTATGCGAGATTTAAAACAGGAAAATTATTTTCAACCAAAATTATCAAACTAAGCATTGCTTGGTTTCATTTCTAAATGCTGTCTGCACTTTAATTAAAATAAATTTTAGTGCTTATCATATTTAACATAAAGCCAAGATTCAGAATTATATCTCAAACTATTCTAAAATAAAATGCCAGAGGTCATGGCTTAAAAAGCTGAGCCAAAACATTCAAGCACCATGCCATGTATGCATTGATGCAAAGAATTCTTAGACTTTTCTTCTTTGGTATGACTAAAATGCTGTGCCAGTATTCAACTGTCATCACTTCACCCCCCCCCCACACTGTGAACACACGTTTAAGTGAGCTCGTCTATTCTGGTAGCAGTCTACAAAATAAATTGCTTTAATATCTCAATTCTGTAGGTGGATATCTATTGGAGAGGCTGTGGTTATTGCAGATACAATACTAAAAGAACCTGCAAGATCTATCATCTATCTCTACATCCAACCATCACAGACCGACCAAGTCACATGAGAACACATGTGAGAACATTTAGCACCATTGCTGCACATCAGAATTCTTTTCCTACTGTTGTAACTCTGATGTTCTTATATATAATCAGTCAACTCAACGCCAATTGATGTGTCTGAGAACAGTCTGCATAAGTAACGATCAATTGACTCCTGCAAGTACTCTATCACTACTTAGTTCCCTTTCAGAAATATTTCAGCTCCATTTGAACCGATAATAAACTCCTCCAGTTCGTTGTAGTCGGGCTGCTCCAACATTTCTATGTCTACATAACCTAAAACAATCCATAAACAAATTGTACATGACTTAAATTTGTTATTAGAGAATTCATGAGATGCAGGTAAGATGATTTTTGGAATATGCTTGAATAGGATTTTGACAAAATTAATGTCCACGCTGTGAATCAACGCCTAATCAATAAAAATGATTGTCTTCACACACAAATCCAATTGTCTAAAAGTTCCCACTGTCTTTGAGATAAGTCCCAGCTGTAAGAATTTATCAATATCATGAAGTGTGCAACAAAATTTACATGACAGAATTATTTTATCATAGAATTCATGAGAATGATTTTGGGTTTGAAATATGAATATCATATAGAATTATTGTATGAACTAAGAATATCGTCAAATAATTAATTGTAAAATATTAGTACATTTGCATCACACTCTTAATGACATAAATTACATGCATCTTAACAGTAAGTGCTACATCAATAACATTTTTACATGGATCCATTTTATCAAAAGCAATGCCTGCTCAGAAACAAAAAGCATCACAGCAATGATAATGATAATTATTAAATGACTGAGTGATGACATTACTAAAATGCTATGGAAAAGTGCAGATTCAGGAAATAACAGAAGTGAATATTGTAATATTATAATTATTTATGCCTCTAAAATGTTCAATACCTGAAATTTCTGGGTGGTCAGACGGAGCCGCTGGTGTCACAGCATTCTTCTTGGCTGCTGGTTTCTGTCTCGGAAATTTTGAGGAGCAAACACTACACTTGACTGCCTCCCACTTATACAGACAATGATGTTCTCCTCCTTGGTTTTGCAACGTTTCTTTCAAACCTGTTGATCAACACACAGAATCCAGAAGGCAGGTAATGTAATGTAACTGATCATGACTATACAGTCAGTTTATTAATTCTCTAATGCCTTTACCATTTTGGCTACAGATTAACTTGTCAGATTACAAACACTTATTCTGCATTGCAGAACTGGTGATCACTTATGTGTGGAAACTGGTTATGACATCCACAACCCAGCAAAAAAACCAGACGACAGTTTCGAGAATTGGGCACTTGGAAGAGCCTCTGTCCGGAAGAGAATAGCACCTGGTATTCAAATATTCATTTGAGCCAAAACAAAAAACTGCACTCTTCTCTCGGTTATCCCAATGACGGAGATAGTTCATGATTTCTCGGCTCTTACAATCCGACTGCAAGTGCTGTTAAATTAAAATATCTATGTAATAAATTGATTAATTAATAATAATAAATAAATGACGAAGTCTTGACAGTTTTCTACCTTGCTGACATAAATATGATTTGTTTGTATGCACATTTGTCGGTCTTGATGGTCTTGAAGAGGTGCTATATAAATCTTTTAAATGAATGAAGATAAATCTAAAATTCAGTGACTTAACCACATGTGAAAATAAGAATGAAGAAAGATGAATGACTGAATAACGGAAAATACTGGAAGAAATGAGGAATAGGCAGTTAAGTGAAATACAGTGGTGTTTCTTTGAGAGCAGAAGAAGAAGACCTACGTTGATATACTGCTGCTGGAGGCAGTACGTAGAAGCCAATGTCAACAGCCTTTGCCTGTCCAGCTGATATGCAGTCTTCAATATACATGGCATGAAAGATGGTCAGCGATTCAGACAGGTAGGCCTTCGTTTTGTATAAGCTATTCCAGAAAAAAGTCAACAACAATCTGTTATCTTTGTCATGTTCAGGAACTCAATGTAAAGTTAGTGGCTAGCCTACCATCAAGCAATCTTCCTTTTAAGTTTGCATGACATACCAACAAGTAACTGTTTATTTTATCACAAAAAAGTATCTGGCACTTGGCATGCTCTATAATCTCAAAGGAATCTAAATCGTTTGGATAATCAATTTTAAGATTGAAATTTTCAAATAATTTTAATCTTTTTAAAATTTAAAAGCAATAAAACCATTTTGCATTTTTTAAACCATTTTGCATTTTTGTCAAATGTAAATCACAAATATGATTACACAATTCAATTATACCACATGTTTCCAAGTGCAATGTATTAAGTGTGAAAAAATAAATAATAATATAATTAAAGTTTGATCAATGTATTAAGTCTCTAACAGCCCACATGTAAGATACAATATAAACCATGACAAGGTATTAATTCAATTTAACTAAGTTCCACATGCTCCAAACCTGTCCTTCTTTACTGTACCCAGACGAAATTGCACAGACAATCCAATTTTTATGACAACCAGAGGAAGAACAGGATCATGATTATGCCTTCTTTAATTTCCATCTATTAATTTATAACTAATATACTAAAATATGTGATTGATTTCTGTGCATCCTGCACTTACTGTTTCGTATCTTCCGCCTCAAAGTCTTCACTAAACATAAACTGCGCTTCTTCAACGCTCACAACTCGTCCTCCAAAGTTAACTACAATTGCAAAACAACGAAATACCAGGATTAAGATGTGTGTCTTTTACTTTCACAGAGTAATTAAAGTCACAAATAGTCTGAAGCTTAGATGCAACTAATTATTAAAACACGCAAACATTTAAAGACATTAAAATTAATGCTGTCTGTTAAGCATATGTAATTAGAATAAATGAAGTATAAAGTCAAGAGAAGTGTTTATATTTTTTCAATGACAGAATGTGACACACATCACAACAGCAATATAAATATAAAAGACACAAGCCTATATACTACCCAGTAATATTCCCATATGGGCTTCACATGTCCTACAAACAGACCAAACTGCAACATCATTTAGCAAGAACTGTACATAGATTTGGATATCGTTGCCATGTAGGTGGATTTCTGTCAAAGATACCCCACATCGTGTGCATCTCCAGCTCAAACTGCAGAAGTACAAGTGTCTTTATAAATGCTACATTGCTTGCAATTAAAACCAGTTCAACAAAAATGCAAATTTTAATATGTGAAAACATACTCCAGGCATTCTTCCTACTTTCTTGGACACTGGAAGAGAACCAAGCAGGCAAACCAGAAAAGATCTTGGGTTCTTCCAAGACGTCTTGTGCAGTCTGCATGCTGATTAATAAAATATACATCAAAACTTTCACTTTTCCTAAAAAAGTTCACTGGAAATATGTGTGAGACTTTAAAAGGCATCTGAACAAAAGTCTTGTAAATTTCTGCAACAAAGGAGTAAATATATAGAGTTGTCTGTAGAAAGATATGAAACACATGAATATAAAATTTGGCAAAACTCCGAACGGCGGTCCCAAATTAAAATTGCTGTTTTTCCATGCTATTTCCATACTGCGCACACCACTGAAGTTGAAGCTGGATGAAACTGACGTCTCGGTAAATCGTAAACAGTATGGCCGCCAACGAATGCAATAAAATTAGACTGCCGCCTATGGACGATATCGCAACATGCATCCCAACACGCAAAGCGTGAGGGTCGGTTAGGGCTCAGGTTAGGCGTCGTGAGGGTCGGTTAGGGTTAGTTTTAGGGTTAGTGCAGTCATTCTGATGAAATTGAAGCGTGCTTTAAGTTTCGCGGAAATATTGGGCCGTATGTCGGGCCGCTCTGTTATGCACGCATCTACGGCGGCCATACTGTTTACGATTTACCGAGACGTCAGTCACAATGACCACTTTGTATATAAGAAATAGAAGCTGGATTGACGAAAAAATGCTGAAGAAATGGATTCGGGATTTATTAAATTGACCCGGACATCCGCACACAGACTATTGAGGGATTTTTATGCATGCCAAGCGCAAGTTGCGTTACCGAAGTGGAACAAGTCCTGGTCTTTTCTCAAGTTACTTGTCTGCTTTCCAGTGGCGCTTTAGCCACAAGTCGGATGTTTTCGGAAAGTATATCAAGTTGTTGTGTGACAATTACAACATTTGACGATATAGGCTATATATTTTAATTTGGGACCGCCGTTCGGAGTTTTGCCTAAAAGTTACTCAAATTATATCAGAAATAATAGCAGAGAGCAACCTGTCAACACTTTCAATCAATTGAATTACTGAAGGTTGGAGCTTCAACCCCCCCCCACAGTCTCTCTCACAGCATCATAATAAAGTATGTTTTTCACACCCCAATTCCGAGTGGATCATAGTCCAGCCCTTCCCCTCCCCAGTTACTTTTACACATTATTCTGACACTGCCGAACAGTCAAGTGTTTTCCAGCAAATTAATTGTAGCAACTTAGCAAGAATATTAAATAATAACAGTTCTATAAAAAAATTTATTACACCGCGGCACTGAGACATTAATATGACAATCTAATAATGCATTGGAAAGGAAATTAGAATTTACCTGAATAAAACGCCAAAATTTTCACATTTTTATAGGTCAATCTCGATGCTCTCGCGAAAACTGGGTCAGCACCATTGAGGTATATTAAAACTCCTATAGCCATTATTATATTATTGTAATCTGAGGAGTTCTCTACAGGTGGCGCTATATAAAATATTAAGATTCCCCCATGTAATAAGAAATAAATTGCTTTGGCCGATTGGTAAGCGCTTAGACCGACATAGGCCTACCGCTCGACTACATTTCATGATATAAACAGTTTTGTTTAAATTACCGAACAGAAATCGTATAGGGCATTAGCCTCGTAGACTCTAATATCTTTGCCTATAGTAGGCCTATAGGCCCTAATTATTATCTGCATGTGTTACTCAACGTTTTAAAGCATTGTAGCAATTGCGAGAATGCGATTTCTTTCGACTGCGGAAACGTTTAGGCTACATTATTCAAAATCCCCCAAAATAAATTTATTCTTTTTTCAACAATCCGATTGAAAGACCGCAACCGGTTAGTGTAGTAGCCTACATTTAGGCTATGCAGTTATCTTAATTTTTTTTAAATGTGCAAGCTCTGAAATGTTACTCTTTTGCACGTATTCACTGGTTATACAATTTTAATTAAAAATACAGCAGTCATCAATTTACTGAGTGCACATAATAATAATTTATTATTATTACGACGAATTTATTGCAATGAGTTCCTTCCTTGCCACTTTTGCCCATCGCCGGTTTCATATCGGCCTACATACGCGTTTACTTTCTTGCTCAGATAGACCGGAAATAAACTCACCCTGCCTTTTCCGATACAATCTTTGTGAAAATGGTGGGTGCTCAGTTCGCAAAATAATCCTCATTTATCATTGCTTCGGCCAAATCATCCATTTGTTACACATATTGTTTCAAGTCTGTTATTTGTGTACAAGTTTTTATTTCTGACGAGAATCGAATGTAAGCGGTTAACCATGGGTTAAGAATGAATCAACGCATGTGTTCAATTAATATGCACCAGATACCCATATTCTAAGTGAAAACAAAGTCGTTTGCTTTGCGTAAATTTTACGTTTACAGATGTTTTGAATATGTTATTCACGAGATTAACTGACTAGTCCATACATGTTTTTTGGGATTTAAACGAGCATTTTTCGCACATTCTGGAAATTTTGAGTCTGGGATTCCAGTAATTGGCAGTGAACTCCACTGGCGATAATATTAGTTGCAATATCTATAACGTATTTTATTTTATACTGCCAGTGCCATGTGAAACTTAATTGAGATATGCTGTGACCGGTTGTTGAAAATAAGGTCGCATATCTGAAGCTGGTGTGATCTTGATATTTTTAAAAATGGTTTTAGGTCAACGTTCCAAAGCAGAGAAAGACCTTTTGCAAAGGTCAGAAGTGCCGAAAGCACACGTTGCACAAGGTGACACAATACAAAAAGGGCAAAGATTCCGTCTTCGTCCAAGGTAATGTTTGATTTGTTAAAATACAGTAAAGACAAAATAAACTTGTTTTCAGCATCTTCTGGGTTTCATTGTGCTGTACTGTGCAACTCACTTGTTTGAATTACTTAAAATTGGCGAAGGAACTTGCTTAATTTAGCGGTATATGATTTAGCATGAATTTAGAAAGTCTAAGATCCAGTTTAAACAAAAGTGTCTGAAGAATAACGGAAGTATAAAAATTTTGAACGGTAAGGACTTCTGCACTAATTGCGATGCTAACAGTTGCCTCCAGCGAATGAAGCCACATAAACTTAAAGGGTAAACACGAAGAATGAGTCACCGTACTCCAAACAATATGGCTGCCAACGAATGCCGTAAAATTAGAACGCGGCCGGTCGACGACATCGCAACATGTATCTCAACACGCAAAGCGTGAGGGTCGGTTAGGGCTCAGGTTAGGCGCCGTGAGGGTCGGTTAGGGTTAGTTTTAGGGTTTAGTGCAGTCATTCTGCTGAAATTGAAGCGTGCTTTAATTTTCGCGGAAATATTAGGCCGCATGTCGGGCCGCTCTGTTATGCACGCATCTACGGTGGCCATATTGTTTGGAGTACGGTGACTCATTCTTCGTGTTTACCACTTAAAGTGTGAATTTTATAAACTGTTCTGTAAGTCAAAATATGGCTTACCTAGATTAGCGGCTAATGAATGTAAATATAGTAACATCGTTAGGATGCATTGGCCATTGTTGGTGAATTTTATAGTAACAGATCCATATAAAATTATCTGTTCAGTTTGGCTGTTGTGTGTTTTAGGTAAACGTAGATACGACAGGAAACAGTCCGGTTATGGAGGTCAAACTAAGCCTATTTTCCACAAAAAGGTGTGCATTTTACACTCTTTCTTAAATTTTTGAAATTTGCTACAAAAATAAACACTAATCTAACCAGTAACCATTTTTATATTACTATTATTCTAACATAAATGATTTTTGCAGATCATTCAAAGTCTTCTGTGTTCTTTCAAGAAGGGGCCAAATTCATTTTGTTTACATCAGCAGTTCATTTTATTTTTACAGTAAAAAAAGTACTGCTTAAGCATAATTGATAGAATTGATGATCAATGTCTCTTTAAAAATAGATTTGATAGTAAAACAGTGCTTATTTTAAAGTGTGACATTTACTTGTTTTATGGTAAAAGGCTAAAACCACAAAGAAGATTGTCTTGAAGATGGAATGCACCGAATGCAAGTACAAGAAGCAGTTGGCAATCAAGCGTTGCAAGCACTTTGAGCTGGGAGGAGACAAGAAGAAGAAGGTAAGATTTGTTCAATCTGATCATGTAACTTAATTGGCGTCTAAAGTGCTAGGCAAAAGTTGCCTACTTACTCTCAAATACGAGAAATACGAGAACAATTTACGTAATCCAAAATCAACTATGTAATGAATGTAAAAAGTCTTGGAATATTTTGAAATACTTTGAAATGCTGTTCATTTGCAAGATAATGAAAGGTGCTTTCTAGGCTGGCTGTCAGCGGCAGATCTGTGAACATGCAGTTCTTGGTTCTAATGTACATCACTTTAACTGGCTGCTGTTCTGTAGCAGAATTTAGCGACCTTAGTGCACAGCTACATGTGTATGTGACACTATCCTTACCTTAGACCTTAGTCATTCCCATGCAGATCTGCACATAGGGCAATGCATTTTCTCCACTCTGTTCATCGCCACTTCGACAGCATCGTTCCACGTCATCTCCAGATCTTGCAAATCCTCTCGTACCGTTTCCATCCAGTTATTCCTTGGCCACAACATTATATGTGAATGTTTTAAAATATTCATTTAATAGTTTAAACTATTAATGTTTAGGTGAAAGACAGGATTTATTTGTACTACTTGAGTGCTTCTGAGTAGGCTTCATGAAAGGGCACTATCACTATATAGATTTTTGGACGGATGAATGAAAGCACTAGTACTGTAATTATATACTTCAGTACTTAAACTTTAAGTTGTAATCAAATTATAGAAAGCACCTAAATGAATTTTTAGATATAAATATCCAATTTAAAAAGATGATTGTGGAAATAAGGCAGAGATGTGAAATTTGACTAAGGTAAAACTAAATTTAAAAAGACTGATAACGTTGACATTGGAACCCAATAACCGCAATGAGCATGACTTGAATTGTCTGTAAATACACATAAATAGAACCAAAAATGCTTTGGGTGAGTTATTTAAAAGGTATAAGCATAACTAACTATTTGACTTTCTTGCTTTTAGGGACAAATGATCCAGTTCTAAACTGCATTCGCTGGGTTGGAAACAATGAAGGAAGTGAACTATTCCTGGATTACATCTTCAGTTTGACTGATCAGAACTGAACACTAGACGTTTTGCTACGAGTGCAGCTAAATAAAATATGAAACCAATGTAGTGTTTGTTCTGCCTTTTGTTAAGTATTCAGTTGTAATGTTTGCTGTGTAGTTTTTATTTGTGGCCTAAATGGATAAGGAACAAAGAAGTCCTGAATTTAACTAGTTTTTTGCTAAGTATGGCCTGGCTGGTAAAGGAACTTGTTAACAATACATGGAAGTTAACATACTCTACAATTATAGTAAGTAAATGGCCAGCAAATGTTTGGTTCTTTTGAAACAGGAAACCAGTGTTGGGGTAAATAGTTGAAAGATGGAGTTGACAGGCATCAACATCATGGTACAAAGTTAGGATTTTTTAACTTCACCATTTGGGTCTTGCATGTGTTTCGATGCTTGCAGGTGCTTTTAAGTAAAACTGATATATTAGGTTATTTGCACAAACATTAATTCAGGCATTGACATTACTGTGTCAAAATACTCTTGCTCCATGGGTTTGGGCACAACACTTGTGGCAATTTTGCACACAAACAAAAATGCAGTAGATGGAGGCCAATTGCTGTCAAATACAACAGAAAATTGGAATTCAAATAATGCTTGTTTTGCTGTGTAATGAACTGTCTGTCATTTCTCACTCTACATGAAAGATAAATTGTACCATCAGTATCAGGACAAGTCGCTTCTTAACCCTTTGAACCCGACGGACCGGTTTTCCGGCCCGTTGTCCATAGCGTTACGGGAGCTCCGGGTTCAAAGGGTTAAGAAGTCGAAGCATCGTCCAAAGATCGTGGCTGTTGTTCATGGGCTCCTGTGCCATGCAAGTGCAGTTTCTATTGTATAATTGTATGTTCCCATTTTTCTGCTGCAACTGGTTGCCTTTTGTACAGTATAATGTGTGTTGAATTTTTTTATGACCAATTGTATTTTCATAACAAGTGCAATGATTGATCCTGCTTGACTGCCAGCTTCATATGGGTCTGTTTAAGCTTCCTCCACTGTTGGCTCAAACTTGCAACTATGTTTAAAAATGCACAAGTTGGTTATCAGTTCAAGGCCAAACTAAAACAGATTTGTTGTAAAGTAGACCAGTAAAACAAAAACAACACTAAGTTTCGAAAACTGTATTCACACGTAGAATTCTGGCATTTCCAGAAATCAGAAATGTTGAAAACCGGTACACATTAAAAACAAGATTTAAAACAGCAGCCAGTCCTATTTCTATGGATTGTTTCCTAAACCTACAAGTCCTACATGTAATTAACACTTTGGTTCTTCTGCAGTCAGCAGACACATGCAAAGGTCCTGCACATGGGGCCAAATCGTCTCCGGACTTTTCTTCCCAGCTAAGTTAGAACTAAAATCCCATTGCTTGGGATAATGGCAAACACGAATAACAACATGCCCAGTCTAGAGTCCACAAGCCCCACAGTTGACGGATTGCATCAAATGTACTACCAATTACCCACACTAGAAAAATGAGCCAATCATAATTATTTTTATGATCAAACCACATAGTTTACTGTTCAAAGTAATTAAGATGAAATAGTTCCAAGTTTCGTGCCAGCCTTAGGATACACTACTGCAATTTATAAAAAATTTAACAATTGCATCCATGATCAAAACATCTTCATAAAAATCACGTTATGACCTTGAAACTGACTACTGCACATCGGAAACTGAATAACATGAACACTAGTTTTTAAGTTAGTTAGTGTCACTTCTTACACAAAACAATAAATTTACTAAATTTGACGGGAACATCATGGTAATAACTTGCAACATTGTAGGGTAGGAGCAGCAGAACAGTACTAATTCAATTTACATCTACAGGTGAGTTAAGAATATGAAAGCGATTAATATGTTAAATTACCTTAACTTAAGTAAAAGTGAAAATGAAGGCAAGGATTATGGCAACATCGGATAGTACATCTCAAATTTTTATGCCCTTCACTATATGTATTCATTCCAAACTGCTCTGAAATGTAAACATCACTTAGCAAATATGCATTTACAAAACATGTTATTGAAAGCATCACTGCAGCATTAACCCTTTAACGACAAGAGTCTATATTAAAAGCAAAAACTAATGCAGTGTGTCATTAAAAGCGTTTATCTTCTAATCATCTTGGCTGAGTTATCGTTTTGGTAACTTGTGCAGACTATAACCAGTAATTTCGGTTTAAGTTTACAACAATTAAAACTCGGCTACAGTAGAAATTCCAAATAACCCTACACAATGCAAT
Source organism: Lumbricus rubellus (assembly GCA_945859605.1). NCBI lineage: Eukaryota > Metazoa > Annelida > Clitellata > Crassiclitellata > Lumbricidae > Lumbricus > Lumbricus rubellus. Next base: position 54,319,460 of record OX243811.1, on the reverse strand, counting down.
GAAATACAATGCAGCTGATTTCTATTTAACAAAAGCAATTGCTAAACATTACATCAACCTCAATCACCATACAAAAGCAGCACCAGTTTTCATAAACGTATGCCAGAATTGTGCAGTATTGCCTTTTTAATCAGTAAGTAACTAAACACATCAAGTCTGTTTCTGTACATTTTCTGTTAAAGTGGATCGAACTTCCTTGACATACAAGGAATTAAATTAGACTTCTGGCAAAAAATACATCAAGCAATGTCTTGAACTACTAAAACTGTCCATGTTGAAATAATTGAAAAGCAATTAAGCTAAAGATAAAAGGCAGAATTAACCTAATTGTGCCATGTCTGACAATGCACCATTTCAACGTAGAGTATCATCTTATTAACAGAATTTGTCATATAATAGCTTCTGGTCAATTCAAAACTGTTAAATAAAGTTTAACAAGAATTAAGACTTAAATCGAAATTCAGCTGCCTTATGCATATTTTCATTTATGTAGCACCTTACAGTAACCTCATGAAGGTGCTTACACAGACAATGCATCAACGTACAATACAAATAAGGAGGTATACTTATTCTATACTGATCAAAACAGCTGTGTTAGTTTGATGTGTTCTATTGAAACAAATTTGTCAACTTCTAACTACCAGACGAGTTCAGCTGATTTATTTGGCTGGTTGTAGACTTCTTTGGTACCTAAAACGATAATTTGTATGATTACTGGTAGTCATGATATATATAACAACTCGGTCGTGCTTCTAACCACACAACAGATGGACACAGATCACTGAAACTTTAAGATTTGCTTTACTACTAGTTCTGTTCCTAAACAAACATTTTAAGTCACTGCCACATTGCAAGTTCCATGCGCTGGCTACCTCTGCCACAGTGAATTGTTTTGGGTTTTGGCACTGGTGTGATGTTGCATCTTTGGTTTGGCCTCTGCCTATCCACACAGGTATTCAAATGGGCAATCTTTTGTTTCTCTACACAGGGTGAACTTCTGGTCTCATATGTGCGTACTTCTCCCAAGCAGCAATGTACTTTCTCTATTGCTAGCCCTGTGGTCTGGAATGAATTGCTTCCATAACTGTTCCTGCTGCCAAGGGTACTCTCTGATGCTCTGACACCTACTACAATCTTAAAACTGTCCTCTTTAGATGAGGTTGAGTCGGGAGCGCTCCTGAGCAGTAACCTTAAAGGGGCACTATATAAAATCCTTGTAATAGATGATAACTTAGTGTGAGGATACATTTGCATATAATAAATGTACAATCTGCATATCGATAGAACTGATTGCTCAGTCCACCAGCAAATCAGAAAGGAACAATAAAACTGCTACATGTATATAGTAATTACAAAACTAGCTTACTTAAAAACAAATTAATAAAAAAAATGCAAGAACAGATGTTTCTAACTTATGATTGTAAACTTACTTAAATATGCGTGCCAACTGCCAAAATCCAGTCAGTCCCAAAAAGAAATTAACAGCAAACAAGTTGTAGTTCTTCGGAATAATGACCAACGAGTAGCGAGCCCAAATGCAACCTGAACAATCATCACACATTTCGAATGTGGTTACAAATTCTTTAGCATCATGGATCATTCAAATTTCAGCATCCATCTTAAATCCACATGAAGAAAGTGCATTAGTGCAATATATCTCACATATTTTCTGAGGTCCTAAAGCAGCCGACATATTGTGAAATTCAGTGGTTTGTTAGAATGAAGACTTTACAGTAATTAAATCGTATTGATCAGCACGCTTGAACAAAAAACTCCAAGGGAAAAATTGTTTTTAAAGAATGAGAGACTGATAAGGAAAAACGAGTCATTAAAGTAAGTAAATTGCTATATCCAACTGCATATTTTATATGTACTTGAGTGAAACGTGCAGAGCACTTCACACAAAACATTGAATATTTATGCATTTGCATTGAATTTAAATAAACAATTGAAGTCCAATTGATAGCAGTACTTTAAAGCGTAAAAGTAAGTTGAATAACACATCAGACAGAATAATCTAAGATTAATAATTAATATGAAACAAATAAGAACCTGTAGCAGTAAGTGCCGTAGATTGAGTGAGGCTTAGCTTTTCAGCAGGCCTGTTATAGTCTGCTAGTCCTGCAATTACGAGACCCTGCAAGGAAAGCGCATTAACATTTTTTAGGTACGTTCAAAGTTTCCTGAAGATTCACAAGATAAAATACTGCAGAAACTAAATCTTCTGACCATACACTAGCAAGTAACATCAGTCACTTAATTATTGAAACAAAGCATTAAAATATATTTTAAAAGCTACAAAGTATTTCAGAAGGATCTAGTATTACTGGAAAAATACTAATGAAAGATATTTTTAAAAGTATATCATATTGCATCGTATCTAAAAATCATAATACTGTAAGGTGCATGTATACGCTATTCATCTAGGCGTTTTCAGCACATAAGCCCCGGGGAAAAGAAACGACCTGAGAGATCTAGAGGATGCGGGGGAAAAGCTCAGACATAGCTCAGTGCGTAGAAGAGGGGAAGGTCATTTCTTGTGGAGAGATCTGTCACACCAAATGAGCGGCTTTGAGCCAAGACACTCTGAACACGAAGGACACAGAGGTAAAAGCAGTCGGCAGAGTGCAAGAAGTGAAAAGGTGTCACAGAGAGAGGCTTACACATATAGTCGGATAGATATTTGGGGCAAGAAATTTGAGATTTGGAAACTAGGATTAAGTCATATTGGATCTGAGAGGTGATAGAGAGCCAGTGTAAGACCTCAGGGTTCTATATAAATGGAATGCGAGAAAATCGAGGATGGCGCGATATTAGCAGGCCTAGCAGCTGCATTCACATATATGGCACCATACTTAACAATTTTATTGAACATAGTAAATTTGGCAATATACTGGTAATCACACAGAACTGCACAAAGTTTTAGACTCACCCATTTGAAAGTTGGTGCCCAAAAGAAAATAGTCTGCGGTCCTGTAAACCATACATTAATTTCAATCAATTAAACTCACTCACATAAGCACGATCGATACAGAAACTACCTTAAGTACAGACAAAATAAGCTAAACTGGCATGCATTTTAAATCATTCCCTTAGCATAGCTGATTCATTGGAAAATGAACAGGGCAAAGGTCATGCAGTTGCTATACAAAAATGTGTACATTTACATTAAAAAAGGAAAAAAGGAATAGCTTGGTTTACTATTATGGTTCACCAATGTTGCAATCCTCTTAGTTCACCTATGTTCTGGATTGTAGGACCAATATCAAACTAGGAGTTAGTTTGGCTTTTAAAACTCTCATTAATTAAATAATTTCTACGCTTAAATCTCAACAGTGGTCTAGTAATGTAAACAGCTGCATACTGGAAATCAAGGCCTAACCCTGCTTAATGTGTAGTTTTTGCAGGGCTCTATTTGTACTTAATGACTGTTTGTTTGATTAGTAATGTAGTTGAGTTCAAGTATAATAAATATACTTTCAATTCTGAAAAAGCTCTCAACTTTGGTGTAAGTCTACAGTAATTAGAATATTGCAACATTCATCAAAAGGACTTAAATACACAAATATTAAATCAGCAAGCAGATCATGCCCTTGTACCGTGTTCATACACATAAAGTGGGTCATATATAAAAATCTCAAGAATTTCTCAAGAGCTACCGATGGCCGAATAGTGTCATGAGAACCAATTCACTTACAATAAATACTTCATAATCAGGTAAATATTGCTAAGAGTTCAAAAGTAGAGGTGCACGCTGAAGCAGTACACTAGAGCAGGTTTAAAAACTGACAGAGCAATGGATACGTCTGCACGCGGAAAGGTAGGTCAAAACAATGTATGTCAAAACAACCTTGTGCAAAGAGAATTAAAACCTTAAAACCCAATTACAATGTCAAGATTTTCTAAGCTGAACATCATGAAGTAAATGAAACTATTTCGCAAAAAGGGAGGACATCATGGACAAGAGAGAAAAAACTTTCTGCAGAAATTAGGCATTATATAAAAACAATGTCCCTCGCTGGAGTAAAATTCAAGTAGGCCTAAGAAACAAGCGCACGTCTGTCTATCTACCTGCAGGATGTTTCCACAATGGTTGAAGCTTTTGTGGAACCAATCTTCCAACTGTTGTTGTGATTGCCTTATAAACAGCCGACATTTTCAAGAAAACAAAGCCGTATTATAAAGTGAAATAATTATCATAAATCAACAACGTCCTTCTACAATGTTGCTTGACCGGAATATAATTTTGTAGCGCTAGACTTTTAATTTATAACATAGCACCGTTTTGAAGAACAATAATTATTGTACTACAAGTTTATAATACCACACACCGAGCTTTTGTAATGCTACCTATCAACATAAATTATTAATTTACTAGATATGCACTGTTGAAGAGGGCTTTGCGCTGCTGTAATGCAAATATGTCACACTAGGCTATTGCTCTGATAAATTTGTGGCATTCAGAAGAATTCGTTCCGTGGCATAGTGTTGAACATGGCTCAGTTGCCGAGCTTGAGATTGGTTTTCTTACTGGGTGTTGAGAGATAACTAGGCCTATCGGCGGATGGTCGGGTGAAGAGGGTTGTATACCGTTGGTCAAGGATTGATCTTTGGTATAATCTCGCAGTAGTAGGCCTAATATTAGGCCTAACGCCGAGGACGGCTCTGGGTGAAGAATCTGTGAAGATATTTGGGTCTCCTGGGAGCATTGAATAGAGTTGAAGACCTACTTAAAAGTAGTAAGAGTAGGCCTATAGCCTAGGCCTAGATTCGCTCTGATTAAACTTCATAAAAAATCGCAATTCTTATTTTAAAATAAATAGCAAGACTACTCTCTGGCAGCGTAGGCCTACTCGTACCACCTTCTAACAACCTGTTGACAATCCATCTGACTCGATGCAGCGCTCGCGAATGAGCTAGTGCTCTGCACATCACTGCCCATCATTTCGAGTGGTGCTTCAGAAGTTTGGAGTTTACGAATTTACGATTAAAACGAGAAAGAAAATAGTTTCAAACAGAACACGAGCACATTCGATGTTATCATTATTTACCAACGAGATGTTATCGATCTAAATTTAGTCTGTATTTAAATCTATGTTCGTCCGGTGCTAATAAAAGATGGTTGAATGTTTATGAAATGAAATGCTAACAATTTATAACTAAAATAAGCGTGTGAAAATTGCATTTTCGTCTGATTTTGTGTAACACTGTAAGCTGACATTAATCTATAATTAGATACTGTGTTTGCACTGGCGAATAAACCAACGTTTGTTAAAAATGTGACACTCCTCTAATTAGCGTAACGCTTTTCCTCATGTGTTGAAGATATAATAATTAATGAAGTCAATATCTTGTTGGCAAAGGGGGGTGCCACGGACTTAGCACATTCTCATATGTAGATAAATCATTTGACTGAGATCTGAACAATGGTCTTGGTTAGTTTCCGTGTTAGGCGACAGAAATTCTGAGCCTATGGGGCAGAGCAGTCAGTCACGGACCCAATAAGCTATCTTTAGACTTTATGAAAATATTGAAATCAAATTGAAATAACAAAAGTACGGGTAGAGACCTACAAAAGTGCGGGTAGAGACGTACAACCGTGGAGCATTATATTTGTATTTGAAACTATGACTTGATTCAGTTGCGAATTAAGTATATATTGTAGAACTACGAATTTTAAAATGGATTATTATATGTTTCATTCATAGTTCATGCGATGAATGTTTCAAAGATTGATGAAGAAAACTTAAAACTTAATTCTAGGCTGTTTTACAGTGTTCTATGACTCAAAGTTTTTTCTGAAGTATTTTATAGATCTAGGACTCATAAATTTGGGAATCATGTTTCGAAGTTTCCTGTGCAATACAGATGTTTAAACTTCTTATTTCTTACATCAACCTTTATTTTCACTGATGCAATAGATCAAGTTTGCTCAACCATGGCAAGCTTTTTACATACTTTTACTTGCACAGTGCTGCAGTTTTATTTGCATTTTATAATGTGCTTGGCCAACGTTTCCTTGTCTTGTGTGCATCTGGATCTGTTTAGGAATCCATGAACTAACTTTCTTGGATTTATTTAATTGAAAGATGTAAGTTGGGCACTATTACAGTTGTGTAGCTAAGAGGGCAATTGGTGCAACCAGCCAGGGCTGCACTATCCTAGAAGTGATAGCAAGTTTACAGTGAAGTATTTAAATACATACCCAAAATTTCAGTATTGAACACGGAAAAATCAGCAAGAGCCTACATAGCAAGGATAAAATTATTGTGCAGATATAAGACCACTGTGTACAGTATTTTAATGACCAATCCAGTTTCTCTCTCTGTCTCTCTCTCTCTCTTCCTCTGCCTCTCTCTTTATCTCGCTGTCTGTCTTTCTTTTATCTTTTATTTTCTGTCTGTCTCTCTTCGAAAGCCCATTACCTGGTGTCAGTGTTATTTTAGTTCCGAAAATCATTTCTATTTTAGTTTTTATTTAGTTCTTCATCAAATCATTTCAGTTTAGTTTTAGTTTTAGTTTTGCTTCTGGTAATCATTTTAGTTTTAGTTTAGTTTTTATTCGTAAAATCATTTTAGTTTTCGTTTTCGTTTTCGTGAACTAATGACTAATCTTTTTCGTTTAGTTTTCGTTCACGAAATTAACCATTTGAAGGTGAAGTGAAGCATTGGAACGTTTGTGGTGAGGTGGGGTATGACATGCCCCAATAGGCTTACATGTTTTTGTTGCAAGATATCAAAGCCACAATATTAATTCGATATCAATAGAAAACATTAATTGTAAATTAAACTATTCTTTTATGACCAATTAGCAGATAAACCGGCGATTATCACCAACAAATAACTTTTCAAACCTTTTTGAAATGGCCAGCAGGTGAACTAATCACCGTCTAATATCTAAGCTTACTTAGGCCTACCACCAACGTTATCAAAAACACGAACAGCCAATATTTCAAGTGCGACATAGAATGTTGTAGTCGTCATTATCTTCAGCCTTCTCAATGCAAGGTATGTTCGTTCAAAATACCTGAAATTGCTGTAGTGTCCGTATTTCATAGTCACTATGGCAGACAAAAATAATCCAAGCTGGTACCCACGTTTTCCGCTAAAAGCGTAAAGTAGAACAGTTCTTGGCTGTGTCATACCCCACATTTCCTCCAAAGGGTGAGTAACGTTCAGCAGGTTTGGAAATCAAGTGTGAGTGTTGTGAATAAGGGGGAGAGCAAAGTGACTGGAAGGAATGAGGTTAAGTAAACAGAAATTAGAAACTAAGCCATAAAATTAGCATACAGTTTAGATGGAAAGAATCGATCTCTCCCACTTGGTTCTAAGTGAGTGGGGTAGAGCGATAGCAGTGTTATACTGGCGCCATTCAATCGTGCAATTGTCTAACCCCTCGCCCAAAAGGGAATAATCCGAGCCGGGAGGTAAAGATTCAAGTAGGCCTATGTAATAAAAATGTGGTGCATGAGGGACCAATAAGGCAGATAAGATAGACCTTTCAAAGGCTGAGGTTAATTAAAGAGGAACCAGCAAGCCGAGTCATAAAATGAATTGACGGTCGAAAGAGCAACCTTTCAACAATCGCTTCTTTGTGGCCTAGAAAGACGAGAAGGGGTAGGGTGACAGTAATTTATGACCTATTCATGCGCATCGTTCAACTATTTTGCGCTCGAAAATTCCAACAAAGTACTTGTATTTTCTATAGTTTTCGTTCAGGATTTCAATATCGTTTTCGTTTTTATTTCGTTCCACAATGATTCTTTTTCGTTTTTATTTAGTTTTAGTTCACAATTTCTTTCTAGTTCTCGTTTTCGTTCTCGTGAACGATTGCCTATTCTTTTTCGTTCTCGTTTCGTTCTCGTTCACGAAAATAACACTGCCTGGTGTCATATATTTTAGGTTATTGGGCAGTCAAGTAGCTATCTCTACCTGAAGTCTCTCTCCAACTCCTCTCTTCCTTTCTTTCTCTGTCCTGCAGGATGAAATACAATGCATATCAGAACAAACCTTCTTTGGACTAATAAAGAGCTCTGTATTTCAAGGACATAATTTATGCCAGTTATAATTTCAACTTCTAGTATAAAGTATGTGGGGCGCGGTGGTGTAGTGGGTATGTTCGTCGCCTTGCAGCCGAAGGGTTGCAGGTTCGAATCCACCTCAAGTCGCCGTGTTGGGACCTTGGGCAAGTCCTTCACTTGCAATTGCTCAGCGCTTCGGTGTGAAACTCTGATGCAGTGTCCGTGCTGTAGTTGGGAGCGCCTCTGAGTAAAGAGTTTGAAGGGGCGCTATAACAACTGCATATATACAAAACAAACATGAGGCGCACTGGCATAGACTTTGGCACTGAGTCATAAAGATGTGGTATATTTAGCATAAGGTGGAGAGCTGCTTTGGTTTAATATGGCATTGCTGATTATTCAAATGATGAATCACATTGATTCTGATCATCTTGAACATTACACAGAACTTCTGAGTACATGCATGAATAAGTACTAAGCTTTGTTCAGATGATTTGAATGGATTCGAGCTGTACCAGAGCTAAATGAATGCATACTTGTTTCCACTAAAGAGTGAAATAATAGCTGGACAGATAATCACAGAAGTTTGAAGAAAGAAAATTAAATAGGAAAGAAACTTTAGCAGATGTGATTAGCAGAAGGAAACTATCCCTCTTTGGATGCACAGCACCAGAAAGATGAGAACTATGTTAGGAATATTATTGTGTAAGGCACGAGAAGAAGAAGAGGAAAAATACCTTGCATATTGTTTTATTTTGAGTAATGCAGGCAGCTAAGAAATGTGTGGCTCGTGCGAGATGTCAAATAGTGCTCAGCACATTCTGCCAGCTATTAGTGTGTGATTAGTACTGCTCAATTTGTATTCGTAATGACATATGTGACCCGGTCTATGAAAAGGGACCACAACGCGGGATTTATTTACCGAGATACAGGTCTTAGAACATGGTCACCCATCGAAATATCGAAATTGGGTTTTCACTGGGATTCGCTAGATGACTCTTCTGTCTATCAAATTTTCATAATGGTTCACAGAAATCATTTGATATTATTAGGTTTTCTTATTGTAATATTAGAGCACATAAAAGGGACCGCAAGGCGGCATCCTTAATGTCGGGGTATTATGACAGTAGAATATTTTTGGAAACGGTTTTAATGATGAATCTATGATTATAATTATAGTAATGCGCTAAATAATTCATTCTACATGTCTATGCAGCGCTTTGATTTCCATGTTTCTAAATATAAAGTGTAAGGTTCAATGAGCATTTGTAACTTCAAATAACTTCAATTGCGTTTTTCTGAAGATCTCGTATTTCAGGTACATCACGTTGTAAAGTCTACAAAAAATTGAAAAGATAATAGTGCTGTGTCACATAATACATCATTCTTTTCAGAATTTTGTGCTGATCATGGTGGTATACATAAGTCCATTCCCGCGTTGTGGTCCCTTTTCATAGACCGGGTCACATATATGCTACAACTTTCAAAGCAGGCTTTATTGTTAAGTTCTGAATGTTCAACACAGATTCTCTTTGACTTTACTATTCAGTTTGGTGACTTGATAAAAAAATATGTACAGTTTCACATTTTCCTTTATTTATTATTTTACATATGAACCAACTGAATTGTTTCCGTTTTTCAATTTGCTGACATTTTTATCTTCTCCTGCCAGCTGTAGACCCTGATTGTTGATGTTGTGTTCTCTTAATTGGTGCCAGCAGTTTAATTAACTCTGTCTTTCGGATATCCTTGTTGGCTCAGCTGTTATAAAATATTCTAGTGAATGTGTATTATACAGTGGCCAACTCAGTAAGTGTAACAGGGTGGAGAGTGTTAGTTCTGTACACATTTTCCTTTGGGATAGTCATTATGTTATTACTTTGAACAAGTTATTCATGCATTATTCTTAGCATTATTAATTATTTATAATCATGATGTAATGTTCAAATAAACTAAAAAAAACCATGCTGTCACTCAACTTCTGATTGGCTTGTATGACTGATTTGTGTTGCATCAACTTCAGCATTCACTGAAGTTGCATCACTAGTGTAGTGGCAGCATATAAATGTGGATTATTGCAAATTGCTCTAGGGTCTTGTTGCATTTCCTTTTGAAAATTCACAAAACATGCAAAGTGTTTTAAATCAGATGTTTCTGTAAATTGTAGATCAAGTCACAAATGTATCATTACATGAAAAAGCAATACGACCAAGAAAGAGAGGCCATGAAAAATAAAGAGAAGCCAGGCAAAGACCAGGTCCAGGCAAGACAGAGCTTGACTCTTGAGGAGCTTGAGCGATTAGAGGAAGCGAAACGCTCTCTCAACCAAAAGTTCGTGGCTAGCGGAAACCAGCAGCAGACAAACCAAACCCCTGACAGTGAAAGCAAAGCTGCATCATTCAGGACAACATACAATGTACTTATCAAGCCAACTCGTCAGCCGCCAGGTGTCATGCCTAAACCTTCAAGGAAGAGTGTCGTCGTCAAGGGGAAATCGAGCGTTTTGAATCGTTACCCAAGTCTGGATGGCAGCGGAAACGCGGACCCTGCTGACATCCGGTTTCCTAATGAAGAAAGATTAAGAATCGGAGAGATGAGTGAGCTGATAATAAAGACAACGCAGATTCCAAGCGTTCGAGACGCCATACTTGCATTTGAACATCCGACAAGCAGTGGAGGGGGAGGAGGAGGAGGAGGAGTGACCCCGCAGAAGAGACCCAGCCGATCCGTTCGACTTGGCAGCTTCCAAACATCGTTATCATCCGCATCATCGATCGATAGCAGAACCAGTTTCATCGACGACAGTCCTGCAGTCGCCGCAAGACTCCCGGAAATTTTGAGCCCTGCAGAAAAGGATTATAAAAGTGTCAATCTGCAGCTACCGACAATCGCCCGACCATCGGACACTTTGGCGTTTCGCGATCTGGTGCTGCAGCGCCGACATGGCGGAGACTTTGGTTTCACGCTGCGCAAGGGAGTTGTGAGGAAATGCGCTGTGAATGGAAGTGATGCGTGGAGAAATGTGATATTTGCGGAACCTGGCGATCGAAACGATGGCTGTGGCCTGATGCCGGGCGATAGGCTGATCGAGGTGGATGGATTGAACGTGGAAGGCAATTTAAGGGATGAGATTATAGAGCTGATAAAGAAGGCCGGACCGTTGCTGAAACTTCGAGTTCAGCCAAGCACAGAGCTTAGGGAACTGAGCATTAGGGTTGAACTTGACAACGAAGCTGGTACATCGCACAACCATCATCTTGGGAATGGCTTTGCAAAATCTGTCTCATCTCACCAGTTGAAGCAGGTTTGTTCAGGATTTCTTCATCTGAACATTTTTATTTATTTATTGCTCATAATTTATTTATCGTTACTTTTGCTCTAACTTATGTTGGTTTGTTGGTGCTGTTTGTTGCTGTAATGCATATGTTTTGTGTGAACTGTAATCCATATATAGTGCCCTTCAGATGCTCATAAGACTGACTATCTAAATGTTCCGGTACATTAATTATGCATCTAAGAGTAGTCTGTCGAATTTCAGTTTATATCTAACACTTTCTAGAGATCCTTTCATACTGCAACTTTGTCAGGGGTGAGAATTTGGTAAAATGACTTATCAAGGTGCTTCTATAGTTACAACCACTGCATGATCCAACAGTCAGATATCTCTATCAGCAGATCAGTAGGCAACTAGGCATTAATATTGCTTTCCTAGAAACCTGCTATAGATGTTTTACGAGCAATCTGGATTTCCGGAAGCATTTTCAAGAATTACTTACAAAGCTGTGAAAGTATTGTTCATGCTCTTAAATAGTTGAAATCCACTGTGTGAATGTTGTGACCAAAGTCTTGCTTGTGTAGTCATGATGAATAGAATGTTCTCTGTGTGGGCTGCAATGTTTAAGTGAAGTTTCTATTTTCTGGCTTCATTAATTATGCATGCCATCAATTAAAAGGATTCTATGAGCTTTGTAATTTATTGCATTTAAGTCGGTAGATGCCACTGTATCTTGACTGTTTTGAAGTAAGCAACCAGTCTTAATGTTTGAACATCCAGAATTTAAACTCCAAGAACTGCTAAGATGAATGATTGTGAAATGGAGAAGCATGTCGAGCGCCTCTGAGTAGAGATCATGAAGGGGCACTATATAAATTTATGTGATTGATTGATGTCAACAAATAGCTTGAAACTGAGGTTAATTACGATGGAGATGACCTTGGAAATTCATTTCACACATCATGCTTGTCATGTAAAGGGAATGTATTGTATTGTATTTGAAAGCTTGTAAGGCACCTCTTACAGTATCAGTTATGTAGAAAAGCTCTCCGCATGTGAGCCCCAGAGGTAATGAAAAGTCTTCAAACAGTGGGCTAAAGACGGCCTAGTGAGTGGAAAGGACAAAGAGATGCAGCAGAGGTTGGCATGCATGCCAGAGGTACTTGGGAGTCCATCCTAGCACTGAGTTCTGGAAATGTGATGTATTGAGAATGTGACTGCTGCATTGTGCAGTCATGCAATGTTGCATACTGAGAATGCTTCTTCACATGCAGTGTGTAAATAATAAATGACGAAAAGATATTTATTTAATTAAATATTGATCAGCATATATTGTGATCAGCAAGGGATGCCAGAGGTGCATTAAATAGTAAGCATTTGATTCCCAAGCAATTGTAGGCTTATATTTCAAGATAATCATGCACCAGGTATAAAGAATTTTAAATTCTTTAATAATTTCCACTGAACTATGTTTAACAAACATCATTGTTATTCATAAATAATAGCTACAATTCAATTATGGTTCTGCATGAAAAAGATCGCTTTCTTGATAATATTGATCTGTGCTTACCCCTTGATCAGCTGACCATTGACTTATAAAATTTTGACATAAAATGAATGCTCAGTATATATAAAGGAAGCAACTGAAGGCTCAAAGTAAACTCAGCTGATGTCAACAGCCCTGGCAGCTGTAAGATATTGTGAAACACATCATACAATCCGCAAAAATATCGTTTAATAGAATTCGAATCAGAGCAACAGTCTTCAAATGGTGGTATGCCAGGTGTTGCGCAGAAAAAATATCTAAATTTGCAATTTGTAGTAATTGATGGGATTATTTTGCACTTATTTATGTTTAAGGCAAAATCTGATGCTCAGCTGGCAGTGGATGCTGAAGGGATGACAGTGGAAAGAGTTTGGCTGATACATAAAGGAGGCTTTGCATCAGCGCACTTGCTTCCGTTGGATGGCGCAAGCGCTCTACCGGATGACAAATGTCGAATCAAACTGGAAAGCGGAGCAGAGGTACTCGAAGTGGATGAGGAAGATGTGGAAAAGGTGAATAATAGACCTATTCATTCAGTTTATTATAAGAAAAATTATTAGCTTAGTATTTACTGGTAATATGTGATGCAAAGAATTTGTTGATCATTTGCCTTGGATGTTATCTAAATATTGTCAAAGAAGTTCATTGCATTGGATTGGATTCAAGTTTCTTCGCTACTACATAGACTGACTTTAAATTTGTCAGCACGAATTAACTCTTTTGTAGAGGGAGAATTTGAGGAGATTTGCATTGTTTATAAATGGGAATTGGTGAGATATGGTGAAATTATTCATCCCTGTTTGGTGGTGCGATTGCTTTTGACTAGGCTAACCCACCAAGCTTTGATCGTGTGGAAGACTTGACTTTGCTACGACATCTGAATGAGTCAAGTATTCTTCACACACTTCGCCAGCGTTTTGCGAGCAATCTCATTCACACTAACGCTGGTCCATCAACCTTGATCGTCATCAATCCGATGCATCCGCTGTCAACATACATGGACAAAGTATTTGCTCATTTCATATACATTGTCATCTTTTTGGAATTTTTCTTGATAATTGCACCTTTTTGTTGTCTTCCTTGATCGTGTGAAAAAACTGCTGCTTTTGTTATATACTTATACGGTATTGGTTTCTGATATATAGATTATAGAACTGCTCCTTTTGTTATACTTCTACTGCATTGATTTCTATTCAGTTTCTGTTGCAGCTTCTTTTGTATTGAGGTGAATAGTCAATGGAGCAAGTATGACTATATTACTATGAATTATATACATTGGTAATGTCTACGTTGATTTGATGACAACTGCACAATTGCACATTGTAGGAGAATTATTTAATTGAGGATAGTTAAAGCAACACTTGTTAAGTTGATGTGTAATGGATATGGCTTCATTGACATTTGCTCAAAGATATGACTTGAGTTAATGAAGCGTATATTGTGGAGAAGTGTGAAAATGCTCTTCTGCAATGTGCCTGATTGTTTTATCTCTAAGGTTCATGAAAGATTCTGCACAAATAAAACATAATTAATCTAACACATGTATACGCATTCACACAGTATTACATACTTACAGTCTTGCACTATGGGTCTGGCATGTCTGGTTTGAAATGACATAATTTTTTACTGATTGTATATTTTTAGGTTGTTCATATGTTTAAAGAGTGTAAGCCAGAGGACATGCCTCCACACATCTTCGCAACAGCACGGTCAGCCCTTCATAATCTCTTAATCTCTCGTCGTAATCAGTCCATTGTTCTGATGGGGCGGAGTGGAAGTGGCAAGACAACGAATGCGAGACATATGCTTACCTACTATGCCATCACTGCTGGGGCTGCTCATGGCATCGTGACTGGTAGTACAGCTTTTGTTTTTACAAAAATGCTAAATTTTTTAACAATGATCAATTTTATGATATTTTGTCAGGTGTGTGTAATCTTAAGGTTTATTAGTCCTGTATACCATTATCAGCCTTACTATTCCTTAAAGGCCTGTCCTATGACTGGGTTAAATGGAGACTTGTCATAACAAGAGTACTTCAGCAGATGCTTTATGATACTTTGATATAGCTTGAGAATGTTGAGTGTGTTAATGCTAAGAGTCCATTTAGTATGTCTGCAGAAATCCGGAAAATTTGGCCCCACCCTGTTTGTATATGTAATTTTTACACCCTCCCAGGGCCTCCCACCTACATATGCATATCTGATGCACCCACGAATCTTATGGACCAGTCTTTATTTAATTAAAATAAATGTAATTTATTTAAATTCATTTAAATACCTGAGAATTATTAAACATTAACAAAATTAGCAATTTAACATGTTTAATGTGGACTACTTAATAAAAGTCATGGTCTGCCTTATGATGCAGTGTAAAAATGGACAGTTCTATGAAATGACTAGTGCTGCACATTGCAGTTCTTGCACTGGTGAATTTACCATAATGGTGTATTAAGTTATTGGCCTTGGAGACATAACACCACTTAACGCTGATTGCACTGGCACATCGATGAATCCACACTGTTATTTGGTGTGAATATTAAATGTGTCTTTTGTTTTTATTTCAGTTGATAAGTTGAATGCTTGCTTTACTGTGCTGGATGCTGTGGGAAACAGTCGGACCATTATGAATACAAGTACATCCAATTTCACTCAGATCACTTCTGCACATTTTGACTCTGGTGGACAGTTGACCTCAGTGGCCATACAGGTAATGATAAGAAAACATTATATGTATTGCTGCAGCTGCTGCTGTGTGGTTGAAGTTTACGAAAGGGGCATTATGTAAATGTGCTGTAAGAAATAAACAATTGCGTTCTGTAAATTGATAGTGAGTGACTTGGCAAGAGTTTCAGTGATTCTTCAGAAATGAAACATAAGGTTATGTTCTTAGGATCCTTCCTCTTCCTAAATAAATTTTTGAACTGTTAATATCAATATCCTGTGCTTTCTTGGTTAAGTTTTTTATAGTAGATTTCCACGCAAATAAAAAGTTTGTAAATATTTTTTCCGTTTTCAGAGCTCGCCTTCAAAGATCGCATTTTGAAATCATAATTAGTGCTGTCCAGTTGCTTTAACTCCTTCAAAGTGTGTAAGCCATATCTTGATTGTTGTTGCACAGGCTGTCATGCTGGAGAAAGCACGCCTGGTTCGTAGACCAGATGGTGAACCAACATTCCATGTTTTCTACCAGATGTTGGCTGGCATTGATTCAAACTTGAGGTCAGCATCTTCTCATCTATCTATATTAAATTTTTTGACTGATATAAAGTCTGATTATTTATGAAGATAAGATGACATGGTGGATAATTTTTAGTCAGTTGTGACATCTTATGTGTGTGACATAGGGTGGAATCCCTGTGCACTTGACTATGTTCCATGCTCAGACACTTACTTTGTAGACCTTTATGCACATTTGTGACATCAGTTGATTCGTTGTCATTACATACTGGCTTTTAATGTAGAAATAATAATTTAGACGGTTTCGCTTGAAGTGAATGGCTAATGTTTCCATTTGATCTTTGATTATATCTCCACAAATTGATTAAATTACTGCAGATTAGAGCATTTTATGAAAAGGATGATCATGTATTGTCAGAGAAGGAACTTTTTTCCATCACTGCTTCAACTGAAAAATTTCTCTAACCAAGGGCTTTTTCCTCATTGATGAACTTGTGTTAAATAAAAATGCATCTAAGTCTATCAGTAAGTTTTTACTATTGACTTTCTGATGTGAAACTATTTTTAGAAAAGAACTTCATCTGGACAATCTGTCTGAACATTGTCTTTTCATGACCCCACTGCAGAGAGCTGAGGACTGCCAGACGGCCATAAAATCCTGGCACTCGATAGACAATGCTCTGAGCACACTGGCAGTGACAGAACATGAAAGAAAGGCTCTCTACAGCATCTTTGCCTCTATATATCACCTTGGAGTGGCAGGTACAATTAAAGGTGAGCAAAGAGATGGCTCAACACCTGTAATTAAACACATGTGAGCATTTTCAGTGTAAGTAAAATGACGACTAGTGTTTTTAAGATCTCATTTTTTGCATAAAATCGTTAGTTGTCTCTCTTTCTTATGTTTCATATATGCAATGTTATGCATGTGTTTATAGAATAATTTATCCATTTAAGTCGCTGCTTCTTGTATCGACAATGAATGTCTTCAGATTATTAGCAATTGATTGTTTATGATATTAGTAGGAATTGGGTTAATTTAGGGACATGTTATGAAAGTGACATTTGAAGTTTTGCATGGGCTGGAATTTTGACCTTGTACTTTCATAGTTCATTAAGTAGAATTCGTTTTGAATCAATTATTTCAATTCTGTTTAATAAGTTTTCTTTTGTTGTGTCCACAATACATTTTGAAATGATGTTCGTTTCCTTTATAGGACAGAATGGCAACTTCTTGTTTGCTCGTCCGGCACATGGTCAGTTTGCCGCCGAGATTCTTGGAACAAGTGTTGATGATTTGCTGAAAGTCATCTTTGGACGCTCCCTGCAGCAGCAGCCGCAGCAGAAAAGCATGTCTTTGCACAGGTATTGCACTGCGATTCATTCAATATGGTCACTGGTCAGGTTCCTATATTGCAAAGTTTTTATCATTGATCACCAGATTCCTTAGCCATAGTATTTCAATGGCGCTTTCTGGGAGTTCAAGTTAGCACATACGATCAAGTTAACCATCAGTTGAGTTGCTAAACAGTAGTAAACACGCATAAGTTCATTGTAGAAGCAAGAGTATGGCTTATCAAAATCTTTCAGTTGAAGCATGAGCCAGTTGTTGGAAAAATCTTTGTTATTACCCTTATTACCATTTGCAGCTGTTGACCCAAAAGATCTTTTGACATAGTTACTATACATCCAATTTAAAAGTGTGTAATAAATCAGAAATTACTGTCTTTTCTTTATCTGATATCATCCTGCCTTAGCATGCTGTTATGCCATCTTACGTTACTGTACACCTTGTCTATACCTGACATTGTCTCATAGTGATTGAGTATAGGTATACTTGTCATTCAGCACAATTTTACATAAATTTGTCTATGATTCACCAAGTTGAGAATCATATATCTGGTTAGGTTTGCAAACATGATTTTGTATGTTTTCAATGTTTTGTGGATCCTTCAATCTTTCGGGTTGTTTTGCTTCTTAAAGACTTTGTTTTGTTTTATTTGTAGGCCTTCGATGGGTGGCGATGGGTCAGATGCACTTTCTGCTGCAGATGATCTAGAAAGATTTGCAATGGATTTGTATTTTGAAGTATTCCAGGCTTTGGTGACTTTGATAAACAGGCAAGTGGGTGATAACTGGCAGAATGCTAAGACATCAGCCTTAACAAATGTGATCTAACTCTGTTAGAATATTGACTAAGCTGGTATTCACATTATTCTTTTTAACCTGCAACTTAGCTTCATTTGAGATTATGGCACCGAGGTTGTACACTCAGATATGCCATCATGTATGTCACCATAAAAAAATACATTAAGCATCAGTAGCTTTTGGTCAGTTAAATTTGCAAGGTGACAGACAATTGAAAAGGAAATTTCAATTGAGAAGCAATTTTTTTCTCTGGTGCAGTGAACATCATGACCTCTGTTACATACACCGTTTTTTGTTTTTGTACTTTAAGGCTTGACATAATTATCTAGTACTTTTCAAGTACTTTTTAAGATTGATTGATTGAATGATTGATTGATTGGCTGATTAATTGGTTGAAAAACATTATGTGGACACAATTCTTCTTCTATTTGCTGTTTTTGAACTCTTTTATCGAACATCTGTTTTATTGACTGTTTTGCTGGTCATTTGAGCAGATCTCTGTCTTCCAATATTCGACCAACCGCTTCTGTTCTTATCTTTGACTTTCCTGGATTCCGAAATCCAGCGTCCTGCAACCGGCAGACTGGTGCCACGCTTGAAGACCTCTGCCATAACTACGTACACGAACGACTTCAGCTGCTCTACCATGAAACCATTTTGGTGTCTGAGAAGGAACTCTATACTCGGGTAAATGATGTATCATAATTATTTGCTATGAAATTAAAAATATGTGTTCATGCATGACATCACATGTGTACTAATGGGTGTGTAATTGGGCAACTGCAAGCATTACTAATATTATCTCACAAC
This sequence comes from Lumbricus rubellus, assembly GCA_945859605.1. Classification (NCBI taxonomy): domain Eukaryota; kingdom Metazoa; phylum Annelida; class Clitellata; order Crassiclitellata; family Lumbricidae; genus Lumbricus; species Lumbricus rubellus. Next base: position 54,300,483 of record OX243811.1, on the reverse strand, counting down.
AAATTGCTGGAGTATATAGTCTAAGTATTTCAAGTCTCAATGACCAGTTATGACCATTCGAAAATTAATATTGTTGTGGTGTGTATATCTGAATATGTATGGTATCTCTGCCTTATGTAACTTGTGTGAATAGCCATGAAGTTTTACAGAGAAGAACGGCATGGTCATTGTAGTTGAATATTCGACGCATCCTTAGCTGGGGTCTCATAATTAATTGGAAGGGTGTGCACTGTGCAGTGCACTGTGCACACAAAAACAAGACAGTCCATCATATTTTTTAACTGAAGCTGTATTTAGATTCTTTATTTTCTGATCCAGTTTGTTCTCATCTTTCTGCATATATTTTTTAAGACTTATTTGAATCTTTGTAGGAGAATGTAGACTGTGGCTATGAATTAGAAGTTTCTCCATCTTCAGTCGTCCACTTGATCGATGGCCAACCGGAGCCTGTGGTAAGTCAATAATTCTTTCCAGTCTTTTTAAAAGTGAGCCTCTGATTCAAACGTATTTGAGAGTGTGATTAGTTGATTATCTCGAAAATCATGTAGTATGTTCTGTTATTACAATGCTGAGTACTGTATTAGATTATAATTATGGATCTATATATTCACATCGTTGTGTGTCAGAATTCGTTGTATATTACAAGTGTATTTTAATAATGTTGGCTATAGAATTTACTGTAAGAAAAAGTTTCCTGAATCAAATGTAGTCATTGTCATGAGTTGACTATTGTTGTGTTTTGTTTGATTGAGGGTCAACGATTGACTGCGATTCAGTCGAAAGGTCTTCTTGGAATGATTGAAGATGACACTGGATCTGGTTCTACGGACAGTTCTCTCCTCGAGACTCTGTTGTCTGGTCAGTCACTCTGCTCTTCTCTGTGTGTCATCTCATCTGTTTGTTTCCTCACAGCCGTCATTAATTCTTCATTAAACCCAGATGAAGTTATTAGAAACTAAAAACGAATGCTGCAATTTTAATGACTGTCTCATGAATTAAATTACAATATGTGTATTTTGTAGTCGTAACTTGGAGACATTGGTAATTCTGTTTTGTTTTTAAACAGGTACTAACCAACTGCGTAAGGGACCAACAGTGGAGTCATTTGTCATCAACCATTTGCAAGGCACCAATTCCGTATGTTACAGTGTCAGCGGATGGCTGAGAACTTTCAGAAACAGCTTAATATCCAGGGAACCAGTTACACAAATCCTGCACCAGTCTAAGAAGTAGGTAACCGTTGTAATGGTTCCAATGATGATTATGATTACGATGAAAAGAATGATTTTACTGCGCCATGACATGCCATATGTCTTTTACAAGGACATGTTGACAAAACAGTGCAGTGCTAAGTCAGAGATACGATTTCTTGAAGTGGATGATTTATGTCTCTACTTTGCATTGATTGTGTACATATTCAGCAGCTAAAACGCGGCAGAGTTATCTTTCATTGATTTCTGCTGTTTGGGGATAAAGTCTGTTTGGATTCATTTATGTTCATAGCGGAATTTTATTAAACTGGAATTAGATTCACAAACAGACCGTAATTTAAATAAAACTTTTTGCTCTCTTGAAAATATTTTCAAGGCGTTGTTGTAGCTGCCAAAAATCTTATGATTTCATCTGTAATTCATTTATTCCAAAAAATAAAGTGAACTTGAGCTTTAAAGTTTTTCCGACGTTACCTCCTGTAAGTTGGCTGATCAATTTGTATCAAGAACTCGGGATGCTCTTTGTTGTTTAATTAGCTGTTCAACAGGTGGCTTGACCAGTTGAGTTGTTTGGTTAATTCTTTAGATCAGTCATACGTACTCTGTTTGGTAATGATGGTGCTGATGGCATTAGTCTCATCTTGGATGGTTCTTCCTCTGTGGGGCTGAGGCGAGCTGGCAGCATGCGTAGAGGTGCTAGCAGTCTCAAACGAAGGGGACTGTCATTCCAGCTTAAGCGTGAAATGGTAGGTTCATGTTTTTTCTCTTTGAAATTGAAATTTACTTACCAGTAAATGGTAATTATGGGCGCCTACAAATAGGCAGGGGAAAAAGAGGATTTAAAAGCTATCATCAGAAAACTACAAGCAGAAAGTGAGAAAGCAGGATTGTTTTTCAACTTAAAGAAGACCAAGATCATGACAACAGAGAAATGGACAAGCTTTGAAGTGGACGGGGAGGAGTTGGAGGTGGTGACAAGTTTCTGCTTCTTGGGAGCCATGATAGAAAGCGATGGTGGATGTGACAGAGAGATACGACGAAGGATAGCTTTGGGAAAGACGGCAGCGAAGGGGCTGGAGAAAATATGGAAGGATAAACACGTGAGCCTAATGACGAAGACAAGAATTGTAAAGGCAATGATATTCCCAGTGGTGCTGTATGGATGTGAAACGTGGACAAAAACAAAGGCCTTAGAAAGGAAAATCGATGCTTGCGAAATGTGGATATGGAGGAAGGTATTAAGAACTTCGTGGATTGAAAAAAGAACAAATGAATCCGTATTACAAGAGATCGGACAATCAAGAGGGAATATGTCATTGGAACAGAGAGCGGCAAGGCAGAAAATGGCGTTCTTTGGACATGTGATGCGAGCAAACGGCTTGGAAAAGGAGATGATGTTGGCCTGCGGAGAGGGAAAAAGGAAGAGAGGACGCCCAAGAAGAAGGTGGATGGAAGAAATACACGAGAGAACAAAGATGAAACTGGAGGAATTGAGAGACGCGACGGAAGATCGTAACACATGGAGAAGGTTTATCACAGCGGTCGCTAAGGTTCCAAGAATCGATGGCACAAGGTGACAAGGTGACAAATAGAGCTAAGAAGGGCACTTGATCCTTTTAGAAAATTGACAGGTCTATTTTCAACTACTACTTTGTGGTTTTTAACAAATTTCTTGGCCCTAAAGCACTAATGATTCTAGTGGTAGCCTACACAGAGTGAAATTGAGAGATTTATATTTAGAAATCTCTGTGAATAATACCAGTGTTCTTAATTTCCTGCTTTGTACTATTCATACTAATTGTACTATATGCTATTGTTGAACAACTTTACATTGGTAAGTCAATTAGCATAAAAACAAGTCCTAAAGAAATGCACACCTCTTAATCATGGATAATTTATACAGAATTATCTATTGCTATTAAATTTCACCCATCCCGGTAACTATATTGGATTGATAGTATGACACAAGTTTCTGTTGATCAGCATTCTTCAGTTTCTAACTTCCTAAATTACCACATTAAAATCTTTTATTATAAAAATTGTCTAATGGAGAAAAAGGCTTCGACCAGCATTATGATCTTCTATATTATTAGTGTCTGCTGACATTCAGTACGCTTTTAAGCTATTTGCGTGCTTGAAATTAATTTGGAAGATTTTCTTTGTTTTTGTAGAACATGGTCGTCGATCTGCTGGGCAAAACTCAGATGCATTTTGTTCACTGCTTTCTGCCACAACCAGATGCCGGACTTTGTGAACTGAAAATGTCTTCGACTCCATCGACTCCTCAGAATAAATCATTTCTGTTGGAAGAAGCAGCGCTTGACGTTCCGCTTGTCAGAGAGCAGTTGCGAGGGGCGGAGGTACTGCCAGCGGTCCGGTTATACAGACAAGGTAAACAATCTTTTTAACTTTAGGCATTTTTATTAATTTAGTTGAGGAAGGCAAAACCATGTAAATTTTTCCACTGTAGTAAGGAGGTTGCAATAATATTATATTTTTTATCGGTTTTTGAATTCCAAAGTTTTGGAGATGAGACAAATTTGCAGTATTTGTTGTTCTCTCTCAACTCATGCTTATCGTGGGTCAAGTTTACTATATCTTTTCATCTGCAGCTAAATGATGTTTTATTCTTTAAGTTAATTTAAAGCTATCACTTTTAGTACTTAAGTTTCATTATTTTATAGTGTCTGTAAAATTTCACATGGTGAACTGTTAAAGTAACTAGTGATCCTAATGAAAGTAGGAAAGTATTTATGTGTTCTTATCTTTCATCAATTGATTTTTATATGAAATTGTAGCAATTTGTTTAAGTCCATATCTGGATGCCATAGACCGGTGAACAAAGAATTTATGCTGCTGCGTGTTTTAGGTTACCCAGAACATCTTCCATTCCACGAATTTCTACGGCGATTTGAAATTCTAATTCAACAAAGTGAAAGGCCAACAGCAGAAAGCTTTCTTGATACAAAGCAGGTCAGATCTAACATTATATTATAGTTATGCTGTTCAGCAGTGTCAGTGATATAATTATTGTGCAGTTTGCATTTGTGGAGAACTTCTTACATGTTCTGTAAAAATTCGCTGAGTTTCTTGTTGCGAATAATAATTCTAAAAGATCATTGGATTATGAGTAGACAGACTGTGATTAGATTATTGTAATTTCACAGGTGATTAAGTCGGACAAAAAAGATAAAAATGCATACTTTGGTCATTCAGGTGTATAAATAAAAAAAATGCATCTAGGTATATTAGGATATCTTGAATAATGAGTTAGAAATGGAAGGCGATTCAATTTTCTGGGGGGGGGGTCATTATGATGTTAGTGTCATAAGCCTGTTTAAGGAAAATGTATTTAGGACCTTTACAGCCGCTTCCAATAAGTACTGCTTATGTGGCTCTGATCTGAATATTTGCTGTTTAACCGCTACTCAGACATCGCAGGTGAATGCAGACTGGAGCTGGTGTGTGTGTGTGTGTGTGTATGTAACTTAAATTCAAGTGAGCTTTTGTGTTTTTGTTGAAATAGGGTGTAATTCATCTGATGGAGAAGCTTGACTATGATAAGGCTTCGTTTAGAATCGGTGAAACTCAGGTTAGAGTACAGTGAATTTTACACTTTTGAAAGTCGATCTTATCTTCGATCAACAGCAGCTACATGTTTTCTGTTGGTGTATTATTGTATATGGTCTGTGTAATACAGAAAATAAAATATAAGTGTTATCTAATTTAATTGATGATTTGAATCAATTGCCATTATTTTTTATCTATTATTATTTAATTAAATCTAAACTTGTGTTTTATGTCCAGAATCAGCTTGGCAACCATGAGGTTTTTTGCTAGTAATTGACGCAGTGACTAAATTTGAACAAGTTTTTCATTTTGTACCTTACGGGCCAATTAACCAAATTTTAGCAGTTAATCGAATTTGAATTTAGGATATTAATTGATTAGTTCTATTTTGACAGATGCCAGTCATGAAATTTAACCATCAATCGATCGAGCAAATCAGTTAATGAAATTTCTATTGATTGGATGTTGAAAGGTTTTCCTGCGAAGTGGTGGACTGGCGCGTTTGAATGCGAAGCGAGAGAACTGTGTTCTTGATTGGGTTGTCAGCCTTCAGGCCGTCTGCCGTCGCCATCTAGGTCTACAGAAACTGAGGAAATTAAAGGTAACAAAAGCGTTAAAAAATGCCTCTAGCTGCTGTTATTGAATCCAAAATTGAATTAAGTGTTAGAATTCAGCCTTTGGCTTAACATGATTTGAGTTGACCACACCATGGTATGTTTCGAAAGCTTAACTTTACATTTTTACAAGGAGAATCTGGTGATCTTTTAGACCTGTTCAGTTTTATGTAAAGGACTTGACTTTGAGATTTCTGTGCTCTTACTTGAGAATCCATGCAATGTCTTACTGCACTAAAGCTTGCCATGATATGGTTTGGTCTTTGGCTTCAGTTGACGTGAGAGGTAGAGGTGCTCCTTCACACAGAAACATTCAATCGCATTTTCTTTCCGCTCTTTTATTTGATACCGAATTGTGAGCTTTAACCTTAACAGTTTTAAATTAGAAAATTTCTGAATACATTGATTTTGATTTTATTTTCTCACTGGAATAATTTGTGATTCGTGAAGAAGAAGAATTGCAACTGTTTTCTTTTCAGCTGCAACACTTGGCCGCTTCCTGTATGCAGCGCAATGTTCGGAAGCTGATGGCGATACGTGAATGGTCGTGGTGGAGACTGTACATGAAAGTGAAGCCACTGCTCGACGTTCATCGCACAGAGGCTGAACTGCACGACAGTCAGGTAACGTTGACTAATTATTCTACTCTGCAGATACACCGAAAACCAGATTTCTATACTTGTTAAGGATACACATTATTTGTTGATGAAATTTTATTATACAGTGCAGATCTATTGCCTCTTATTCATGAACTTAATCTTCATGCCAGTCTTGTATTGAATTGTAATTTCTTTCAAGTTTTTTTGTTCAGTTTTTTTATGTGTTTTAAAATTTTCTGTTTTTAGGTGGAACTGGAACAAATGAAAGCCAAGCTGGAAAAGGCGGAGAAGGAAAGACAGGAGTATAAACTGACGGCTGAGAGACTCGATGCCAAGGTAACATGCACATTGCACAATAAGTATGAAAATCAATTGACTGTCATTTGAGAGTGTTAATCTATGAAGTTCATTTGTTCAATTTATAATTTGCATAAATTGTGTAGATGTGCATCGTACTAATCTTGGGAACTGTTGATGAACTTTTTACTAGCTACTTGCTATCAGTTCAGCATTCCTCAGTGCTGTTATTTTGCTCTATTCATCTGTTGTTGTGAAGTTCTAGCAGGCCTACATGAAATGTAAAAAAGAGCTTATTCTGTTTGGCTTAAGATGCTTCATTTTTATTCATCTGATCTTGTGAAGTTCTAGCAGGCCTGCGTGAAATGTAAAAAATGAACTCATTCTGTTTGGCTTAAGATGCTTCATTTTTATGGATATCTAAATTTGACATTCAATGGTCTGTCTGGTCACTCTAGCAATTAGTTTGCTGGACTATCAACCAAAAGATCCGTGCTAACTTGAGGAACTGCTCCTCTTAAGAGTGGCTGAAACAGATTTACTTTAATTTAGTTTTACTTTATCGTTGGTTTGTTTCTTTTCCTTCAGTTGTCGGAAATGACGAGCGATTTCCAGGAGGAGAATTCCGCGTCAATTCAGATGTCAGAACTGTTGGAAAACGAAAGGTCAGAGCGACATCGGCTGGAGAAGGAACTCAAAGAAGTCCAGGTTAGTCATCAGTATGCTTTTCTGCAGTAAGCAGCCACCAGTTGATGCTGTAACATTATGGCGATGCTGCTATAGAAGTACCCTGCTACATTAGAATGCAAACTTAAATTGCTCTTACTATAATTAGGAATTGATTGACGATGTCTTAATCTTCTTCTATGTTTCCGTTGTTAGGTGAAATTCGCCGCTGTGCAACAGCAGCAGCACCAGACAGAGATGGAGCTGGCAGATGCTCAGATGCTGCTTAGCTCAGTTGGTAATGTTGGAAGTGATGATGATGATGATGACGTCGATGATACAGAGTATCAGCAGAAGCTGGGAAGAATTCGTCGGGATGCAGATCTGTCAAAGAGGAAACTAGAGCAGCAACATGCAGAGGATGTGGAGAGGATGGAAACAGTGAAGAGACAACTGGAGAGAAAGGTGATCAGAGTTAAACTGATATCATTTCATACTTTGTGCTTACCTTTATACTGTAAATATATCTACTATTTTCGAAATCTGTTATCATGTTTTTCATCAGCATGCAGAATTTTCAGATGTCTTATGTTTTCCAGCTAGGATGGATGATAGTAGTTCCTAATAAACAGAGACATGTGTCTTTGTGTTTGAAGCTAATGTCTTTCTTTCTGAGCTGTAGTGAATTGATATCCAAAAATTTAAGGTTGATTTAATTATTATTTTGTATCGTTTGTTATGAACAGAATCATTTCAGTTACTTGTGCCTTTGTTGTTTAAGATGAATTTTCTCTGGTAATTAAACAAATGATCAAAACTGGTTTTTTTATTTGTGTTTCAGTTGGCCGAAGCCATATCTATTAACGACGAACAAAGTCAAATGATCACGTCTACAAAGCGAAAGTGTGATCGATTGAATCAGGAAATGGTTGACATGCGTCTCCACCTCGAAGAACAACTCGGTCGAAACGCAGAGCTGGAAAAGAAGCAGAGAAAGTAATTTCAGAATTGAATTTGTTTGGAGAATAGACGCTGAGGATCTCGAGTTGTCCTTGCTTCTTGGTCTGTTTCATTTTAAAGTGTGCTATAGAATTTGTTTCATTTGGAGAGCATGAGTCGAGACCTGAGCAGAGACTTAGCTCCTTGCTCCAGGCTTTCATGCACTTGAACATTAAACTGTATCTTCTGGAGATTGACTATCCACACTTAAAATTCACATTTTGGTGTGAACGTGTGTGTATATTACTACCTTAATTAATTGCTGAACAATGATAATCGCGGTTACTGGAAACATTTGTTACGAATTCTTCTTGCTGATGTCACTTATTTTTTCATCTTTCAGATTTGACAGTGAGCTTCAGAAAGTTAGCGATGCATTACAGGTTGAGAAGATGCAGCACGAAAGAATACAGCGAGAGAAAGATGAGATTGCTGGACAGAAATACTCAACGGAACAAGAATTGAAGGTAACTTTTATTTAACTTTTTGCAACAGCAGTTTTTTTAGCAGCTTTGCAAACAGGTGTCGTGTTTTATGGGGTATATTCATGAACTTTGTTTTTGAGAGCTTCGTAAAACAAGTTTTAGTTTATTTCAAAATATATTCATGCATGTTCATGTTTATATTAGGATGATATCTGTCAATTAATTGCTAATGCTAGCAATGGAGATAGTTGTGAGCATTTTTACCGGTAGATGGTTTGTGCAGCTTGATTTTGAATTCCAACAACTAATTAGGGATTAGTCATGACCTTAATAACAGATTTAATATTTATTATTCATGTGTGACGTTCTCATAGAGTACTGGTCAGTTTTTGTTGATTAAATCAAAATCGTGTGTGAACTTAGTTATTTTTTAATGTTAACCATTCTCTTGCATGAAATTAACTACTTGCTCAATGCTCATCAGAGACTTTAGTGTTAATTGTCAACTATTTAATGACATTTCTTTAAATATGTGTTTGTGAATTTTTTTATCTGTTTCATTGTGAAATAGGAAGCCAAAGTGGATCTTGAAATTCAAACGGGAAAGATTAATTTTCTGGAGAAGGAGTTTGAAGAGATGAGCGTGAGCGACAAAGGCAGCCAAGAGGTCAGTTGGTGCTCATTTTTGCTTGTGGTTTTGCTTTATTGTGTCCCACTGATTAACCATGAAACCTGGTTTATACGATAATATCAATAATTAATACCAATTTGTACTAGTATATGAGAGACAAGTGGAGACTGACGGTGAAACATGCGATTGACACCAACGGGCACTGAGCCCATGGACCGTAATGATGATGATGATGATGACTAGTATATGACATATGAATTCTACCAGTAACACTCAATTGTTCTTGTGAACACGCTTTCATATAAACTCTTTAAGACAGCTGAGCCATGTTCATTGCGCTGTTGTGAGGTTCTTCACCCTATGCAAGCGCAGATACAAACATTTATACACATATTAATTATACATGTATGACATTGTATGTTGTTATTTATTGATGGACAGGTCGTGAAGCTGAAGCAGCTGAAGAATAAATTAGAAGAGAAGATGAGAGAACAAGAAGAGGAGCTGGATGAACAGGCTGGCACAATCCAACAGTTGGAACAGGTAAAACATTCTCTAACTAAGAACATGTGTGTCGGTTATGAATGATCATCAGTTGAACAGTATTACTTAGTTTCGTCCTTTTCCTTTTGAAGTGCGTGCAACCTGCATTGGCACCGATGGATCTGTGGGCTCATATACTTCTCTTGACTCTACCGGAGAGCTGTTGTTCACTCATGTTGATACATCAACCTGTCAGCATCATGCTTTCTCAGTTGTAGGTCCATCTGTCCAGAATAGTCTCCTGTTGGAGATACCTCTGTTACCTAGGGTTGACTTGTCAGTGTTTTACAGGCTTCTTAAAACCTTTTGTATCTCTGTGGTGTTGGACTGGGAGCGCCTCTGAGTGGATTTCTTGAAGGGGTGTTATATAAATTCTTGAAATGAATGAATGAATGACTTGCAAGTTACGATACTTCCAGTTGTTTATTTGACTTCTTTTGAAAATTTTCTAATTGTGAAATCTTTTCAAGTTGAGCACAATATGTATCGGCATGATACACACGTGGATCATCGACATTGATTTTATTGACATTGTTGAGAATTGTTTTCAGGCTAAACTGCGGTTGGAAATGGCGCAGGAACGAGTACGTCAGCAGCATTTGAAGGAATTGGAAGAGAGGGATCAGGATCTGGATGACCTGAGAAGTTCCATGCAGAAAAAGGTTAATAATGAGGAAATTGGTTAAATTTTAATTTTATATCTAATTCACATCAGTCAAACATTTTTATCTAACATCTGTTGCATTTCAAAGTTTGGGAATGTGTCAAAAATTCACTTAAAGTTTTGGTCATGAAAAGACATTTATTCAGAAATTTTTTCCATGCTGTTACCTACCCTACTGCATTGCTATCATAGGTTTTGGCATTAAAACACCAGTAGGTGACAATGCACTCATTGTCCATTGTCTGATATTTGTGCATTGTCAGCTGAAGGCATTGGAGGTTGATCTGGAGGAGGAACGTCAGGAAAGGCAGAAAGCAAATCAGGAGAAGCGTGAACTTGAGCACAAGATGAAGACGCTGGCGGAACAGACACCAGCACGAAATACTGGCAAGTCTTTGGTTTGTTTCAAACATTAGAAGGAAGAAATTGCTTTATTTTGTATAGTTTCAGTGCTAACCTTTTGACTTCATTGTTAGAGTTGTCACAAGTTTGGTGTAGATAAAGCCTGGATACCAGTATCCATCACAAACAGATAGCCATCCATGTCGATCACTGGATAATAAATAAGTCATCCTACAGGTTGTATTTCAGGCATTGTGTGAAATTAGACCTTATTAAAAGTTAGTTAGGCAGTTACATTTATGGTTTAAGTTGGAGATAGTTTGATTGGAAAAGACAAAACATTGGTTGGACTTTGATTAGTCGTAGGATTGACGAGCACAACTGATAGAGCTGATAAAAAGTTAAACTGATGTAAAATCGTGATGATATTGTGTTTTAATTTCTGACTCTTTTCTGGTTTTAGACATGGAAATCAATCTTCGCCTGGCGCTGAGAAGAACAAAGGCTTTGTTTCGCGATGCACAGCTGATGCTAGACAAACAAAAGGATGGAACGGGGAATAAAGCTGTTATTAAACAGCTGAGGAATCAAGTAAGGATTTTAAAGAACAGTTAGTGTAGGGAATCTAGGGATTTAGAATTTATTGTTAATTATAGCCACGGCATTTAACTAGAATGTTCATATCATTGTACATTTCTGGTTTTAACGACTGACACGTTTAATATGTTTTACGTGTTTGAGTGAGTGAACGATAAAGCTTTCAAAATGAAGTTTCTTGAATGGTGTTCTTGTTTGATGTAGTTGGATGATGCAGAATATGCGATGGGTGCAGCTGTGAAGGCCAAGAAATTGGCTGAAATGGATATGCAAGAGCTTAAGCAGCAGCTGGATGATGTCAGCAAGACAAAACAAGAGGTCAGAATGTCTACTGAAATCCTTTTCAGCAACTCTTAGCATTTAAACGTTAGATGTTCAGTTAGACGTTCAACAGATTGGAGTTGAGTATGTAAAGTATGTATATTCTATTTTACAAGATTCTATTTTATGGATTTCTATCTATTAAGAATTTGCTAGATCTTCGGGGAGCTTTTCTGTGAAATTTGTGTTTTCTTGGTATTCAGTGTCTCTATGTTTTATCAGTATTGTCATTTTATTTGCATTTATCCTTTTGGTAATGTTATTCTACTAATTATTTCCTGTTAGTGTTTGTCTTATGGTGTTATTTAATATTTTAATGTTACTTTTTCCTGATCTTTATGCCAATGTGCTTAGCCTTTGCTGTTAATATCTGTCTTTTATTTCATTTCTGGTTTTAGATGTATTATTAGTATTTATATAACACCTGTGAAAAATTTTGACCCAGTTTTAGAAATAGCCAGAGACATGTATTTATATACATCAATGTACATTGATGCAGTAATTAATTTATTAATTTTAGAAGTGTTTGGATATTTCTTTCAGGTGGAACAGAGATGTCACCAGGTTCTGCTTGAAAACAACAAGCTCCAGAGTCAATTTGAAGAGAACGAAGAAGAGATAGCGGAGCTTATGAAAAAATACAAGGCATCTATTCAACAGGTAGCAAAGTATTTCCTCTCAAATTTAAATTTCTATTTTTTTAAATTTAATAAGTGTTTGAAATAAATTTCACATTGAGAGACCTACAATAGCCAGACCATTTGCATAAATTTCTATGTAAATATTTTGACTAGGTAAGACATGAAATGATTTCTTTAAGTCTCTGTCTCATCTTTAATTTGTTGAATAAGAATTAAATTTTATAATCGTTTTTCTTATTTTTTTAAGTTTGAAGCATTTCATGTAGTAATTATTTTAGCAACATGGGAGGTTGCAGAACTGGCTACATGGACTCACTTAGTAGTGTTGCAAAAATGATTTTCTGAAAACTTCAAAGCCATAACTGTTCTCAAAAGTTCAAGAAAAGTGGTGGATCTATTGCTGTGATTGTGCTTTTGGAATACAATTAAAATTTTTATTTATGCAATTAAAATTTTGATTTTTGTAGTGTATTCAGCTTATGTTCGTGAACACATTGCTTTGAAAAATTCATGCGTGAGACCTTTGATATTCATTGTAAGACTTTGTTTAAATTTAGAATGCTGTGGAGCGAATGACTTTCCAAGACCAATCCAACCAACTGGAATCACTGATGCTCGAGAACGAGAGACTGAAGGAGGAGCTGAATGCGATGCAGACGCGACTCGACCATCTCCAGATTTCCACCGTTGACAAAGAAGTCGTGCTGAGACTTGAGGCCAAGATCATTGACCTTGAAACAAGACTTGACCTTGAACTAGCAACAAGACGTCGAGCTGAGGTGAAGGTTCAGATCTTACGCTAGTTTGAATAATGAATCTGTGATCAAATCTCTTGATACTCATTTGTAAACTTTTTACCATCTTCTGATGTTTTATCTGCTGTTTGTCTTGATTAATTTCCAGTCTAAACCGTGGGCAATATCAGTTGTGCAAAATTTGCATAAGATGGCAATTTCTACTTTTGTTGCTATTAAAATTATAACTTGGAGTAGTTTATGTACCTAACAATATGACTGGAATTGAGCTGTAATTATTTATTCATTTTTATTTGGTGGGTAAACAAGCATATTTCAATTAGGAATTCGTTGGTTTGATTATTTGATGCCGATTGTGAATGCATGTTGTTTTCTGCTGAAGGCTCAGTTGACTCGTCTGAAGGAACAGATGGAAAAGGAAAGTGAGGAGAGGCAGAGCATGAGTATGAACCGAGCGAAGTCCGAGGAGTCGACGAAACGCTTGGAACGTAGATTGCGAGATCTTGAAGAGGAGCTACATGAAGCACAGCGCAGGGAAAATGATGCGAGCCAAAGAAAGTCTGATATGGTGAGCTTAAGATAATTAGATAAGCAATGGTGTCATATTCAATGTTTTAGGACAATGTATTCTTGCCAATGATGACCAATGATCTATTTGTACCGCAGTCATGATGAGCCTCATTAACCCAGCATCAGGCTTTCCATAAATTTTGCAAAGCAGGATTCTGGTTGGGAATTGACCTTTTTGCTGCTTGAAGACTCTTCTCGTTTCATGGTCCTGTTGGTCCTGTCACGCTGAGAGCACTTCTGACTAGCTCTCTTCTGTGAGAAGCGCTTTACAAATGTTCATGTTAGACTGGCTTAGATTGGATACGGTATTCTTGTAACAAATTATTGGGTTTTCCTTCTTGCAGCGTTAAATATTTTTTTTATTCTATCTGGAAATGTTCTTGCCAAATGTTTGTCCTATGAACTGCATTTGTTAAATTTTTTGTCTTTAACAGGAGAAGAAATTGGAATGCTTTGAAGGGGAATTGGAGCGCAGTCAGCTGGAATTGCAGCTGGCACTGAAACGAATTGCTGATCTTCACGCTGTGATAGAAGATGGTATGGAGGATGGCGACATAGATAGTGACCTCAACAGGTACGCTGCTGGTTGCATAATTTCTTTCATTGTTGTTTTAATTATAAATATAGAATGGTCTTTTGCAGAGGATACGCCTGAGGCTTGTCAAATTTTCTTAATTAAAACAGGAATTCTGATTTAACATAGTGGGGATTATGTGTTTCTGGTGTAGATGAACCTAAAAATTACAATTATCATGAAACTTTAGAAGGTTAGCAATGTCAATATTTAACAGCTGTCGATGTATTTTTGTTCTTTGCAGTTTCAACGGAGATGAGAACGACTCAGAGTCTGATGGTGATGACTAGAACAGTTCTCACTCATGTTAGAATTATTATGTACCACGTATATAGGAACAGTCTGCTTCTCAGTCATTTACCAACGAAATAATTAATTAGCGAAGTCTATATTTTATCATTTTTATACGAGCTGTGGCTACGGTGAGGTACTTGAATAATTTGTGAATCTTGTTTGTGTGAGAAGTTTCATGAAGTTGCGGTGATTGTTGAGTGTTTGAAGAATTGAGTGTTTTAAGAAAAAGCTTTTGTAAAGATTCCATGTTTTGATATTTCTTATTCCATCTGCTGAGACCAGCAGCCGCTGATGTGTAGGGTGATTCCACAGCTGGTTTCAATGCTTCTTAAATTTTATAGTCCAGTAGTCTTTAGTGTTTTGTCATAACAGTAACACTTTGTAGGAATTTGTCGTCATAGCTTTCAAAACCACCGTTGTCGATTTCTGTCTGTGTGTTGCCTTTTTTTAATTGGGAATGCCTTAACTGTGATACAACGTCTCAGTGTTCGCTTCTCTTTAAATGTTGTACAAGCCGTAAAACAACACAGAATAGACCTCGCATTTTTTAACCACCCAGACCCTATACATGTATGCTTGAGCAGCTTTTTATTCTCTTCTGCTAAAAGAAGGGCATTATAATGCCAGAGTGAGCTGTGTAAGACTGCATGCTGAAGTCCAAATATCCAGTTGTGGGTCATACATCCAAAATGAAATATTCAGCTCTTGTTAAATTTCTCGGTTTTGGACTTAAATGTATTAATTTGATATGTTTATGTTTAAGCAAAAGTGAATAAAGACACGTCATTAATAAAAAAAGCTAGGGGTTAACACAGTAGATCGTGACTTCCAACTTCAGTTTGCCCACTTTCCTGTAAAATATTTGCTGGGTCTACTTAATATCAAAATGCTTGATCTAGAGGCTAATCGGGCAGTCTTAGGTAGCTGGTCTGGCATTATTCATGATTTGTAGCAGTGATCTATTCTAGTGGCAGCGTGTCTTTATGCATTTGTTTTGTCCATCTACCCGGTTTGTTTGTTTGTTTCTGTGCCATTGAAATAACCGTCGAAATTTCCTTGAGTGAGCATCTCTCTGCATGTTGTAATCAGCTTCATTTATTAATTCTCATTGTATTGTATGATCTGCATCAGTGGTAGATTGCCAGTAATGAGACAGAAGTTTAATTAGAAATGGGACAGTTTGTATGCATGTTCAGAAATTTATATGCTATATAGATAATGCAATGCTTTTTTGTGTTAGAAAGGCTAATGGTGCTTTTACATTTTAATTCGGATCAGATACTCATTATGTGTTTCTACTGTTTCTTATTGGACAACGTGAAGAAAGTTAGATGCAGGGTATAATTATTGAGGAAGGTGTTTCTGTCTCCATTGGATTTAAGATCCATCACTGAATGTTGTATGCCTTATTAAACATCTGTTGTCTTTGACAGAAGGCTGTGAATAACAATTAACATATCACTAGAGGTTGTGTAATGTGTGCGTTCTGTTTAACGATAGCCTCTCCAAAGAAACTCACTTAGGACAGCATATCTAATGCAGCTTTTCCCTTTACTTCTTTTTTTAAACATTACTGTAATATCAAAAAGTGTTTCATCTGCATAATTTAAACTTTAAAGGTTACTGTCAGACAAAATGAGAATAGATAGGCAAGGAACTAGTTGATGAATGCTAGAACAGTTCTCCATTGGTTACTTTTTCTGGAAGCAGTGAGTAGAGAGTTCCAGTTGGCAGTGGATTTCTTTTACTAACTTTAGGCCCAATCAATCAAGATTTGTTTCATCACAAAAGTTTGCCTTAATTTTAATGTGAATCCACGAATCTACTACCTCACGAATTCACTAAATAAAAAGTTTACTGCATGTGGTAAATTTTTTTAAACTGTGCAGTTCAGTTAACTTTGACTTCTGTCATGTCATCCACCAGATGACCACAGTCGTCCAATATGGATTAGCTGTTGACCATATGTGTAGGGGTGTCTGGTATAGTTCTTTTGACACTGTACTGTGAAAATAATGTGTTGTGCTGCTTCAAAGGAGTCTATGTTTTTTACCAACTTTTAGAGCAGTTTACTTTTATTTGTGTGTTTCATTAGGAATGCACTATCAGAGTGAGAAAGATTTATTGTGCTGCTTGACACAATGAACTGGGCGTCTAAATTAATTATCTAATTCCTCTATGAATTTTCCTGATGTTAAATTTTCGTATATTGAAAATCTACTCTTCATTGCAACAGGGACCAAGTTTCATAAATGCGACTTGAACTGTGCTGGATTTAAGCTTTGGCATTATTGATTTACTTTTGTAACTGTAGCAGTTGAGTAGTTTTTACACTGATGAATACCTGCAACTTGATTACTTCCGATTGAGGAAATAAGCAGAATGATGATGTATGCGATGTAACTGCAGGGAATTGGAGCCAGTTGTTTAAAGCCTGATTGTTGCAATACACAGTTTGTGTTCAAATGACACTTCAGTCTAGCATGCTTTTGTAGTAGTAATTTTTTCCTGATTCACTGATTTGTTTGAATGTCTAGTTATAATCGGCAGTAGATTCACCAATTTGTGTTCACTGATTAGTGCACTGCTGACAAAATATGTCTTCACCGTAAATAACTGTTCACCACCTTCTCATGTTGAGACATGTCTTCGAATTCACCGACTTTGTTTAACATTTACTATTTTTTATACTCGTTAGAAATTGTGTTTATTGTTGAAGTGCAGTGTGCACAGAATGTCGAGTGTTGAAGTTGATGATTTGCCATTCTGCTTTGACGTATGCTGGTTTGAATTCAAATCATATGCTACATATGTATGTTTGTCTGTTGTCTTTGTTAAGTTATGTAGGCCCTAATTTTAAGATTTTATGTAAATTTTAGAAATTGAATAATTATTCATAAGGAAAGCTGTGCCTAAGGCTATGCATCGAAAATGACTAGTTTGTTGTAATGGTTTCAGAAACAAGAATGTTACAAGCAAATTTTGATAAAACTAGTCATTCGTTATGTTTTTAGGAATATGGATAATGATAGAAGTTTAAACAAAAGCAGTCTGTGGTTCAAAATGGTTGGTTTTAGAGTAGTTAATGATGTTTGGTATTTGATTATTTTGGTATGTTTTATTAAGGTTTCCGTGTGTTTTCCTTGACTTAAAAAAAATGAAAACGACTTATTTAAATTTTAAAATCTGTTTCTTTGCCAATAAGTAGAACAAATGTTTTGGTGCGTTGCCAGCCATCGAGCTACATGTCGAGATGTAGTTAAAAACTGAGAAACCTAATTGTACGCTTCTGTTGGTAAAATGACAAAAACGCTGATTTCATAGATTTCCATATCAATGAAGCTTGTAGGAACAGAATCTTAAATATACAATGTCTTTTAGTAAGGTGTTTGTAATATCTGCTGCAGCTTTGTGATTTGGATATGATTAGTGCTGTGTCTCTGAGTAGGTACCTGGACGAGGTGCTATATAAATCCTGTTTGAATAAATGAATGCAACGGGTATGTTAAACTTTTGTACTTTATCACATAAATACCTGGAATAAAATAAGGTTATCATCTTATATCGTAATTTTATCTTACAGATAATTTACAAGTAGTTGCGTAGTTTGAAATGCAATATAATATCATGTAACATTTAGTTGTTTTTGTTATTAAGTTTCTGTAAACATTGTTTCATTTATTTCTCTAAAGAGGCTTAACTTGTGTGCAGTTGGAGTACACTTGGTTCCGAACAAATAAAATACATATTGCTGTAGAATTAAAGGATTTAACTGTATTTTTGTGTACGATGCTGTTTTCCTTTGAGCTTGCAATGGAACTGGTCACATTACACTTGTTGTGATTTAAAGAAACACTGCAAAACCTGATGTTGTTGAGTTTCAATTGATAGCAATCTGTTCTTTTCTGGTAAGCCCTTGTTCTATTTAAGACCAGTGGTTAAATTCAGCCGGAAATGAGACCAGCACCTTGGATTTGAGAGTTGCCACATAAGCTATTAGATCACCAATTAAACGAGGAAACCCATAACCTAAATGTGCATGATGTTTCACAATAATTGACCATGTGATTCTTGTTTAATCGATTTTGCATGGTTTGTGAATGGCAAATGACGAGTGTCGGGTAGAGAATCATCAAGTCAGCATAGGCTTAAAATAGAAAAATTATTAGATCCATCATTTAACCAGTGTTATTTTAGTTCCTGAGAATAGAATAAGAATAATAATTATTTTAATATCGTTCCATGGAACGAAAACTGGAATAAAAAATAATTCTGGAACGAGAATAGAATAGGAATAAAAATTTCAATATTTTTCTGGTGAGAACGGAATAGAAATAGAAACTTTTTTAAAACATTTAATAGTTTTTCGGACTGAAGGCGGCTCCTGAAATAGTTCTTGTTGGTTTGTATGTGCACTTGTTATAATCTTATAAATAGGTCAAAAGACTCGTGACACTGTTTTGTGTGTTACTGTAATCATTCATGTTAGACATAACTATGAGAAGTGGAATTGGAAGTGGAACTAGAAATATAAATTTTCTGGAACTGGAACTGGAACTAAAATTATTTCTAAATAGGAAGTGGAACTAGAATAAGAACGAAATTTATTTATAAAGAAGAACTAAAACTAGAATAAAAATTACAACAACGGAATAGAATAGGAATAGGAATAAAAATTAATGCTGGAACTAAAATAACACTGCATTTAACGACTGCTTAAGACTTAGACATGCGGATTTTTATCAGAGGTGTATCTTGTGGACGAATCGTGGTTGAAGTGTGCCAAATCAAACACTTTCACACTGCCAGAATACCCCGTCCCATAAACAAATTTTTTCATGGCCGGTATTAAGCTTCATACATAAGATGGTACTCTTACTTTGATCGTGTTCTGGAAGAAGGCCTCTGGGACATCCTCAATGAATGACGTCCTTGGATGCCTAACGTGAGGCAGCCTGTAGACCTGTCAACATTCCCAAATGGAGCCAAATGTAAGACAATAGGGACTTGCAAAATAGAGCCAATAATATATATGAGCTCCATCAAATGTCTACATGGATATGAAGGCAGGGAAGCACACCATTCAAGAGACGCATATATGCGTAGTTGCAGAGCAATTGACGAATGATTGAGCAATGACAGACATGACAATGATGGCCAATAAGACCCTGATGCCAGCATGCCTACAGGTGTGGAGTCAATGTAGGACTCTAATAATAATTTATGAATTCCTTAGAGAGCACTTAAATGGGTTTGAAATGTTTATGGGACTGGGTATTCTGGCAGGAATGAATCTAACACTTAGCCCACAAATAGTGCATATTGGGAAAATCCCTGAATATGGTCACATCTGCATCTACTATGCTGGAGGTGCTTCATTGGCTCCCTATTTGCCAGTGTATTGAGTTCAGGGTAGCTGCTCTGGTATAGCGTCGTCAGGCCTCGCGAATTTATGCAGCTGCAAAGTATTTATGTGCAATTAAAAATAGTTCAAAATGTTCATTTTCACCCGATTGCCAATTAACTAACATCACATTTAAAACATCACATTTAAAACAACGAAAGCTTGAAGGAGATCGGTCGTCCATCTCTGGTCCGTCCATCTCAGCTGTTCATGACGTCATCGCAAACTTGGCCTTCAGCACCTAGCGGTTGAAAAGTAATTAATGAAAACTGTGATTTGTATGAAAAGTATTTTACAGCATTATTATTATTATTATTGTGTGTAATATGAATTATGTTATAAGTCTAAATTAATTTCAATATGGTCTCAAAAAATGTGCGCATTATTTGTTAGCATTTGGATCTATTAATTTGGGATTAATAAATGCATAGATTGCCGTCAGTCACAAGATGGCTCTAGCGGAATTTATCGAATTATCGTTAATGAAATGTAAATAAATAAACCTTTGTAGTGGAGATGTCGGTGCCTGTTTTGTAATATTTAATTTTTGCAAATTCCTCTTCTGCTGAGTAAGTGCACGTATTTGTTCTGCCTAGTGTATTTTTGCATTCTGGCGCACCTTCGGTAATGGAATAAACAGAATCTGTACTATTTTGGGGAGCAGATCACTGCTGTATCAGAACACTAGCACACAGTCGCTTTCTAGTCGCGTGATACTAAGTCTTGTAGGTCTACATATAATAATGTATATTTACGTTGCATGTTTGGTTGTAAAACTGCTGCCACCACTGACGTCGTGGTTTACATTTAGGATGGGGGGGGGGAATTATGTGTACGGCGCTTTTGTAGTGGAAGTGCAAATATCAATTCAGCTGTTCAAGAACAGGGAACTACTAATTTATTAACTCCAAAGTTTGTGTTTTTTTCTTATTCTATGTTTGTAGGTTTGACTTTTAAGACTTATTCTGTTTATTAATGCAGGTTCCTGCAATTACAGATTCATTAAAGCTGTAACTCTGGAAACTAATTCATTGACTGATATTAATTGGAAGAAGAATGTATTTGAGAACCGTTTTGGCATTTCATCTTTTGTCAGCAAGTGGTAAGTGTACTTTGCATTTCATCCATATAATCCATATATAGTCCACCACGCCACCTACACGTGGTCCCCCCTGTCGAAAACGAAGTGCGTGGTGGGCGACCGAGTTCTCGCCGGTATATGCGAGAATCCAGAGGAGAAGATCCTGAAGGACGGATGACGGAACTCGGCAACGCATGGAGATGGTGTCTCGCTAAAAACACCGAGGGGAAGGCAACGGGAGACCACCCCTCTACGAATCCCGAGTAAAATGTCAAATAACTAAAGGAGAAGGCCCAGCGGAGGGAAGAGTGGCGACATTGGACAGCCGAACCTGCCTAGGGGCAGAGAACCAGAAGAAGAAGAATCATACTTATAAAATGTGGGTAGATTGGTAAATTGCAGTTATTTGCAAATTTGGCAATTTGCAGTAATTGCTGATCGTAGATTATATATTTGCAGCATTGAGTGCTTGTCATGATAGTTTCATAAATAAATAAATAAATATAATTAATTAGCAGCTGTAGTAATGCCTTTGTCTAATGCAGTGCTGTCCAACCTTTTTGACACCGCGGGCCACCAAAGAACTTTTCATGAAGTCGATGGCCGCACTGGTGAACTCAAGAGCAACAATGATATAATGTAAATTGTTCAAGCTGAATTCAAATCTACTGTTGAATAATCATAACGAATGTGTCGTCGGAACGGGATGTTATGGTCACATTGTCAAAAAACAAGCGAAGTTACGAACTTATGGCTATGCAAGTTGGCCTGCGATTTGTTTTCTTCATTTTCACAAAATTTGAAAACATTTCATTAGCTTAGGCGGACCACTTAAAATCAGCTTGCGGGCTGCATGCGTCCGTGGGGCTGCAGATTGGACAGCACTGGTCTAATGCATTGGACATCAATTGATGATGTGCCAGAACTAAACTGCATCTGTGTTTTTACTAATAAAAAAATCATTCTAAGTTTTTCAGCTGCTGTGGTTGCACAACAGCAAAAATTTTGTTTTCAATGGGTTAAGAAAGAGCTTAGTGGCCGCTATCAAATATTGCATAGATTTTCTCAGAGGTGCACTGATGCGTGACAAAACAGACTTAAGCGATATGTAAATTTGAGTATCAGTTGCATAGAACTGATGTCCCATTGAATGACTGAGTGATTGCTAAGTGCTGTTCCCAGTGGTATGGTTATATTGTAAACAAAAGAGGGCCAGGCATCGAATCCTGAAGGATGGTGAACAGCAGCGAGGCATTAAACGAGCAACGTTGCCGATTTAGTGCAGGTCCAGAAACCCCAAGCTACTGCTGGAGGTGATGCAGAAAGTCAAATAATCCACAGCACTGTGAAAAACAACAGAGAAGATCTAGGTTTGATGCCACTGTGAACAAATCTAGAAGAAGTGTCAACAGTGTTCTGCCCTACTAGGTATCTTAAACGCTAAGTTTCTGTATGAAGTAAAGTAAAGATGCAATAAGTTCTTATTTATTTAGCAGCGAGAGATTCATAGTCTTGCATGCAAATGTCGTAGAAAGTTAGTGTTTTACGTTGGCTGGTATTGTCAGAATTTTTGATGACATTTAATTTTTCTTGCAACTGCTGCTTGCCTTGCATGTTTGTTTGGCTATTGTCTTTTTCAGTTTTTTGTCTTCAGTGGGACTACGATGAAAGGGGACAGATTGGTAAGCAGCTTTAACTTTGTTTTATTTACAAAATGTGATGTGTTCCAAGACAATTGAAGAAATTGCAAATCCCAGCAATGGTTACTATTTCTGTGTAGAACCTGTCCATTATTTCAAGTTTCTCCTCTCGTATGTATCGGGTACTT
The DNA here is from genome assembly GCA_945859605.1 of Lumbricus rubellus. NCBI lineage: Eukaryota > Metazoa > Annelida > Clitellata > Crassiclitellata > Lumbricidae > Lumbricus > Lumbricus rubellus. The sequence goes on along the minus strand of OX243811.1, from coordinate 54,277,857 downwards.
GTGTTGGGTCATTTATGGATACAGACAAGGTGCACACTGCGCACCAGTCATTTTGCTGACCTCCTGAGTTTTGGAGTAGGAGTATGGGCCCTCCTTGTTTGACCCATGTGCCAATACTCTGTCGGATTACATTCACTCTACATGCTTAGGCCCATCAATTCTGCAGTAGCATTAAGGAACTGCGCTGTGGTCCATGTAACACTGCACACTTGTATATGCTATATCCGCAGTGGATTGTCTTTTGTTTGTCTTTATGATTGACAACTGACATGCACTTTTTTCGGTTCTAGGACAAAATGGTAGCGGACAAAATGGTACGGACAAAATGGTATGGACAAAATGGTATTGGGACAAAATGGTATTGGACAAAATGGTACGGACAAAATGGCACGGACAAAATGGTATGGACAAAATGGTATGTGACAAAATGGTACTAGGACAAAATGGTACGGACAAAATGGTGCGGACAAAATGGTATGGACAAAATGGTAGCGGATAAAATGGTACTAGGACAAAATGGTACGGACAAAATGGCGCGGACAAAATGGTATGGACAAAATGGTATGGACAAAATGGCACGGACAAAATGGTATGGACAAAATGGTACTTAGAGACAATGATATCAGACACTATGTACGGAGAAAGTGGAAAATGGGATTGAATTGTTCGACATTGTTCTCATTTTGGTGTATAAAATATAGCTTATGACATAGGCCTAACCACCAGTGTTTAATCTAGTTCCCGTCCTCTGGGAGAGGAATGCAGATTTCTGGGGGGGGGGAGACAATCGAGCGTTCGGCGGACGGTCGCCGAGGCGCGTAGCGCCGAAAGAGGAGGGGTGTGGTGAGGGGAATGTGCCACTCCCCACCCGAAACTTTTTTGAATTTCCACATTGCAATGGTATCATTGAAGCTGTTATCTTAACAAAATCGCTGTACTTTTTCAGGGCTGACAAGAGTGGCCTAAGACTTTAATAAATATAGGCTACGCTTACAATAATAATTTTTGGGGAGTTTCCACATTGCAATGGTACCCTTTTAAGATGCCATTTTTATCAAAATTGCTCAATTATTTCCGTGCCGATAAAAATAGAGTGTTTTAGGATTATATATAATCACTGCAATAATAATTTCCTTCAGATGATCAGTTCTACTGTTGCTGGTTTATTAGGCCTATAATGAATGACTGCAGACCTGAATATAATAATATTAGACTACTTAAGCTGACTTTTCAGCACTGGATCAGCTTATACCTGTTTCCAAAGATGGTCCTGAATTGCTGACCTGGACAAATTGCAGAATTCATAACAAATGGTACACAAGCCAACCAAGAACTAATAAACTACAGGTATCAAAATCTGGAAATAATTATGTTGTTTTACTAGATGTTCAAAGACCAAAACATTTGAAATTTGTCCGTTTGAAATGTGAAAGAAAGCACTGCAGAGAAGCCATTTAGCTGTACAAAACTAGTATTTGTACAAATATAATATTAATATATACAGCAAATTTTACTCATTGCAATATGATAGTATCATTATACTATATTAGTAACTGATAGTCTTAAAAATAGGCCCCTAATCATATAACAGTAAATAATATCACGGTATATTATAACACTTCTTGTAAAATAATGATGTAAATAGCAACTAAAAACCATGATCATTTTGTCAAATTTTCTGGGGGGAAATGTCAATCCTGGGGGGAACTTCCCCCCCCCCCCCAAAGACGTCTAGATTAAACACTGCCTAACGACGGCAAAACTGTGCTAACGCTACCCTACCATATAGGTTGCGGCAAAGAAATATTTGATCCGAATTTTTTTGTCTGTGCCCTACCAAAGTATGTTCTACATCTTCTTTATTTCTATCAGGGTCTGCCTACTGTAAATCTATGAATCCCACGACCCTGATGCTACTTGCTCCGATTTTCACCTTGCTTAATTTAGAGTTGAATAATCCGCTCAGGGTTTATTTCACGGTTCCACTAAAACTGGCACACCAACAACAGTACTGGTCCCCAGACAACTCGTCCAACGACAACTCGTCCACCGAAATGGAAGCCGGATTAATGAGAAAGCGCTTGAGAAATGAAAGGTAGATGAAGGCTCCTCATTTATTAAATAGAAGCTGGATTTATGAAAAGACTTTTATAGTTTTCTAGCCTAATTGGAAGCTATAGATTGGTGATTTTCATTCATGTACTTCAACATGCATCCAGCTTCTATTTCAGATCTAAAAACATCTTGATTCAGCTTCCATTTCTTAAACGTTTTTTCATTAATCCAGCTTCTATTTCACCTGTAAAAGAACCTTCATCCAGCTTCTATTTCCCAAGCGTTCTTTTAATAAGTTCAGCTTCTATTTCACCTGTAAAAAAGCCCTCATCCAGATTCCATTTCTCAAACGTTTCTCATCAATCCAGCTTCTATTTCAGCTGCAAAAAACCATCGACTAAAACAATTCCCAGAGAACATTTTGTCGTTAACCATTTGACGATGAATCAATATTTCGTGGACCAGTTGTCGTTGGATCAGTTGTCAGTGGACCAGTTGTCGTGACACCTTATTACACGAACCTTCGCAAGGTCCACTCTTCTGATACCCTTCTGTTAGCATCATATAATTTAATGAATAACGTCACGGTATATCATCAGAGTTCGTGTAATACAATTATCTAAATATAAACTAAAAACTCTTATTATTTGGTAAACAATTTTGTTTAGTCACTTATGGGTTGAGATAGGACCTACCCGTTCTGGAGATGCCTAGATTGAACACTGAACGTAACCCGATTTCCGCCTCTATATGTCAGTCTCAAATATAGAGTTTTGCATTCGTGTCTTCTATGTGCAATGTGCATGTGGGTCATTTTTTTACATTTATTAGTTTAGTAGTACACTGCTGGCTGCGGCACCGGGTCGCCGCAGCCCCCTGTTGCGTGGGGCACTAGGCACGAGCATCGAGTGTCTGGACCATAAAACGGCTTAGCCTGCGCCCCATGTCACACTATTTTAAACCCTTCTGATTAGGATTACATATATACACTAATAATTAATAATTATATAGAGGGAGAGGGAGAGATAGAGAGAGAATAGTTAATGAGTTGGTTTTTTAGAAGGGCCGCAACACAGATTTTTTAAATGTATGAAATGTTTTAAGTCTAAGAATCTTTATCTCCAAGTACCATTTTGTCCATACCATTTTGTCCATACCATTTTGTCCGTGCCATTTTGTCCATACCATTTTGTCCATACCATTTTGTCCATACCATTTTGTCCGTGTCATTTTGTCCATTCCATTTTGTCCATACCATTTTGTCCGCGCCATTTTGTCCGTACCATATTGTCCTAGTACCATTTTATCCGCTACCATTTTGTCCATACCATTTTGTCCGCACCATTTTGTCCGTACCATTTTGTCCTAGTACCATTTTGTCCCATACCATTTTGTCCGTACCATTTTGTCCGTGCCATTTTGTCCGTACCATTTTGTCCAATACCATTTTGTCCCAATACCATTTTGTCCGTACCATTTTGTCCGTACCATTTTGTCCGCTACCATTTTGTCCGGTCACCCTTTTTTCACATTGAAGTTTTGACACACTGGTCAAACCAAAATTCATGTACCTTTTTGTTTTAAATTTTTAAACCATGCTCACACAGATGGCATGTAGTTCTGTTTCGCAGGTTCTTATAAGTCTGTATATTGAATGGCTGGATACACACACATTTGCACACAAGTGAAACTATTAATTGAGATGAATGAAATGACACATTGCATATCATATTTTCTGGAAGGTCCAAGCACCTGGGATCATTCTTATCCATTGTGCTCCGGGTCAAGCCAGTCTCCGATCAACATAGACAAGCAGAAGGTTCGTTTCAATACTCACCTCATCACGTTTGACCTTCCAGGGTATGAAACGATTCCACGAGGGGCACACTGGGAGTTGCAGAACACAGGCAAAATGGGTATGTCTCCATTTGTTTCAGATATATCTAAAGCATTTGCATTTCTTTGCAACTGTAGGTCCAAGTCAACACACAAGAAATCTAGTGTAATATGTATATAAAATTTTAGCTGAGCTTGATAGCAATTTTTTGTTTAGTTTCATGACATTACATGATGTGAAACAAGAGTCAAATATTTTGAGCACACGCGCTGCCCATAGCTGGTCACCAGTTTCCACCAATGACAAGTTAGCAGTAAAGCTAGTCAACATAGCAGCCACTCATACACAGATGTTTGCATGGTTCAAAACCAGTGAGTCATGAGAAAGTTGTGTCCATATGAACAATTTGGAAATTTTATTCGTTTTAATATTGCTTTGTTTAGTTTGCACTTTGTTTGAATGTTGGAATATAAGCTTGATGGTTTGTAACAGATGGATCTGAATGAAGTTCTGTGCGTTTGTCAGTAACTGTTGTATGTTTGCTGATTCAGTTCAGATTCTTCTGAACGGAGATTACAAGGTGAAGGACGGCGGACTTGTTGGCGAGTTCAAGGCCGTTCGAATCGATTTCCATTGGGGAAGAGATGATCAGAACGGATCGGAACATCTCATCAATGGAACACGATTTCCTATGGAGGTAACTGCTATGCCAACACATCTGTAATGAATATAAGGTACCTTACTCCATTTCTTCTATTAGGTGCTTGAACCAGTATGAGATTAATCCTAATATTTTAGATATGGGAACTTGCTGTTTGGGTTCTAAATTGTGTGTCTTGGTGAGAGAGAGCTTGCTCATATTTTAAGACACTAGATCGGCTCAGACCTGCGACTCAAGCATTACAGTACTTAGCAGATATTACTTACATTACATATAATTATGAACTGCGTATCCATAAGCAGTATGATATGCATTGGTATTTGTGTTGTTCAAATACCAAACTATGAGAGAAGACACCAATGTGTCATGTCTGTAAGTGCATGGTGATTTTCGGTATCTCTGGCTATTGATTTAATATGCGATGGTGTGTTCACGTGTGTCGATTTAATATGCGATGGTGTGTTCATGTGTATTGATTTAATATGCGATGGTGTGTTCACGTGTATTGATTTAATATGCGATGGTGTGTTCATGTGTGTGTTTCAGTTGCAAATTGTTCATTACAATTTGAAGTATGGATCGTTCGATGAAGCGATCAGACAGGCGGACGGATTGGCCATCTTTGCTTTTCTATTTAAGGTCAGCTTCTGAATTATGCACTTTCAATATTTGTTTCTTTCCATTTTCCTTGTCTTGAACCTTGTAATATTAATTATAATATATTAATGTCTTAGAACCTTGTAATAATTGGCTTAATTACTGATTTAGTTATTACTTTCTTATCAGAATGAATAATCATATTCAGAGCCCAGTCATAATGTAAGGTGAGGAATGGTCCTTTGTGAGTTGGTAGAAGTGTGTGTGCATTCTGACATTGAAATTTATGTTACAATGCTCTGACAATGGTTTGGTTGAAATTGTTTTAGATCAAGGAACATGACAATCCCATCTTTATGCAGATTGTGAACAACCTTCAGAATGTTCGATATCGTGGTATTTATCAGCTCTACTTACTCAATATACAATATTGCTAATTGTCATTACCTTTTAAAAAATTGAGTTATTTATTTATTATGCTCTAGATGTGTTTCCAAACAAGACAACATCTTCATTGTTGCCTCATTTGTCATCTCACTAGCTTCAGAATTTCTTCCAATAATTTTCTGCTTGCTTTTGATTTAACTGCACATGTATTGATTATTTAATTAATGGTTTTCAGTATAGTATTAGTTATTAGAGTCGCAAAGGTTTGTCAGTCACTCATTCAATTGAGTAAAGCGGGGAGGAGACCCGACCGACGACTCCAATTGGAGCGTAGACTCGGAACCGACCTGGGCTGGCGAACCAAAGTCCACCGTGCCCACCTTCTCGTGGTGCGACCTGTTAGTAACCTTTCCGTATGGAAGGGTGAACGAACGGGCACGGATGGCAAACGGGGGGAAGGCAATGGCAAACCACCCCTTATCTTCTGCCAAGAAAATAGTCATGGTGTATCTAAAGAGTAGAGGATGCACCAGGGCTTTCGCCAGAGCTCCAGAAGCTGACGGCACCAGGTGACCAGGTGATTAGTTATTGTCTTATTGAAATTCTACTTATATTACTGATTGCCTTATTAATAGATGCCTTACAGATGATCAATTGTTTTAATTGAACAGCAACTGAGCTGCATTCTCTATGATGTAAAATAACCAACTGACTACAAGTCAATGTTTAAATAAAATTTGGTCTTCCTTCTCATTTAAAAGGATGCACTGACTTTTTATGTCCACCCATCATGGTTTAAAATTTTCAAATGTTATTTCTTTTCAAGCAAGTGTCTGTCTTTTTTCCAATTTAGACCAGCAGGCGACTCTTCGTCCTGTCCCATTGTTATCGATGCTGCCAATCAATCTGAACAACTACTACAGGTACGAAGGTAGTCTGACGACCCCACCATGCACAGAAACGGTTTCCTGGACGGTCTTCAGTGAATGCATCGAGATTTCTTCTCGTCAGGTAAATGTTTACGTGCATGTAATGCCGGTAAATTGATTTTTGCAGCTTATGATGGCGATATCTTGGAGCAAAATGTTAATCTGCTAATTGCATTTATAAGTTCTTGTTTGTGTTTTGTTAATTGACATAAAATCTGGCTAATTGTCCAATTGAATTGCTAGGTGATGTGATATTGTTCAATACAGAACAGATGGCAATTTTTTTTAACCAGATTTCTTCATTGTCTGACTGCAGGTTATGGTGCAAATGATTTCACATTGAAGTGTTTACATAGTTCTTCGAGTTCTTTAGCCACTCTGAGACTTTGTTAAATATTACAATACCCTAAGCAGTTTTCAACGTATATTTTCCCTAATATTTAGACACACAATAACGAAATTGGTCACCCTTAGCAGAGTCATTTGTTGTAATATCTTTCTTTTTTATTCACTTTTCTGTATCACAAAGTATAGACTGGTGTAGTCAGATGTTTGGTTCCTGCATATATTTTGCGCTAGTTATTCTTCAAGATGGATGCATCTCTGGATGTTTGTGTGCAGTATTTTGGCTCATAGATCAGGAAAGACTTCCAGAGAGAAAGGCTGAGTAAGCATATGGTAGAAGTTCATGCTATAGAAGGGACTTATGCCGGCAAAGCATCTGGATTGAGGCTGAGGAACAAAGAGGTCAAGTCGATCAGAGGATCTAAGAGGATGTAGTGAAGTGGCTGACAGATGGATGAAACACGAGATCACAAAGATACTTTGGAGTCCTACCCAATTGAGACTTGAGGACCACAAGAAGAACTTTAAATTATATGATTATTGGTTATGGTGCATTTTTAAACCATTGCAGTTGACTGTTGGTTTGACAGATGGAAATGTTCCAGAGATCTGCAAGTTCAAATCCTGCTGGTCAAGCGGGAAGCACGAAGCAGGATCTTCCGATGGGAAACAACTTCCGACTGGAGCAGCCACTGAACGACCGCATCATCTACAGCAGCAACATCGACGATGCTACGATTTGGACGGCCCCTCTGTCACCCATCAGCATCACTCTCGCTGTCCTCCTCGGATTCATCATCTTGTTCCTCGTTCTTGGCAGGCAGCAGCGCCTCGATGCGGAGGCAGACAAGACGGATTATCATGAATACGAGAATGAGACAGACTCACACCAGGACTGAATGGATGGAGCAGCTACTCCTGCTGTTCTCTTCTCAATTAGAATTTCGTCAACAGTAGAACTTGTGAAATATGCTTGTTAGATCTGCCTGTACTTGTTCCAGGCCTCTGTGTGTTAGTAGCTGACACTTGTTTACACGTTTTTCCTATTCAGGTATGCTCTTTGATTATAGCAGTTTAAAGTTATTTATTTTGCTTATGTTTTTGCTCATTTTGTGTGTGTTTTATTTGGGTCTATTAAATACACTGTGTGTGTGTGTTTTTCTCGCTTGTTTTGCTAACTTTCCCACTTGTGTTAATTATTGATGTGTTCTTTTTGTGACATGTGTCGGCTAGATACAAGAATGTGTTCAGAAGCGATTGTAACTGTAATGGAGCATTTATGTAGCTCAACTTAAGTAGCACTGCTCTGAAGCGTAATCTCGGCTGAAACCAAATTTAATGAAAGGCGTACACTCATGTTGCCCTGCTTAGAGATGACATCGGCTGCAATTTGATAGTCGCAGTGCTTTGTAGACGATAGACTCTGAAGGTTTTTGTGTTTGACTTTGCTTCGCATTGTGTTTGGCTATCGGTTTTTGCACTTGATTGCTAAATTAGAGCAGTTATGTCTTGACTAACTTACAGTTGAGTGGTTGCGCATATGATATGCCATGTTTTCACCCAATTTACTTACTGTGTTTTGACATTATTCATGGTGTATAGTTGTATACTGTGCATTCCACATGTATTGATATTTGTTCCTATTAATATGGGCACATCTGTATATTCGAGAAACAGTTCTAAGCAGATCTTTCTCAGGATGAAGTTGAAGAACGGCTGAGTTTCTGGAATATATTTAAAACATGGTGAGAGAGGCGGTTTTCCCGTAATCAGAGTTAAATTTTTATTATGGCTTATTCACAGGTGCTCAGTCAAAACAAAAGCAATGGGTAATGTTTAACCATTTGCTGTGCAGAGCATTGCAGTTTTTGTGTCATCTACAGACTCTTCTTTTATTATGCCATTACTTTTTTAAAAGTCTTAGTGAAGACTAAACACGTTTAAATATTATGTGTTGCAAGGTTAATTGTTGTAAGATGGGATCTTGGAATACTTGTTCTTCATAGGATCCAGGATTTTATTCGATTATTGAAGGAAATTAATCTTACCAATTTGCTAAAACTAGTCCAAGAGCAGAGAATGGTAGTGTAGGCCAAAAGCAGTGATCACCACTTAAGCTAAGATCTGTGAATCAAAGAATAGGCTAAAAGCAGTGAATCAAAGGGTAGGCCATGAGCAATGAATCAAAGACCCTGTTAGTGTTGATTAACTTGTTAATCAGTGTTTTAATAATAATGTAAAAATACCTTTCGCATTCAAAAGAAATTTTGATATGTGAAAGTTTAATTAAACTGGGTTATGTTTGCATCGTTGTGTTTCACATTCATTTCACTTTTGCTGGGCTGTATACTGTTTTTGATATAATACTGGAAGTTTAAGCTACATGTGCTGATGTTTGGCAGACCATAGATGCACTGGGCGTGTATGAATTGAGTTTCCACGACTGTATGCTACTTTCAAACCTATATCTCAATGCTGGTTTTTAATGAGGTTTACTTTGCAGATGGCGATTATTGATCGTTTGTGACTACTGTGTTGAGTTTTGTAATTTATTTATTTATTATTTATTTATTTATTTATTTATGCAGTTATAGTTACATTATATTAAGCTGCAGTACATTTTATTAAGCTGTAGAATCGCAAGGTCATTGTGGCACGCAGCTTGGGGGTGCATATATTGTTGATAGAAATGCCTGGATGTTAGAATTTCAGTTGTCTTATAGAGTATTATTCTTAGTCAAATGATTATTGAAACTGTAAATTGTTTCTTATTCGTCTATATTCGTCTTCCTACTTTTTACGCTTTGTAAAGTTTATCCTGGATACAGTTCAAACTTCGCCTGCTTTCTAACTCCGTGAAATCTGATGTGATTCGGTTCTTTTGCCGGTCCACGGTGCTACTCTTTTCTTTTCAGTTCTTTGTATTGGTGTTTTTATCCTTGGTTTAGACTATAATCTGATGAGCATTTATTGACTGCCAGTTGTGATTGTAATCTAGTCCAATGTAAAGATGAACATCTGGTGCCCTAAGTCAACAGGATGTGCGGGAATATATTTCATGTGAATAAGGTTGGTCAAGTCAGTGAATTCAGGACAGAAGTGTTTTACTTGAATTTCTGTTGATTTTATTTATTATAATCATATCAGCCTCGTCTGTATTTACTTGTTTACTTGAATTGGATATTTAAATAAACCATATATCTCACAGTTGCCATGCTGGTGGTTACGATCCTTGCTCATTGAGTTGCGAGATCTTTCGGTCTTTTTCATAAGCCATTGGTTGTTATTCAATTTGTTGAAGACTTTTGTTTCTGCTTTCTCACCTCAACCATTGACTATATGGATACTGGAAATGTCAATATCTGTTGTGTAGCCTATGTGTTTATCTCTACAAAAAGACTTGTTCTGCATAAACTCTACCGAAGTCTTAAATATGAGTAGATCTTGTTTACAACGTGCTATGGCATGAACTTGTGACAGTGGACTGAATTGTCAACGGTTGAGGTTTAAATATTTCTCGTATCTTGTATTAATTGAGGCTCTGTGAAATTCATTTTCATTATAGAAAGAAACATCCTTTTCCCATCTCACTTTCCTTCGATTTATCGTTTTATCCTGTGATTTTACAATGAAAGTTTCATATGCCAAACACAAATGATGATCCTAAAATGATACAATAGATGATTTTTTAATGTTGTTATGTTGTTTTCATGGTTTGGTTGTACACAATGTACAGACCAAGAATTGTTGAGAAACTCGTTTTTAAATCACCAAATGTTTTACAGCAACGTATGTTGTTTTTAGGATCACTATGTTGGTTGCTATTCGGATTCAGATTTGTCAGAAGCAGAACTGGTTTCAGTCTGATTTTCTGACTGATCTCATACTTGAGATTTGTCAAATGACATGCGACTTAGACGATAAATATTAATCGATATTCATTTAGCTATGGAGAGACATGAGTGAGAGTAATGTTGCTTAATTTCTACTACACTCGGTGAATGTGTAAGGCAAGGAAAGGAAGGGCTAACGTAAAATAATAAATTCTTGAAGACAAAGTGACAGGGTTCCTGGATCGTCGGCACACGCACAAATCTGACAACAGCCATACTTAGCAATTCATTTGAAAATAATTCATGTCTCGACTCGCAATCAACAATTCAGATTACTTGGTGGAGTAGTAAGGATTCGAGACTCAATAGTTTCACTGTGATGTACAGTCGAAAGAAGGTGTCGTAATATGTTATGGTGGACGGTGGTTTGATTGACGTTTGAGGAATGTAGGCCCAACCTAAACAGATGTTAGTGAAATGATATATATAGGCCTATTTAGGCTCAACTGAGTGATGTGAATAGATCAGTGGAACAAGAGAGAAGACATTGAAGGGTCATTGTTTGGCTAAGCTATAGCTATAGTCAGCATTGTAGACACGAAATAGATGGGATTCCGACCAATAGCCTACAGATCTGATGTGGATTCTGTTTGTGGAAGTTTCAATCGGAAGAACTACAAGCTGTGCAGCTCTTGTGGCTTTTGAAGGAAAGTAATTGACCTCATTTGGAATCACTTCGTTGGATCCGTACGTCTTTCATAATGATGGCTTGTAATTGATGGGTGCAGAGCAGATCGACAGCCAAATAGGCTAAACAAGCGAATAGGACAGCAAAAGAACGACAAGGATAGGAAGCCGGGAGATTAATGATGGAGAAAAAGAAAGTTGGAAAAGATAGTAGGCTACGAAAAGGGCCAGAGAGAGAGACAGCAACGAAGAAGGTTGAAAAGAAGCAGTTGTAGTCAAATGCAGACAGAAAGTGAAAATAAGAGGAAGAGAAAGGGAAGAGGTAGGCTACTGACAGAGGTTAAAAAGGAAAGGGTTAAAGAGAGACAGACAGAGTGGAGTCGTTGCCTACAAATGCATTAATCATCCTGAGGTTGTTGGTCTCTGATCCTTCCTTCCTTCCAACTGCCCCCCCCCCATCCGCTTCCGATGAAGGTCAGATAAATAAGTTGGACACATTTCGTCTGTTTATTTCTCCTCTCATCGTCGTCGGTCGACAGATGATAATTAATCGTAGCCTACATCAGATCAGTCCTTCAATCGGACAGAACGCCATCTAGGGGCTTAATTTGTATGGGAGGAGAAAGCAGAAGACAATAGGACTTTGTATGGCCTATACCAAATGACGTTTTAGAAGTAGCCAGCTAGTACGATATTGTCAAACATCCATAATTGTGTGATGCAGCACGCGGAGCCAAGTCAACCGAGTCAAAATTGTAGCGTTGTGCTATGGGGTCTTTTATTGCGACATCTCTTTGTTTCAAAATCACTAGGCTATTATAACGTCAATAATTATTTTGATTGGACATGATGATGCTACATGTAGGTTATCAATTTGCTCTAAGGACTTCGTATTGTGACGCCTTTACTAAGTTCTCTTTGTTATGTAATGTTGTCATTAATTTCGTTGCTGCTACGACGTAATAGCTCTGAGGGGTCTACTATTATGACGACATATTTTTGGTCTAGAACACTATTGTTGCGTCATTAGTTAGGCCCTAGGCCTATGTCTAGTGTTACGTTATTGAACTTTACTTAAATCCGCCACTGGGCTCGCTGTAGTAAATATATGCGTAGTGGACCGGTTGGTTCTCAGAAGGGGGGATTGGAGGGTAATCACAGCACCCGGGCCCGCACTAGCCTTAATCAGTATGAGAATTGTGGAAAAATAACTGGGGGGTTGGCCTATGATAAACTTGAAATTGGGGTATGAAAAACATACTTTAACATGGGGCTCTAAAAATGACTGGGGGGGTTGAACCCCCCAACCCCCCGGCAATTCTCACCCTGGCCTTAATATGTAATTTTATAGGATTGGTGAGTTTGTATATTATAAACTAATTTGATTTTATTCTTAGTATATTCACAAAACCTACAAGATGCCTTGTGTCATGATGTTTGCAGAATTGCAGGAAAAAACTTTGATGTAGCCTAATGTAATCCTTGTTCCCGATATGGACAGTCGTTAGACCTAATAAGAAGTTGGCTAGGCGGCTAGGCCTATACTGTCAGTATAGGCTCTCGTAGGAAGTTATATTCCTGCCAGATAGCAGTATAGGCACACAGAGGGATGGGGTAAACGGTCTCTTAGCGAACTCTGCTTTCTGACTCAAACAGATCAGAAACTATAATATAGGCCTATGCATGTGACTGAAAAGAGAGAGCTTATGATGGTACGTGACTTACTCAAGCTTACAGCAACTTTTGTGCAGTTCGTCACTTAATAGCAATAATTATCGATTGCATCCTACCCCTACCTATATGTATATCCTCTACAGTACACTGCATGTCTACATACATGTAGTTCTATTCCAGTCGACTTCGAGCGTGACGGAAAAACCCGAGGCGCTTTGTCCTTGACTCCTTTCATATTAGTGTCGGAGCTATTGGCAATTAAAGTCTCAGCAAGATATACAAAAATGCAGTCTAAGTCATATATGCCTATAGCAAGACCACACGTAGGCCTACACATTAGATCTCTGAGGGTAGCATATATACACAAAGCTAGAAACGGTATGGGATCAATTATCGGGTAATTATTCATTCAAAGCTGGAGGGCATAAATCTAACCACGATTGGTCTTCTTGTTCCACGATCTCGGACTGCCACTTTACTTAAATCCGCCACTGGGCTCGCTGTAGTAAATATATGCCACAGCCCAACACCGCGCCTTTGCCTCTGTCTGCCCTTTACTGTGGAATGGCCTTCCTACTATTATTCGTGCTCAAATTTTATCTGGAGGCTTTACTTTTTCTGCCAGATGTCTCAAGACTTTTCTTTTTCCAGGAGTTCTTCGCACTGGGAGCGCCTCTGATTAGTTTGTGCTGTGAGAGGCGCTTTATAAATCCAAAAATAGAATAGAATAGAATAGAATAGAATAGAATTGATTCACGAATGCATGGGATTAGGCCTATAGGCCCTATAGTAGGCTACTCATGTGAACTGTTCTTGTATGAGTTGACAGTGTCGAGGGCAGATGACTGTTGCCTTGCTTGTGGTCTCAACGCACGTGGGCATTCATCAAGAAAATTTGACTATAATATTATTATAAGCCTAAAGTGGCCCTAAACATTAATTTGAACCTGCAGCATGTGCTAGAGGCGCAACCACGGTCTAGAAGTTTGGGGAAACCAGCTATAGCGTCCTAGTGGGGGGGGGGGCTAATGGGGGAGATTGGCCTATTGTGCGCACGAAGGGCGTGAAACCGTAATTGATAAAGGCATGAAGTCCCTAACAACCAAATGGTAGCCTATAATATACGGGACGTCGTTACCTCTTTCAATAATTAATTATAACAATTGCATTATGATGTCATAGAAGCTATAAATTGCCACAGTAACGTTTTATAGCAATTGCATGGTGATTTTCGTGAAGCAAACTATGTTCGGGGTAATTGACGGCACAGGGGTCAGAGGGAGGCCAAGCAGGGAATGGCTGGACGACGTCAGAGACTGGTGCGAAATGGACGTACAAAAACTGAGCTGGCTGGCACAAGAACGCGACAAATGGAGGATGATGGTGAAACATGCGATCGACACCAACGGGCATTGTGCCTATGGACTGCGACGATGATGATGATGATGGTGATTTTCATAGAAGTCGTAAATCGTCATTGACCGCTGACAGCAAAAAGTGCATTGTGGTTTCGTTGACATAGTAACCTATTATAATGATAATTGCATTGTGGTTTCATAGAAGTATTTATTTCCATAGTAACCTCTTATATTAAGTGCATTGTGATTCCATGGAGAAACTACGTATTACCATAGTAACCTCTTATTATAAGAATTGCATTGTGATTTCATAGAGGCTATAAATTGCCATAGTAACCTCTATCTTATAATAGTAACTGTATTGTGATTTTCATTGACATATTGACATAACATATTTCATATTGACATTAGCAGCCACATGTATACCCCTACGCAATACAACAAAGTTGGCAGACAGAATGAAAAAACATACACACACAGAAGACAACCATGCGCATGGAACCAAACATAGGCTACAGATGCACATGTAATGACAGACAGAGGTATACAAAGGTACACAATCACCACCACCATCTCTTCCCCCCACACACACAGACAGACGCACACACAAACACACACAAACACACACAAACACACGCGCACACAGCCACACGCACACACGAGGAATGCAGTGATGACGTGACTCATCGCAATGTGTTGCTATATACCTCGTTGTGTGTTGCCGCATTCTATAGATGAGAAGCACATCAGCGGTTGGTGTTTGGATCTTTCTTGCCGAAAGCCGTCCGTCTTCTGCTGAGGATCAGTAAAAGCAAACACTGAAGCACTGTACATAATTTATCGTCTATAGCTATAGCTAAAGCTATAGCAGTGGGGGATGGCATATCCCACAGCTGGACGTCTTCAGAAGAGAGAAGCAGATGGCCTCCTACTCCTTGAAAGCATAGCAATACCCTTCCATAACACATCACACTTGCAAGTAAAACACACATCGTATACGTAAACGGATCAAGTGTTGCGTGTATACAGCGACTGCCTTAGATGCTACAAGTCCGTCGATCGACGAAATCCAGAGGTCTCTACATGTACTTTCTATGTATACCACAACAGGCCAAAGATTTAACGCAGCATCACGATTTACTTTTCCCGTTCAGCTGTAAAAGGCAACATTGAGTAAGTAAGTAAGTAAGTAGCGTTGCCGTCTGATCGTTTCAAGATCATTTCAGGCTCTATGTTTGACCTTGATACGCCAGCAAAGCGCATGGATTATCATTAAGTACTACTTACTTTGTGGAAGTACTTTATTTATCGGTAGGGTCTTCGATAATAACCTTCGTTTAATTGAGACAAATCAGGATGACACACCGCACCCAGTTACATGTCAATGCATTTTAAAAATAAACAACAAAGGTAATGTGAGGATAACAACGATCATTGGTCGGAGGGTCGTGAAAGACTCCGGGGGGCGGGCATGCAGTGTATACATTGAGGAGGCTGCGGGTAAAAGAGCAGCGTCACCTTAATTCCCGACTCCCATGATGAGCAAAGGCATCGAGGTAGAGTTTTTCCAATGCATCGACTCCCAACTGAATCTGCTCTCAGGCATAATTGATGGTGATTGGTGAACCATGCAGCGCATAATTAAATGTCATAAGCACGAACTGTTGCTTCCCATAGCCTAGGACTAATACACAATCATAGCGACATCGCTATTATACACAATAGAATAATGACAATTCATTCAAATCTGTCATCGCTTTCATTTGAATTATATGGCGCCGTCATTTGATAACACCTTCAAAAACCTTAGACAACACAGAATGCAATCAGAGATTCAGACTGACAGCAAAAACTTGTCAATGGTCTGTATCTCTAGTCTAAGCTAAGGGTAGTCGTCAGTCGGAGTCTACTGCGCATGCGCCTATTCCGCGTCTTCTCTAAAGTGCAGCGAGAGATGATGAAAAGAGTTGTGAAAGAATCCCCGCTTCGTGTGCCTGCCACTCTTCGCTGCACCCTTCCTCCATCCAATCAGACGACACCTCACGACTTAGCTCATGCATATTCATGAGACAAGGAGGCGACGGAACCGACGAGCGGCGGTGGGCGGCGGGGGTGGCAGCGGTGGCACATGGCCAAAGCCTCGTTGGTGAAGCAGTGAGTGCCGCTGCAGTGGATTGAGAGTGTGTGCAACTGCAATGCTGCTGCTGTGACGAAGCGCCGTCTTCGTCAAACTCGTGCAATGCATTGACCAACGCTTCTCAATGTCATCGGCGAATCATCGACGACGCAGAAGCAGAAGAGTTAAAGGCAGCAGCATCAGCAGCAGATCTCAGCATCTCAACACAGCAGCTGCAGACCGGACGACCGCATCATCAGTCGCATCAGTCTCATCCGAAGTAGAAGAAGACGACCAGCTGCAGCAGCAGTTGAGAGGAGAAGAAAGTCGGAGGAAGAAGAACTGGAAACTGGATTTCGAGAGGTTTCTGTTGAAGAATAATTTTACGGCGTTCATAAGTCATCGTGTTAGAGAAAACGGAGTTTAGAGAATTCTAGAAATATGCGACAATTTAATATCGAGAATTGTGAAGTTTTCATTTGAATCGTGACTTACGTGGTGACAAAGATTATTGGCTGCTGCATGGGCCTACCAGTTTTAACATTGCAGAATGCAGATCAGCTGAAGCAGCACATTCAGAAGTTCGCAGTCTAAATTCAGTATAGACCAGACCTACTATTAATTATAGACCTATACGTGTATAAGCCTAAACCTGTTCTTCAGATCATATTATTGTATCCAGCTGAAGTCAAATCTGCGTGAAGTGGTAAATTAAACCGATCGTTGTTGTGATATAAAACCTTTGACGATGAGGCTCCTGTCTTTCTTCTGCTGTGTCTGTAACTTGGTGTCGATCCTGACCAACGGAGGAGGAGGAGGAGGGGGTCCCGTCGGGGTCTCTGCTGCCCCTCCTGCCCCCGCAGCCTCCACTCTGCTGATGGCACCGCTACAGCACAGGCAGCTGTCCGATCCCTGCTACGATGACGACAGCGTTCCAAGACGCTGCATCCCGGACTTCGTGAACGCTGCCTTCGGGAAGGAGGTGCAGGCGTCGAGCACCTGTGGCCATCCAGCCCCCACGAGGTACTGCCTAACGACATCGGACAGGGACGGACGGATCGGACGCAGCTGTTTCATCTGCGACGCCACCAACCCAAAGAGAAAGCATCCACCGACCTACCTGACGGACCTTAACAACCCCAACAACCTCACCTGCTGGATGTCGGAGCCACTGCTCCAGGGAGTCGTACCCTCCACCGCCAGCACCCCCTCTACCATGGCCACCGCCACCCACGCCTCCTCACATGTGCTGCAGGACATGAACGTGAGTCTAACGTTGAGTCTTGGCAAGAAGTACGAAATAACTTACATCAGTCTCCAGTTCTGTTCCGCTCGACCGGACTCGATGGCCATCTACAAGAGCATGGACTTTGCGAAGACGTGGACCCCCTTCCAGTTCTACTCGAGCCAGTGCCGCCGCGTCTACGACCGAGCGCCGAGGGTGCTAGTCACACGAGCGAACGAACAGGAGGCGCTGTGCACGGAGGCGTACAGCAGCGTCGAATCCCCGTCGGGTGCAAGGGTCGCCTTCAGCACCCTCGAGGGCCGACCGTCCGCACACGACTTCGACAATAGCCCCGTCCTCCAGGACTGGCAGACGGCCACCGACATTCGAGTCGTCTTCAACCGTCTCAACGCCGCTGAGACAGGAGGGACGGCTGAGGGGGCGACGGGCGAGGCAGGGGCAGCGGGGGCTGCAGGGGCCGATGGGGCCTTCTATTCCCTGTCGGACTTTGCCGTCGGTGGAAGATGCAAGTGCAACGGACACGCGGCGCAGTGCACCCCCGATGTGGCGGCGGGGGCTGACGGAAGACTCGTCTGCGATTGTAAGCACAACACGGATGGAAGAGACTGCGAACGATGCAAACCTTTCTATTACGATCGTCCGTGGGCCAGAGCCACCAATCAAGATGCCAACGAATGCATAGGTATGCTACACATTACATAATAATGATCTTACTGATACACTTACTTCTCTTCGTATTTATATTTCTCCATACTTATTCTATACTTGGGATATAGTCTACTCTTGTACTCTATTTGTCTTATTTGTCTTCATCATCATATACGTTTTCTAAGGCTATACAGTATACATGCGGGCGCTTCTGAGTGGATACTATATAGGGGCGCCATATAAATATATCTGAAATGATTCCACATAAATTATATTTTTAGATATATGTAGGGGGCATGCCAATATGGAGCTCTAATCGCGCAGTTGCTCCTGCCTATCTATAGGCCTAAGGTTATGTGAGTTATACGCTGTCCAATATTTGTTGTCCCGGAATAGTATCCCGTTGGAGATACGCCTGTTACCTTGGGTTGACTCGTCAGTGTTTTACAGGATCCTTACAACTTTTCTGTGTCACCGTGGTTGCAACTGGGAGCGCATCTGAGTGGACTTCTTGAGATCACTCTATACACATGCATTCTTGAAATGAATGAATGAATGAATGAATGAATGAATGAATGAATGAATGAATGAATGAATGAATGAATGAATGAATGAATGAATGAATACATAGCCAACATTGGGTAGGCTATATAAAAAAATAAGTTTTTTTATTGTTACTCGAAGCAATAAAAAGTTGCTATGGGTAATTATTATTATGGTTATAAATATTTTTGCAGTGTATATCTTAAATATCTCAGCAGCGCCACAAAAGAGCCGTATCCACAGCGACACCAATAGCGCAACTGCAACCAGCTTAAATAGCATCGGCGTTGTGCCAAAAAGTCCCGTTATAGTGGAAGAATTTTAGGAAAATCGACTCAACAAATTATCACTACGTAGAGACTTGGCAGAGTTGTTAAGTACACCCCAGTGATGAAAATACCAAAAGTCCCCATAAATCTGAGCTGTGCTCGAGCCGCCATCTTGGAAAATGGCGACCTTTTTCTAATTTTCAGCAATAACCCAAGAACCGTCACTGCTACTAAGAAATATACAATAACAAAAATGATCCTCATTTAAAGGCCATCAAGTTTGGTGTATACCATTTGTTTCTGGGATTAAAAATAAAAATGTTACATATGATAAAGTAGTCATCATTATGTATATCAATGCGAGTCTATGCGACATACAAAATTTTATGGCGGGAAGAATATATGGAAATACTGTGCTGCGAATGATGATTGAAGATCAACCTAATCCTAGCCGTAACATTTTTATTTTTGATCCTAGAAACAAATGTTGTACACCAAACTTCTTTGCCTTTTAATGAGGATCGTGTTTGCTCTTTTATATTTCCTTGTACCTGTGACGGTTCTGGAGTTATTGGCACAAAACCGAATTTAGGCCGCCATTTTCCAAGATGGCGGCTCGAGCACAGCTCGGATTTATGGGGACTTTTGGTATTTTCATCAGTGGGGTGTACTTAACAACTCTGCCAAGTCTCTACGTAGTGATAATTTGTTGAGTCGATGTATGATTTTTCAGCTAAAATTCTTCTACTATTAGCCTATTAACCTACGTGTATATAGGCCAGGTTTTCTGGTCGGCTTCAGTGAAACTCCGCCACTGGTTGCACTCTGCCAGTGCCAGTCCCAAGCCTGGACAAAAAAGGAGGGCAACACTGATCATATATATAAGTGAAGCTGCTATAGCCTCAAAACATGACATTAAATTTTGTGAAAGCTGCAGGGAGAAGATAATATAAACATTTGAAGTAAAGCAATTAATTGCTATAGGGTCAGTTGCTTAGTAGATCAAGTGCATCAGTGGTCAGGCGTGTCCGGCCTATGATAGAGGCCGCCCTCCTGGGTATCGCATTATGCTCTCAGTGGTACGTTGTACACATGTTTTTTAAAAGCCCACATACATACAAAATAATTATTATAGACTATAGAGCCGGTATCTACATGCTCTATAGGTATCAGACGTATGATACTCTAACATAATTATCCTGTACCTGAATATATAAACATATGAATATATAATTTATATATAATATCATATATATATATATATTGTATATATTGGTGTATATATATAGGCCCTACACGTATAAGGGTTCCTATACTATTATTGATCAGAATTCTTACATGTGTATACATATTATTCCCCGGAAGAGTGGAGCACATCCAGACATGTGCGCCGCATATTGTGAAAACAATGGCATGAAATCAGTTTCGTTCTGGTATAAACACGGGCGAATAGCTCGACATGTGCAGATAGTTAGAACGGAATGCATTGGTCGGTTGAAAGATGATGGGTATACCCTCTGCACGTATCATGTCTGTAGCCTACTATAGGTGTGAATGCATGGCTACAGTATGCGGAAAGAAGTATACACGTAGCTTATAATTATAGAAGAGAGTTTGTGATTTTTATACTTCCTGCTGGGACGGGGGGTGTGATAGAAAGGACTGGGGACCATGAAGGCTCATTCCGGTAGTGACCCCGCTGAGTGGTCATGCCCCCATCGTTGATTACCATTCCAACAGATCACGTGGCCGGCCAGCTGCCGTCCCTTTTAGCTGTGGCATGCGTCCAGACATATACAATTATACACCACGCGAAGTTTGTTTTGATATGCAATGGCCTGTAGAACTATTGCCCTATGTGTAGTTGTATACACCGTGTGGTACATGGGGTCAAGTAAGTGGAAAAGTAAACTGGCGATTGCGATTTCCGTTGACAGTGACAGTGTAATGTAACAGAACAATGCATAGCGTATACACGACAAAGACATTGTTAGGCATTTGTAATGGAAGTTGGCTATACTATTGTCTGTAGGCCTACACCTGACTTTCAGTTTCAAACTAAGAAGTCGGAAGGTGACAAACTATACAGCTGCATGCTGATGACTAAATCCAAACACCAATTATAGTAAGATCAGGAAATCAATATGTAGCCTATACTATAATAGTTCAATACAACTAAATTTCATATTGTTCGATTGTTAACAGATGCACTTTGAAGTCTAGGATGGCACCTGCATGACTGCATGGTCCTGTATTATAGGCCTATAATTATAATTGAGATATGGGTGTAGAACAATTCGTCGGAATTTCCTATTGAGTTTGATGTATCCATTGACTTTGCATGTGGTAGATCGTTTATGGCTGCATCCAAAGGGAATTGGTTAGACTAATATTGTATGGATTGTGCTACATGTACATGTATGTGTCAGTGGATACTATAGAGCAATCTTTCTGAAATGGTGAAAGACGCTAAGAGCCAACCATACGGTGGAACTTGGAAGGATCTTGTGGTCTGCATATATGCAGAAGTGATATGCAGACAGTAAGCTTAAGCTTAGACATTATGTCGCAATCTATCTTCAATGGGAGTTAGTATGATCCAGTCATCCAGAGATAAGTAAGTAAGTTTCGCCATGCATATACCGGGTGGCGCATAAAAAACGTCCCCAAACTTTGTTAATCTGGCAAAGATCTAATTTCAGAGATATCAAATATTAATTTACACCAAAATGTTAAGCAATCATTTCTGTGCACACATGTCAAATTTCAAGAGAGTATGTTTATTATATCACACTCTGCGGCAAGGTTATAACGCCGTACCTGTTAAAATATTTTGCACAAAACCACGTCATTTATTTTGCCGCGAACGAAAGTCTTCAATTGCGCCAGTAAGACTTTATCATGAGACTAGTCGTTTCTCTAAACAAATTTAATGGCATCTGCTGGAGTTTCGATGCACGGTAAAACACACATCATTGTCATTGATCCTCGGAAAACCAAAGTCAATGGAGAGTAGGCCTATTACATTGGCTTGTTACGCGATAAGCTCATTCCCGAACGTCGTATGCATGGGCCTAGTACGTAGACTCAATCCTGATGACAATTAGGCCTACATCTTTCAACAAGACAGTGCTCCTTCACATCGTTGCAGATTGGATCAGCAATTTCTTCAAGCAAACATCCCTGATTTTATCCACAGTGATGCCTGGCCTCCAAACTCTCCCGATCTAAATCCTATGGTCTACTTATGCACGGAGCGCCCCAAAGGAGCTTGTGTAATGTGTATGCTGGTCGCAGAAAATTGTTTCTAAAATTAATGCTGACGAACTTAAGCAGGTCATTGAAGTAAAAAATTAATAGTCTCTATTAGACGACACACAAATAGGCCTACAGAAGTCAACAGGACAGTGGAAATAGCGTTTAAGGGTCGTTACAAGAGAAAGCGGAGGATCAATCAAACATTTGCTCGCGTAAAACATCATCATTAAACAACTGTGCAAAATTTTGGCCATGGGTCATACAGTTCTAACAATTTCTCTCAAACGGTTGAGTATTTTTAGCTAAAATTTGGCTATGTTGTACAAATATGAATTATGATTAGTTTGATGTACTATGATTTAGTTTATCTTTAAAAGTGTTTAATTGCCAGCCTGCCAGGTTAACGACGTTTGGGAACGTTTTTAATGACGTAGGTTTGTGCAAAATATTTTAACAGGTACGACGTTATAACCTTGCCGCAGAGTGTGATATAATAAACGTACTCTCTTGAAATTTTACATGTGTGCACAGAAATGATTGCTTAACATTTTGGTGTAAATTAATATTTGATATCTCTGAAATTAGATCTTTGCCAGATTAACAAAGTTTGGGGACGTTTTTTATGCGCCACCCGGTACATGTATGTAGGCTATGGGCTTACAAATACAAATCGCATCCTGACGTGTTTTTTGGCAGCAAAAGCGAATTCCTGAACACGAACTATTGTGTAATCGCGTTCGAATATCTCTTCGTATCGACGACTGTTTGATCATAGAAAATTTGTATAGCGCCCCTTAGGAGAACATTAGGATACGGTACACAGAAAATAGCCTATAGAATAGACGTCTAACTGCATTTTAGTCGCAAGCTATTTGCTGCTTCGTCGCCGAGTCTTTCATCTTCTCCACTTCATGACACAATGTTCATTCGGATCCATTCAGATGAGAGAGGGTAGAAAACAGAACAGCTCATTCAAACGAAAGAGGGTAGAGAACAGA
The DNA here is from genome assembly GCA_945859605.1 of Lumbricus rubellus. Classification (NCBI taxonomy): domain Eukaryota; kingdom Metazoa; phylum Annelida; class Clitellata; order Crassiclitellata; family Lumbricidae; genus Lumbricus; species Lumbricus rubellus. Next base: position 54,254,416 of record OX243811.1, on the reverse strand, counting down.
AGAGCTTCAACACCAATGCATTATAACATGAGAAGCATCTTTTCGTCCTCAACCTAACAACCTCTTAATAATCGTCTAAGTACCATCGTCCATGTAACGGCACTGCAGTCTTCGCCTACTTCGCTAAGGGGACAGACACTTCACAGGTGTAAACCGCTAATTACACGACACACCTGTCCGCCATTGTCACCCGGCGAGATTAGCCGCTGCTTTAATGTGCAAAACTGAATGGCTATTTTCGTAGGTCAACGAATGGGGAATAAATTACAGAGAGCAGCTAATAGTTCGGATCTGCCCTACATGCATCGGTATAGACCAATTGTATACCCTCCAGGGTATATGGTTACCCCCTTCTAGGTCGCGGATAAGTATTGCTCAGAAACCACATCAAAGACATTTGCCACTAATGTCGTTAGCGCCTTTACCCGAAGGAACCACAACCAAAACAAGGAACATCACTCAACACAAGGAACCCCACCCAATACAAAACCCCACTTAACACATGGAGCCCCACCCAACACAAGGAACCCCACTCAACACAAGAAGGCCCCACCCAACACATGGAACCCCCACTCAACACGTGCACCATATATTCCTGTGTACCTAATCCAACGACATAAGATAATGGTAAATTTATTGCACACCCATCGACTATAATATTCTAATTATTATGCAAATGGTAAATTATGCTATAGCTGGGTGGCATGGTGACCAATTGTAGACGCGGTGTCCGAATTCTTGATACACACTGTCAGATACATCAATTCAAATGTATTTCAAATTATTTTAGTTGACAACCAGTGAAGAAGAATTTACACAAAAAATAGAAACATATGGAACAATGCACGTGCTTTAATGACACCTTCGATTATATACAAAGAAACTGAAAGGGGTCGCTAGGTAGTTGGACCACCAGAGCGGCGTTACCATGCATAATTATGGTAAAGGTGTGGTCTTTCTTGCGCTATTGAGTGGTTTTAGAATAAATGCAATTTAATTGGAAAACAAATAGACAAATTTCAAAAGCAACCTAGGCCTAACTATTGACACAGCTTCACACTAGTCTAGAGGATTAATGACCATGCAAGGAAGCATATATTTTGTAGGCACAAATCCGCACAATTGTCTAATATTATGTGAGACTCTATAAACAATCGGTGTTAAAATTATGAAGTCTGTGATGATTGTGGCCTAAGCTTAGGCCTATATAATTATATATATATATACATAATAAGCTTAGGCCTATATATATATATATATATATTATATTTATATAATTTGCAAGCCAATAGTTAAGCATGGAAGATTAGAATAGTCCTAAAGTGCATGTAGCCTAGCCTATCATTCTGATGAGATCTGAAGCACTTGGATCAAACGATCGGATAATCTTACATTAATTTAGATCTACTTTACATCCTACATTACCGGTAGGCTATACTTAAACTTTAAATCCTACATTACTTTATGTCTTTGCTATATGAGTATAGCGTGCAACTGTAACGGCCATTCGCACAACTGTCGCTTCAACATGGATCTGTACCGGACGTCAGGACAGACGAGCGGTGGAGTGTGCGTTCGATGTCGTCATCATACGGACGGTCGCAACTGCCATCTGTGCAAGGACGGATACTACAGAGACTCGGCCAAGGTCATCGGACATCGCAAGGCATGCAAAGGTCAGCAAGTTCACAATTAAATAACATATATACTCCTGAGGCCTTGAAGTGTGCCTGGACGGTCATGGACGGCGTCCAGGCACTTATTTTAAAATCTCTGCACACCGTCCTGCATGCCACTTATAATATTTGGCACGCACAACAGGGAGAGGTAAGGAGCGACCTGTAGCCGCTTCTTCTTCTACACTTTAAGCACTGCATATATTGCAATGCTGTATGGCACGAGCACAATCTGGCATACTTTGACACAAACAACAGCAAAGCAATTCTGTCTATATACAATAGACTGGTCGGTTGTCAAATCCCTTCAACCGTTCTTCGCCTATACCATCTCCCTCTCAGGGCCTCTCTAGCCTCCGTTTCGTCTCGCAACCACTTGACCCCCTCTTCCCCCATTGCTTTATTACCAAACACATGAAACGTCTCTGTTCTCAATTGATGCCAATCGACCTTTTACACCTTCGCCATTTGTTTGTATACATAAATAAATGCATTCTGCTGCCGTTGCTTCTTCATCTCTTCAATATATACACACACACATATATATATACATATATATATTATATATATATATATGTATACACATATATATATACCATATCCTGATTTCTACCGCTCGCCATCTTTCCATCCTCGCCTTCCGCGCATTTCTTTCATTTATCTTCCCCTATCCTTCCCCCACCCACCTTTTATCATCTTCTTCCATCTTCCCTCTCCCCCATCCGTTTTCCTTCTCTGTCTCTGCCAACATCCAACTTCTCCCCACACACACTAATCCACCATCCCATCCTTCCTCTTCTCTCTAATCCACAATCATCCTTTCATCCTCTCCACACCCTCCTCCTCCTCTTCTCCCCAACTTCCATCCTCTACCCACCCCCATTCCACCCCACCCCTCATCTCAACCCAACAGACACAACGATGCACGCGTTGCGCATTGTACTGCAGCAGGCTTCGTAGATTAAATTCGGTTGAGGGAAAGTTACGCTGCAGCATCCGCTGTAAACAGTTTACGGAGCAGAATTGGTCTGAAGCGAAGGCGTAGACCGATTGGAAGAGAGACAGACGACGACGACGACGACGTCTGATGCAATCCAGTCATCCTCTCCTCCATCGTCCAGCCCCCCCCTCCCCCACTCCCTTCAGTCCCTCCCCCCCACTCCGTTCAGTCTATCTCCGTCAGGGACTCCATGCAGCTGCAGATCAATCCCATCACATCGGTCACCAGGATCCTCCTAATTAACCTCCGTCACCTTCTTCTCATTCCTCCTCGTCTTCCTCTCAGTCTTCTTCTCCATCTTCTTCATCTCATCTTTGTCCTATACTCCTCTTTGTCCTGCTCCTTCTCCCTATCCTACTCCTTCTCTTCGTCCTAATTCTTCTCATCCTCTTTCTTCTCCTTCTATTCTCCACTCTGCTTTCTTGTGATCTTCTCTTCCTCCATCTCATTCTGCTCCTCCTCCTTTTCCTGCTCCTGCTCCTGCTCCTACTCCTGCTCCTGCTCCTCCTCCTCCTCCTCCTCCTCCTCCTCCTCCTTCTTCTCCTCCTATCCTTCTTCTCCTTCTGCGCCTGCTTCCTGCCCTCCCCTTCTTGTTATTCTCTTTCCACTCCTCTTCCTTCTTCTATTTCATTCTTCTCTTTCATCCCATCTTCCTTCTCCGCGCCTTCTCTTTCTCTTTCTTCTTCTCTTTCTCTTCTCTCATTCTCGGTCCCTCCTCTCCTCGGCATTCCGACACACAGCCGGTGATACTACGGCTTATTAATTGCAGCCATTTGTGTGAAATGCTGCCTGAATAAACAACGTGTGGCGCGTGTAACTGTTGTCTTAGCATGCGATTAATGTTCACATGTTGAGTGTTAGATTCATAACACACACACACGCACACACACACACATGCACACACACACGCACACACACACGCACACACACACGCACACACACACGCACACACACACACAGCTGCAGCTGCAGTGCTGGTTCTTTGACGTATTGAATGCAAGCTGGGCAGAGGTCCGTGACCAAAGGAATTAACAGTCTCGCCTTTGATCCCTAGATTCCCTATACTCTGATCTTCTCCGTATGTTCTTTGTCTTCTTTCTTCTCATTTCTTGCTCGCTTCTCCGCTTTAAATCATTCATTAATCATTTATACAGTATTTACTTTCAACGGTTATTTACGCTTCTTCATTTATGTAACTGAGCCACATAATATATATGAATCAGACTGATGTAGGCCTACGTTGTCGGTGGGAATGCTAGACGGCGAAGGAGACGACTGCCGACCACACCCTCATATGTCGAGGATAAGAAAATGAGGTCGTAAAATCCGCATGCTCATGGTTGTTATGGACTACCTTGGACTTGTTCTTGTTCTTGTTCTTCTTCTTCTTCGGCTTCTTCTTCCTCCTCCTCTTCTTCTTCTTCTTCTTCTTCTTCTTCTTCTTCTTCTTCTTCTTCTTCTTCTTCTTCTTCTTCCTCCTCCTCCTCCTCCTCCTCCTCCTCCTCTTCTTCTTCTTGTTCTTGTTCTTCTTCTTCTTCTTGTTCTTCTTTTTCGTATTATTCTTCTGTCAGATGGTGAACACACACGCGGGTTCTGCAAAACAGTGCGAAATGCCTCGTTAGCCTTCGCTCATTTCTTGCCCTAACTGAACAAGAACTCTGACCATTTCTCTCTAATCAATCACATACTGTCATCGATTTGCTTGGAGTGAATTTGCTGATGCAATCGATGCGCTTAGCTTTAGAGTAGAGTTTTAGAAATTTGGTGGTTACGAATGCCACCATACGAAGTGTTTGAGAGGAGTCACATAAAAAAAATGTTCCATCAGATATGTACAACGCTAGAGCAGTGTGACAGAAGCTGCAGAATAGCTAAGTCATGCCACAACGAATAATTATAACGAGTTAATTCACAAATCGACAGGTCCCTCCCGATTCGTGTCATTGCGTGTGCGCAAGTGTATAGCAAATTTCCATTGACCAGCAACAAGTCGAAAGCTTTGCCAGAACACAGCGAAAACTGACAAGTCCAGCGCCGACCGGCGCCAAATTCACACAGCAACACCAAGAGATTGGCCACACGTCAGTAACAGCTGTTCCAATTTGTTTCCAATTCCTAAACACGTCGTCTGCTTGAGACACGTAGTGTGGCAAATTAATGTCGACCGCCGGTTTTTATCGGAAAATTTATGCGGACAACTCCACGGTGATTTGCTTACGCTTGTCCACTTCTTGTCTGCAGCTGCTGTCCATGCACACGGTCAGCAACGCCATGGTGTAGACTTTATTCGCTGGACATATTATCTGAGGCCAGCGCTAATTGCTTTAAACAATTATACCGGCTGCGAATCGTTATAGCTGCCTGCGGTAGGCTACCGTACTGCAGGATTTTCAGACGATTTATTATACAGAGGCTGTTGGACAAGGCAATTGCTACGGCCCAGATAACATTTGTTAGAAGGCCCGTTGATGTAAATAACAAACCGGAACCATGCATAATATATATAATTATATATATATATATATATATACAATAGAGTGTTAGTCAGACAACAGATGAAAGGCTGGCTATACCAAGCGTCTTCTATCAAGACTTGGTGTAAATTTGTTGCAATCCATGATTATTATTGTTACTTTTTATTGTGAGCTTATACGTGGATTGTAGGCAATAGGCACTATATAGGCAGTCTGTGGCGGTTTCGAGGTTTCTGTATAAAATAATTTTACTATTTTATGACATCTGATGTCACTGTACAGAGTCAGATACGAGTTCTTTATTTAGCTCTACTGTAACACTTCTCACCTCGTTGAACATCCGGGACTTGCATTCCGTCAGCAGTCGAAAGAAAGCATGCTTTTTCGATCGAGATTTTGCACAATTGACTATACATTGTATAATGTATAATGTATATAGACACAGCTTTTGTAAGTCAGTCGAAACCAATCAATTTCTTAATCTAATCTAATCACTTTTGTTGCGTCTTTGCATAACTCCAAGACATCGATCAACATCGATTTTAGTGAAATCGTATTTAAAAAATAAGAAATCGGCTTAGTTCGTGATATATACATGTAAATTATATGTAGAAAAACGAGTTCGTTTCCAAAATAGGCTACGACGTGCTCTGGCTGAGCAGCCCATCATCAGAAAGTGTAGACTACATATATTATACATAGCATGTGCACCTTATGCATTCTTGTTAAGAGGCGCTGCATGGTTGGTGCAGGTGTCAGATCTTGTAACAGATCTGTCAATGAATTGTCGATGTACATAAGCAAACACCTGCATTGTACGTATATATATATCGTTTATCGTATATATATCGTATATATATATATATATATATATATACGACACCGAAGTCTTCGGTCTTCTTCAACAAATGTTGAGAGAAATCGAATGGAAACAAATATTTGCTTGGATTTACCGGCAATACATAATACATGCATATCGAAACAGCCGTGGCTGTGGGAGAAAGGAAAGAATGGGGTCCGGTGTTTGGCCAAAGCCCCGTGGCTTTAACGATGGTCACCAGACGTGAATAGGTGGGGGGACATCGCACGCCACCGGATGGGGAGGGTGGGGTGGGTGGGGCCCAACGCCGGCTGGAAACAGTAAAAGAGCAATTAAGTCGCGTTTAGGTGCCTTTAAAATGTCGTTTACTCACAGGCGACGCTGAATGGAAATGATTTCAAGTCTCACTCATTGCACGGCAGGAGAAATTCTCCTTCAATGTTGTTGGAGTACACCGTACACGTGGTGGGTCTACCTCCACGTTTGTGAGAGCAGGCTTACTTTAGCGGATTTTGCATCAATAGAGTTAGTTTATACACGTAGCCTACATGTAGGCCTATATATAATGCTTGCACATGCATATATATATATATATACAGTAGCCTACATAGTAAAGCCATCTGCTACGTGGCATAGCCTATATAATATATTATATAATATATAATTATATTCCATATTATAATATAATATGGAATATAATTATATATTATATATTATATACACATGTGTAAATTGTATATTGTACAATATATATATATATATATATATATATATATATATATATATGATAATGATTACGTGTGCCGTCTCATCACGTGACACCCGTGCAGTTTCTACCGGTTGAGTCGACTTGGTTGATACCATAGATAATATTATAATGTAGGCCTATCTAATATCTATGGTTGGTATACACCTGAGTTCGATGTGGCAGAATGGCGCCTGATTGGTTCTCGCCATAATAACATTATACAGAAACATTATCGTTATATAGCGCTATAATATAATTAGACTTAATTGTCTAAACGGCAGATACATGCTGTCGCTAAAACACTGAATAGTGAATAGATTTATTTATTGTCACAGGTGATAAATAATTAAGCCGATGTGAAACAATCGCAGACAACTTTTATAGGCTACTTACATGTAGATCGACAAATGCATGATGATGAGACGAAAGAAATTTATTGTAGTAACAGGAAATGCATTGAAACATTCATTGCAGTTAAAATCAACACAATGTAGGAATGAGACGATTGCCTTGATATTAGGCCTATATGTCTTTATTGGTCTTGTCCGGGAGCATGGGGGACTCTTCTATGGTTTCATCTATACAAGCGCCTTCGTGAGGTCATTGTAAGGCGCTATATAAGTGTTCATATACATACATGCATACATACAAAGTAGGCCTATTTCTGATCCCGTTGAACAAAGTAGACCATGATCAATTGATCATGTAGGCATGGGTGAAGACTTAGCCTAGACACCCAACAAAAATTCGAGATGTAGGGCAATGGGGCGTTTATAATGCCACAATTAATTATAGACCGATCATTATATCTATTATCCATATAATATCTGGCATTATTTTATAGGTTAGTTATTACATGTTATATATTAATACATGGGGGTGCTCGATAGTACAGCGGTTAGCGCGCTGGACTGTCGACCGAAAGGTCGGGGGTTCAAATCCCCGCCGGGGCAGAAATTTGCAATGAGATTTCTGTTCCACAAGCACCCCCTAGCCGACTCAGCTATGATGAGTACACTGACCTCACGGTCAGTGGATGATGAGACGGCGAGGGAGAGGATTGGCCACCGCCCTCATATGCCGAGGCCTTGAAAATGAAGGCGCTAACACTTCATCCCCATTGGCTAGCCCTCCGGGCTAGCTAGACGGGATATCATCATCATCATCATATATTAATACATTAGACCTGGTCGGTGGTCTTCTTATAGAACACATATTATAGGCCTATATGGATGTCGAGTAAAAACAATATGTGTGATATGAGTGTACAATCGAATAATGTCATAAAAAGAAGTGGTATAACAAAGGAGGTTAGCCTATACGCTGATCGGATTAAACATTTATCTCTTTTGTTGAATTCAAAACCATGCAGGGACTCGCTTACTTAACCTTATATCTGTGATCCTTTCTTACTTTTCTTACACAATAATTTTGGAGTGTCGCGCTTCGATGAATAATAATTCCGTTCGTGTTGGTGTAGAATGCGAGTGTCACCCGATTGGTTCATTGTCTAAGACGTGTAATCAGACAACAGGACAGTGCCAGTGCAAAGAAGGCGTCACAGGAACAACGTGCAATCGATGCCAACAAGGATATCACCAGACGAACTCACCAGCCTCACCATGCACCAGTGAGTACATGTGTTAACAGTGTTATCACCTATTCTTAAGCATGCATCATTGTAAACGGGCTGTTGCTACGCTGATGCATGTTTTCTTGTCATCCATACACGTCTCATGTAGCACATTCTATGATGCCAGGAATCATTGGGAATTATAGCAGATTAAAGCAAACATGCACGCACATCTGGACTTTTAGAGATCGTCTATGCATTTAAATTAAAATAATTACCTTTACTTTTACAAGAATGATGATAGTCCTGATGACTAAGGTAATCGTAATGACAGTAACAACAATAATAAAGGAATCGAAAGCAGGTTGCGATAAAATATAATTTTTATTGCCTTATTCACAACGAGATCCGAAACATTAAGCACCAGCACTGACGACGAATGAAATTAATGCATAGTATAAATAATCCATTATTTTCTATGCCATCTATATGGATGGGCCCTATGTATAATTGGAATTAAATGCGCGCACACACACACACACACACACACACACACACACACACACACACACACACACTGTTAGTGAATGTACTGTGTTGTGTAAACACGGGGTTGAGAACAGTTTCCCTGCGGTTCGTTTGGATATAGACTACACAGGCTTAGACAGAGCACCCTGTTCATTTCCTTGGCATTCTGTGCTATATAACTATATATAGATTGGCTTCTACAGACTGCGGCTACCGTTCGTTGACACAACACACCTGTTGTATATTTATATGCAGCAATGAAAGCAGGAACTATTAAGCTCCGAATTCACATTTGTCTGCCGATAGTCCTACAGGTCATCGTGAGGTCTTATGCAAAGAATGCCCTGTGATATATATATATAACTAGCTGTACCCGGCCACGCGTTGCTGTGGCAGAAAAGATTCCCCTCCCTCCTCCCCTCCTCCCCTCCCCCTCCCCCTCTCCCTCCCCTCCCCTCCCCTCCCCTCCCCTCCCCTCCCCTCCCCTCCCCTCCCCTCCCCTCCCCTCCCCTCCCCTCCCCTCCCCTCCCCTCCCCTCCCCTCCCCTCCCCCTGCCCCTCCCCCTCGCCCTCCCCTGCCCCCTCTCTCTCGCCCTCCCCCTCCTCCTCGCCTTCCCCCTCCCCCCTCCCTCGCCCTCGACCTCCGTCCCGCTCCCTCCGCTCCTTTCCTCCCTGAACCAAGAAGGCCGCAAAATAATTATGCGAATCGCTTATGACGTCACGGCACGCAAGCTCATTCATGTTTCGACTGCATGGTCGCAGTCACTGTCAAGGCGTTTGTGAATCTGGGAACGTGCGGTTTTGAATTTGCAAATGGCGGTCGAGCGGAATGCAAACTTCACTTTTTGTGGAAAATATTGCGTGTTTTCGGAAAAAAATAAAAATGGACACTCTCAGATAGGAATGGAAGGTTTTGTGAAATTTTCAAAACAATCTGTGCGGTACGTTTCGAGAACACTTTACACAAACTATTGGAAAGTTTCATTTTTATATATATAGATTGTATATATTATATGTATGTAGGTACGATGTAGGCCTATATTGGTTAACAAGATTGCAGTATTTATTATATATATAATAGTTTAGAAAGTTACGGTAGGCTATATATAGGCCTATTAGTTTGATGATGATGATGATGATGATGATGATGATGATGATGATGATGATGATGATGATGATGATGATGATTGCGATGAAACGACGATGATGGTGATGGTGATGATGATGATGATGATGATGATGATGATGATGACGATGACGACGATGATGATGATGATGATGATGATGATGATAATGATGATGATGAATGCTTAAATCATACATTTCGAACAGACTAATTTGGTTTTATTGTAGAGATCAGAACAGATACCTGGTCTAAAGATGTAAACGGTGAGCAAGACTTTTTGAAGTTTTATCAGACTTAGCATTCTCATCTTTTTACATCCTCATTGTTTTACATTCTCATTGTTTTGCATGATATCATTTGTTGAATAGCATTTTCACTCTCAGTATTCTGCCGTGGCTTTGTTATAATCCTCCATGTCCTTTAAAACGTTGTTTACCAGAAGTTCTATATCACGATACTTAGCCTCTATATATAGGAGCGATGAGCATTGCTTCCATGAATTGTCCTGCATGTTCATCAATGCTTAGAAGCATGCACGCGCCCTCAAACGGGCACCACAGAAGCCAGTTGGCCAATATTGGTATTAATGTTCATGTCAGTTTTAAAAACCAAGGTCCGTTAGGTGCAATTTCGAAGAATGAACGAGCGATTGTTGCATATAGTTCAGTTGCAGCACGAGCCAGGATTTAATATGGAGGCGGACGATTAATATAAACAAGAAGATCCGCAAAGGGACTGAAAGGCATGACCTATGCGTAATCTGATGGGCCACATAGGAGCTTAATCACCACATTTGGCCTTAAAAGATTTCACTTTTGGTGAATGCGCAACTTCGTGTTTGGTTAATGCGGTGGAAGACTCTTGGGAAAGTTAACAATTAGGCCTAAGTAAAAAATCTATCAACAGCAGCAGTACGCAAAATGGTATTAATTATTTGCAACAAGGTTATGGAATAGCGGGGGCGGCGTGTTGGGTGTTTGAACACTCTCCAAATGAAATGATGTAAAAATGCAATTCAAGACTGGATAGCGTTAAAATGGAAACCATTATAGTTGTAGAGCAAAAATCAGAGTCCGGATTCGAAGACTTGCATCTTTTCCAAGGATGGTACCGAGTCAAAAGTTATAAATGAGGTCAAGGCAAAAGGAAACTAAAAAAACAATAGTTCATGATTTTCAAAGAATTGTTGAGAAATTTTGTTACAGTCGCTGTTGATGTTTTTGTGCAGCGGGTGGCGGTGGCAGCTGCAGTCAGTGCAAAAGAAAATCATCTTCTGTGACGGCCAGCATCAACAAATTCTGCAAAAGAGATTTCGGTCAGTCAGACAAATTACCGTCGCTGCAGCATTTGACAAACGCACACAGTCATACGCCTAATATGTTGCCAATTCATGCAAAAAATGCATAGACCTGCATACATAGCTTACATACACACATACAATTGTACATACATTCCTTCGCACATATATAGACACATACCCATGCGTATGCACACACACCTACGCATACATGATACATACAAGCATACAAAATACAAATAGGCTAGACAATTTTTCTTTGCATTGATTTTCTCTAACAAGTCTGATTCATCGATGATTTCGATTCATCTCAGAATGAAAGATTTTCACAGCGATGAATGAGACTAAATCGACATTTCTTTGTGTCCCGGTCAGCAGTCAAATCATCTGCCATTTGCCGTTCAAACGCCCACTCGTCCCTTACCATTATCAACCCTCCACCTCCTTCATTTTTGTGCTTACATGCAAATCATACATACATACAAACACATACATATATATACATGCATGCATGCATACATATTACATACATACATACATACGTACGTACGCACGCATGCACGTACGTACGTACGTACGTACGCACGTACGTACGTACATACATACATACATACATACATACATATTATACTTGTGTACATACATACATATTATACTTGTATACATGGGCTACGTACGTATACGCACGTACGTACGTACGCACGTACGTACGTACATACATACATACATACATACATACATACATACATACATACATACATACATACATACATACATACATACATACATACATACATACATACATACATATTATACTTGTGTACATACATACATACATATTATACTTGTATACATGGGCTACGTACGTACGCACGTACGTACGTACGTACATACATACATATTATACTTGTGTGCATACATACATACATACATAATTATCATACTTGTATACATGCATGGGCTACTTACAGGCATACTTGCCTGCATATATGTATATGAGCATGTAAGTACCTATGTGTGTAGTGTATGATTGCATTGTTTCTCTGCATTGTTCGTTTGCATTGTTTTCTTGCATTGTTCGTTTGCGATGTTTGTTTGCATTGTTTCATCGTATTGTTTCTTTGCATTGTTTCTTTGTATTGTTTCTTTGTTTGTTCGGTCGTTTCAGTCGTCCAGTTGAAGGTCATCGCGAAGGAGATCATCAACGACTGGGTGAAGTTCACCGTCAACGTCGTCAGCATCTTCAAGAAGGGCAAGGACAAGATCCGCCGAGGTGAGGAGCTCGTCTGGGTTCCGCTGGTCGACGCGCAGTGCAAGTGTCCGAGGATGAAGGTGCAGAAGACGTATCTCGTGATGGGCAATGACGTCACGAGCCGCAGTAGAGTTGGTCTAATCGTCGACAGCGGGAGCCACGTTCTGAAGTGGACGGACGCGATGGCCAGACGCATCAAACACGTCGCGCAGAACGATCAGAGATGCTGAGGGGAGACGGGGGTAGTAGGAGGGGGAAGAGAGGGACAACTGCAGGCGGCGGATGCTTTGGGGGAGGGTGGGTGGTGGGATTGAGGCGATACGGGGTGACGTGGATTAGCGGAGGGACGAATTGAGTTAAATGGAGGGATATGGAGACGAAAGCTTCTCTATTAAGGAATTTTTTAGAACTGCTCCCTTCTAAACGTCCATGTCAAATAATATTCATAATCGCATGAAAATAGACATTTCTAACTGCACAGAAAATGCTTTTGCAGCTGCACACATTTATTTATACCTGCCTTGTTTGGGTAGAATTGCACGCTAAAACAAAAGGTCCTGGGATGAACGGTTGTGCATGAGGTAGTCCTATACAGACGGAAGAGGATTATGTAGTGCAGCGGTTCCCAACCCGTGGCCCGCGGGCCAAATGTGGCCCGCGAGGCTTCAAAAAATGGCCCGCCAGGCCTCAAAAATGGCCCTCGTCTCTCAAAGAATTAACAAAAATATATATAAATAAACAATTTGGACAGGATAGAACATAATTATAATTATTTTCTATTACAAATTATTTTATTTTGAAATCTATAAACATCAAACATTCTACTTTGATTCAATTAAAACAATTTCATATGCTTTTAGTTAATTAAATTTTAGCATTGTGGCCCCCTAAATGCCCTAATGTCCTTTAACTAAAAAAAGTGGCCCTCGTGTCCTCCAACTTAGAAAAAGTGGCCCTACAGTCAAAAAAGGTTGGGAACCACTGATGTAGTGGGATAGATGGATGGATGGTATAAATGTGAAACGGAGGTCGAGTGGATGGAGAAGGGCAAAGACAAGATTGGGAGATGAACTGAATGTATTGAGATTATTTTGTTTGAGGGATTGATGGGAGGAGGTGGTTGAGGACTACTTGGGTTGGATGAATGAAAGGAGAGAAGGCGGAAGGGATGTTGAGCTGTGGGAGAGGAAAGCGAGGGTATTGATATCGATTGTGTGAGGAAACAAAGGAGTTGGAATGAGAAGCAGATGGGAGAATGGAGGGAAGAGGAGGCAGAGGAAGGAAGCAATTGGTCATGACAAGTACTGACAAAGAACGAAAGGGCGCAATGGTTAGAATTAGATTCTGCGTAGAAGAAGACAAGTGCCACGGGCGTCACATCCGATGAAGTGAGAAGCGTGAAGCATACGTACGTGACACGGTGACAGATAGAACAAGATGAAGGATGCACAGAGACAAATGAACGGAGTAACGTAAGATGTAGAAGAAGTCGATTCGGTTTTTTAAATAGCAAAACATAACAAGACTGTCATTAATTCAAGAAAAATAACTGATTATACGAGAGTGAATACAGACTGCAAATGCATGTGACGAAATTGTGACGGGAAACAAAAAGGGAGGTGGACTATAGGACCTAACGTAGTCTAGGTCACTGGAGCCAAGTTTTTAACACTATGTGGGAAGTATAAGTTTGAACAATGGACAAAGACGCTGCTATATGTGTGTGCATAACTTATACATAGACAAAGAATCTAATAACTTGATTGATCTGCAGTCACGTGATATAGACTTCGTCTGCTTTTATCTGTGCTGTCCGTCGTGAATGTGTTAATATTATTAATTATTCGACGTAGCCTACTATAATAACTCGTTAGTGTAAAATATTGAACACTAGAATAAACCTTATGGTGGCTTGATTAGCTCCACGGATATATTAATCTACCTGTATCATATCATGATGATTTTGTTCGTGTATTTAAGACTTTAACTGTAAACGTTTTACGCGTTCAATACGCAAAAATAACAACATTATAACAAATTGCATTCGCGTTGTCTTGATAAAATTTTATAACAACAAAGTCTTTCAATATTATTATGATCAACTCAGCAGTTTTAACATTATAGTGATCATTGTTATCATTAATTATCATCATGATAATTTTCATAATCTCACGATAATTTCAAAATGCAACAGAGCAGAACAGTTAGGCCAATCATTGTCAAATTATTATCATCATTAAAATAATTTTTCGACGTCACCACTACCATCACCACCATCATCATTATTTTCATCATCAATCATACTATTTTCCTTGTCATCGTTGTCGTCATTGGCTCCGTCATCATATACACAGCCAAGAGGAATTCCACCGCCATAGCCATAACAACAGACCCGAGAGTTTTAAAGCCGTTGGGAGCAAACGACTGCAGCAATGCAAACAGCTCCACATTTATTTAGTTTTTGAGTCGCCCCCATTCAGCTCTGATACTATTTGTCGGCATCAGATAGATTAGTGCTCGTCTGAGATACAAAAAAGACGTTAGATTAATGTTAGACACATTTATTTGCCTTACTTATTCAATAAGCTGTTAAAATATGGACCACTGAGTATGTCAATATTCCAGACCGTCAGTCGCAAGCATGTCGCAAGTGATCAAATGTAACAACATCCGCCAGCTCTCTCTCGTGCTCGGAATTTATGCACCTCGTCCAGAACTACGTACCGTACAGTATGATCATATGATGTCAGCTGTAGAATGGTTGCTAAATACATAGCCTACAATCATCCACAGAAAAACCTTAGACTATCTCATTGCACACGACATTATAATGTACGGTAATGCAACGACATTATGATGTACGCCGTTGTACGGTAATGCAACGACTGCAGCGTAGTATAACGACAACGATATAAATTATTCAGTGAGGAATCTCTAATTGCAATGTCACCTGTCAACACAATTTCTAAATTTACGTAACAGATCAGAAATGCTGCCAATGAAATATCATCTGTCTGTCTGTCTGTCTATGTCTCTGACTCTGTCTCTGCACATGTCTGTCTGTCTGTCTGTCTGTCTGTCTGTCTGTCTGTCTGTCTGTCTGTCTGTCTGTCTGTCTGTCTGTCTGTCTCTCTCTCTCTCTCTCTCTCTCTCTCTCTCTCTCCATTGTTGCCATTATCTCCATCACCGCCACCAACAACTATCAGACCGATATATATATATATATATATATATATACATGTATATATATATACATATACGCTTATGAGTACTAAAACTAAGACAGTGGCAGCGTAAGCACCATTGCTTTCACACCACCTTAGGCCTATTAGTATTAGTCTTACTATCAAAATCATTACATGTAGGCCTATATCAGTAGGCCTACATATATAGTAGAGTAGTAGACTACCGGAAAAGAAGATGGCGTTTCCTCGTGAGTCGTAGGAACAGGTAACTTAATTATCTTCCGTGGATCCGGATCACAGTCATTGAAAACAATTCAGACACAAAAATCCAGTTCGTATAATTATGCATTACATGCATTATAGAGGTCCAAATCTATAAGTCGAGTTGCAACACATGGATGATGGATTGATGTACCTACAGTATTTTAGGTGAGGCCTGAAATGAAGCGACGATTGGTGGGAAGATGCCTCGCCAATATAGGACTAAAATAGATAGGCCCTCTGAGGTAGGCCTACCTAGAAAGATGCAAAGAGATTTGACGGACATTTTTTCATTTAGCGATTCAGAGAACGACTGGTGTCGCAATCCATAATTGGCTGTAGTTCCGGGGTTATGAGATTCATTCATTCATTCATTCAGAGCATTTATATAGCGCCCCTTCAAGAAACAACTCAGAGGCGCTCCCAGCCCAACCACGAGTCCACGAACAAAGAAAAAAGACTTGAGAGACTTGTAAAACCCAGCTGGATGGACCACAAGTATACAGAGCGAAGCGTAACCGGGAGGTCGTTCCAGACAGTAGGCCCCAAGACCTAGAAAGCACGGCGCCGCTTAATAGCAGAAGCTCACCCCTAGCCGAAGAGTGAAGTACACGATGTAGAGACGTAGAGAAAACTTCATACAGCCGTCGGGTGTTGCCCATCCGGCAACAGCAAAAGTGACAGAATCGAATTTTGAGACGCAGCTTTGTATTATTGCTGAAGTCAATATACCATTCAAGAAAACTTTCTTTGATCAGTGTGAGGAGCCATCATGGCAGAGAGCGACCATAATGATATTAGACCTATGTCGAAAGTAGAAGGGGCGTTAGTGACGCAAATGGCTCCAAGTGTAGAACTGCGTTCGAGTCAATATTATAGCTTACGTTCAGCGAGGTTATAATTATCCGGGCGGCGGTAGCCACATTAAGTTTGCATTGCCGGAAGCATATTTAGTATTTTATTTATGATGAGAAGATGTATGAAGATCTATATTCAAGGATCGCTAAAACGATTGCTGGCTTGAACCTGTTTGTGTGTGTGTGTGTGTGTGTGTGTGTGTGTGTGTGTGTGTGTGTGTGTGTGTGTGTTAATTGCATTTATTCTGTTTATTAAATTTTTGTGACTCAGACTATATTTGGTTTTTAAGGAAGGCTGTGATGTCGATATACAGTGTGTCCGGAAAATTTTCAAGGTTCTAATATATGAATGAAAAAACTATAGTAGATAATAATCAATTATAAAATTTTAAAACCTTTTTGATCCGTACATAATTACCAACAAAATTCTTTGTAATTTATTAGTAATGCAGGAGAAAGTATACAAGACAAAGGTCAGAAACATCGAAGAACTCCGCGAGCGAATTGTTAATGCTTGAGATGAACTTGATCAACTGGTCGTCGATGCTGCTGTTAGTCAGTGGCGTGTACGTTTCGAAGTATGCGTGGAAGCCAATGGCGGACATTTCGAACATAAATTATAGTTCCATAATATTTCAGGATTAAACTGTTTCTGGAATTTTAATAATCTATTAATGTTTACTACTTATTTTTATATTTACCGTAAAGCCTTGGAATTTTTCCGGACACAGTGTATAGGCTACTGAAATGGTCGCTGCGACTGTTTTGTGCACTTTGTATACTTCCATCGCCTATTATATATAATGTGTCTATTCTGTTGACTATAACACATAGAGGAATTGTCTTTGTAATATCAGATGAAATATGCATGGCAGGTCATCTGGAAGTCTTATGGCAATCGGAAGCAGCGCTGACCTGCTGCAGTTCAGCTGCTGCAGCGCTGAGCATAGAATAAGTCAGCGCTGCTGCAGCTGTCAACTTCAGTCACCAACTGCTTTAAACTTTACGTCTGCAGCAGCAGCAGACGGTAATTCAATAAGCAGCAGACGACGACAGCAGACGACCGGTTGTCAGCAGCGATGCCTCAAGCAGCGTTGACTCTTTGAGGTTTGAGGTCGATTCGTCTGAATCATTGCGCGTAGCCATCGTAACAGGAAGCGATGATTATAAAAGAAGTCCGTCTCCTCCTTCTATATACAATTTCTTCTTCTTTTATTCCTCTGAGATCAGATTTAGACTTACTGCTGCTTGGCTTCTGATGTGATTCTTTCAAGATATATCAAATAATACTTTAAAAACTGTCTTTTTTTCTAGGCGAGTGCCGCGAGTTGCTGAGTTTTAAAGATTCACGCAGACATTTTTTTCTCTTTTTCTAGCGATCTGTCTGAAAACGGGATTTGCGGATCAATAAACGGCAGTTATGGATTGATTTAATAAAATAGACGACATTTAAAAAGTTTACGGTTTTAGCAACACTTATGTTTCAGAATACAAAACTGCATGCAATGAACTGTTGCGGAAAAACTGCCTCTGCCTCTGCACAACAACCACATCTGTAGAATACATGTAAGCTTATATCAAACTCATGAGTGGAAGGTGTTGACTATCGCTGCTGAATTCTTTCATCATAATCTTAATGAACCCTTTTCTGTACATGAGCAATGTGACTCTATATTAACTATTTTTATGTGGACCTATACACACTTTCCCTTCTAAACCTCATTTCAATATAGCGTTTGAAGTCCATTCCATTCAATTGTTATCTTGTTCTGTCTCATCGGATACAATTCAATCAATTTTGTATGAACGCCCAAGCTCGGCAAGCTGTGAAAGTCGTGGAGTGGTAAATCGAATCAAGAACAGTCGCCATAGATATCGAGACATTTTCCAGGCAACGGACGGATAGAAAGGAAAGGAGGAACGAGGTCCTTAAACCCTGAGTGACGATAGTCAATTGTAGACTGATTGTTGCTGATTCATGATTCACAGTCTATGAATCACATATGTCGACTTCATCGAGTGATTCAGCACTGAATCAGCGGGTTTAATAAACCGAGTGAGAGATGAGTCAATAGCCATTCCTAAATCTACGTCGAAGTGCCACAAACAGGCAGACAAGTGGTCAGACATTGACGGACAATTGACCCTCTGACCGAAAGATTGACCGACCGATGGACACAATGACCGGACAGCAGTGACCAGCAACCTCTTTCTAGACCTGCTTCAAGACTTTCTTGAGAATTCCCAAAGACATTCAGGACATTGCTTCTTTTCTTCAACGCACACGAAATTGCTTTCCTTGATTATTGCGCCACAAGTTCCTTCGATGCGTGAATTCTACTATGGTGCAAATTGGTATTCGCTGTTCGTTTCCCGCCCTTATTGCTTATTGGCCGAATGAACAAGCGAGGGGTTCGTCCGTCTTCTTTCTTCTGTAACAACAACGTCCACAGGGAGCTGTCCGGTCCGATGTCGGACATTTGTATGCGTCCGGCCGGGTGCGAACAAAATTAGAATTTTTCACCCGGAGTTACATGTGTTGCATTAGTCTCACTCTGACTAAGAAGACATCGGCGAATAGTTATTCAGTTCTTCATACAATGATGATGATATCAGTTCTTCATCGTCTAGATTCTAGAATGACGATGATGATGATATTGCAGTGACATAAATTGTGTCTCTTAATTTCATGTGATCAGAACAACAGTACTGCCTGGTGGCGATGTCAATCGTTGGTTGTCTACAGCTACATTATGCTCGTCAAGAAACGCAATATGACAGAATCAGACTGAGCAAAACATACAGACACAAGCAGACAGAGACAGACAGTTAGCATACAGAGAATTCCTCATCTGGGTAAAAACAAATTGTTACCTACTATGACAGAGTCTATGCGCAATATAAAACAGCATGAAATGTCAGCACACACCAACAAGACGATGCAACATATTGGATGCCTCAAAAGACCTTTCGCGTTTTCATTGCAAAGATTGCATGCAGTGGCGTAGCTACCATGTGTGCAATGTGTGCAAAGCACACGGGCCCACGACCTCCAGGGGCCCATGAAGATTGTAAAATTAATTATTAGTCTAACTTATATTCACATTAATTTTGTGACAGATGTAGCCAAATTTTTGTGAACACATTTGCGCACTAGAATTACCTCGTTACATTTCGGACGCATGTCAACCACCGTGCTTTTAACTTCTGTTTTCATTTTAAGTCATGACAGTCAAATTGCATGATGACGTCGGTGTGTTTGTGTGTGAACGATAATAAAGAATATATCTAATACAGTTTAAAGTTGAGAGCATGACATGAATCATACCGGCGTAAGATTTTCATTTCGTTGATTCGATTTTCTATGCATATGGCAGCGTAAGGGCGCTCCTATTCTACCTAGGATAGGTGTGATAGGCCTAATTCCGCCTATCTGTCACGTTCGTGTATTGTAACCAAGCGGTGCGCCGCAGATAGGCTACCTCATAGACCTACTTGTCACAGACATGCTCGTGTATTCCGGTCATCTGCTCAATATGGTAACGGTAGTGACTTGACATCTCTCTCAACCAGGGTTAGAAATTCTGGGTTTGTGGTGGTTCAACTCTCGCCCTGTCTGTAGTAGGCTACGTCTTTCTTTAGGTCACATAATTAAGCCTCTTTCACCTTTCGCAACCAAACTCATTATTTTCTACAATTCCCATACTGCTCTCAACTACTCTCAGCTCTAACCCAAAATCCGGGATAGGGCCTACACTAAATTGAGCACGTGCATGTAGCCTAGATCAGTGTCCGAGGAAGTCATGTTTTTAACCTATTTTTGCACTTGCAGAGAATATTGCTAAACTTATTTTTAGGCAGACCTACTATGAAAAGTTGATGATCGTATCGTTTTGGCGTGAAAATTGCAAATCATGGACCAGAATTGATAAATGATTGACTTTTTTCCTGAACAAAAGTCTTGAAAAACTCTATGATGCCAAGACATTGTTTTAAGTGAGCCTTCTAATAGTAAGTGGATAGAGCTGCAAGCTGGCAAATTTCAAATTCATTAACCTGAAAAATCACTGCATTTAGGCTATAGCACTTAATTATTTCTGTCTCACTCATGCAGCATTCATGTTTATTCTGTGAGTTGTTGTACTATTAGTACTTGTTTTAGGCTTAATAGCAAATTTAATGCCATTGATTAGTTAGGATCGCAAGAACTCACTTAAAGATATTGGCCTTACAAGACCAAGCAGGGGCCCATACGGGACCTCTGCACACGGGCCCACGAAAAGCTAGCTACGCCACTGATTGCATGGCATAGCATAACGTAAGAGCACATAAGTAGCATGACATAGCCTAAATAACATGATAAAAGTAACATGACATAGCCTAAATAACATGATAAAAGTAACATGACATAGGCTAAATAACATGATAAAAGTAACATGACATAGGCTAAATAACTTGACATATATAACATGACATAAATAACATGACATAAATAACATGAAATAAATAACATAACATAAAATGGATTTCAGGAAATTCAAAAGACTTCATCTATTTTATGCCATGCGTGGCATGGCATAACATAAGTAACATAGCATAATACATAACATAGCATAGGCTACATAACTTTTTTCAAATTCAAAAGACATCAACAGTGTTAACGTTATAAGTTTATACCCCATTATGGGGCGGATACAGAAATTTTCGAAGGGGCGGGGTCAAAAATTTGGGAAAAATTTGTTGATCTTTCGCCCGAAAAAACTGATGACCTTTTTTAGTCATTTGGTCCAACTTGCCTTGAAATATATAATTATGCCATTGAAACCTACTGTTGAAAGCATGTTGAAACCTATAGGGCGGCCACGTTCTATGAAAATTTCTCAATGAGGGAAGGGGTATGGCCGGATATGCTCCTTTGGATTCGCCTATGACCCCAAAACATAATGTGGTTAATATGAGGTCATTTAGAAGACTTTCACTGCGTGCCATTGTCTGCATCGTCTATATACTTAGCTTAATAGCAGCAGACATTCTTGCATCATGCGCTTGTCACCATATGACGTATATACATGTTACTATATAGACATATAATGCATCTGTTGGAATGATGTGCGCATGAGTAATGGTCTCTATGTGTGATAACGCAACACTGCACTAGCGCCACCTATGACACATGATGTAATGAACAAGCGAACAATTTTGTTACGACACTGTGGCGGTCGAACAACGATCGTAGTGGACTCAGTTTTAATGAATCACTCTGCTCTCCCTCCCCTCCCCTCCCTCTCTCTCTCTCTCTCCCTCTCTCCCTCCATCCCTCCTCTCTCTCCCTCTCTCTCCCTCCCTCCCTCTCTCTGCTCTTCCTTTTCTCTCTCCCCTCTCTCTCTCTCTCTCTCTCTCTCTCTCTCTCTCTCTCTCTCTCTCTTTCTCTCTCTCTCTCTGTCTCTCTCTGTGTCTCTCTCTGTGTCTCTCTCTCCCACCTCTCTCAGAGCATTGGGGAATTTCATTGCATCTCATTCATCATACACCCATCCGCCCAATATCAATATGTCCCACACAAACCAAGCATAAATCATTCTAGGAATGCCACTACGATTAAAATGTTACGATATATAAATAATGAATCAACACACACACACACACACACACACACACACACACACACACACACACACACACACACACACACACACACACACACACACACACATGCCTGGCAATATGCATAACTGTATAATTATTATATACCCATTTATGTATTAAGATCATGCTTTAGACAACAGTGAACGCGCGCACACACGCACACACATACACACACACACACACACACACACACGCACACACTCACACACACACGCACAGAAGCAGGCAGAAAAGACCTTAAAAATCTGATTCGATTTCATCTGTCTAATGCTATGAATGCGATTGTCCATTCCGCTCCTATGTGGTCTGCATACGTTGCTAATTTTTATTTCCACAAGCCTATAGGCCTACTGTCGGAATACTCGTTCAGCAATTCAGCTGCACAGTTCGCGATTTATATAAAGGGCTTAGAGGGCAAAGAGGGGCAAACAATTTGAACGCCTTTGCCGTGATACGAACCTCCCTCCGACCACTAATCACACATAGTTTCGTGCAATCTGTATGCTTTATAGATACGGTGCTATTCCAAGACTGCAGCCATCGCAAAACTGTTTGGACATATAATCATGAAGACAATCCTTCATTCTGCCCAGACATAATATTGCTTCCTTGTCACCCGCTTCCCAAACTCTACCCTCATCGCTCCCCAGCCCCCATAGGCCTCCCTGCATTGCTCTCTATACCATGCATCCTCTCATCGCTCCCCATCGGTATACCCATACCCTCCCCACATCGCTTCCATACTCTCCCACATCGCTACCCATACCCTCCCCTCATCGCTTCCATACCATCCCTCATAGCTCCCCATACCCTTCCCTCATCGCTACCCATACCATCCCCTCATCGCTCCCCGTATACCCTCCCACATCGCTTCCTCTTCGTCTCTGCGTTTGCTGTCGTTAGCGACGAGCAATCGGTCATTAATCGTCTTCATCATCGACGGAAAATAATCTCGACTCCATTCGACCGATGAGAAGGAAAGATGCTCCGAATAATCTCACGATTGGCCATCTGTCGGCCGTGGGAAGAAACACAGCGCTGCAGTCCACTGCAGTGTCCACTGTGCTGTCCACTGTGTTGTCCACTGAAGCGGTCACATTGTTGTCCACTAGTATACAGCAGCCACAGTGTCCACTGATTCGCGGCCACGTCAGATGGCAGTGGGTGTGTCCCCGCAGAATTCGCTTGGCATAAATTCACTGTTTAAATTCACCGTTTAAAACCTGAAAATTAGACGCAACTTACATCTCACCATCTGCCTCCTTTAAGCTCCTCATATATTTTTATACGTAAATCTGTTACTTTATCTATCTATAATTATATATGAATTCTATATTATATAATTTTTTTATATGATGTATGTGAATAGTCTATATCGTTTGAAGCTCTGCGCTATTCAAAGTCGGCATCCAATGTACGATACATAGGCCTCTACATAAACTAACTGTAGAGTCGGCAATATACGCATGCATTATGTACGCATTATGTATGCATTATGTATGCATTATGTATGCATTTTGTATGCATTATGTATGCATTATGTATGCATTATGTATGCGTGATTATGTGCATGAGTGAAAGTTTTCATTGCTACAAGTTCTCCCATTTCAACCCAGCAGCATCGCTCAGGAGCTGATTCATAACTCGTAGCACTAACTTTAGTGAAATGTTCTTATTCAAACTATTCTTATATTTAAAGAATCGTTTAAGTATCCTTTAAAAACGGAAAGAATTTTCGGCATCGATTCTAAAACTTCTTCAACAATACATTTCTTCACCTCCAGCTAAATCGTTTTAGCTACCGACGACTGTCACTCCTTTTCCAACTAACTAATTGCTCGGCTCTGAAACCGAGTCATTGAATACAGTATGCATGACATTGCATAATGCATAATTATATGCATGCACGCATGTACATTGTAGGCCTACAATGTACATCGTACCTAGGCAGGCATTATACTATAGTAATCTCAATCGTAAACTCGAAACTTCTCCAGGGACAACAAAAGCACTCAGTCAAAACAAAGTCGATAGGCAGGGCAGGGTCAGCGTCCGGAGAAACAGGTAAGTACATGTTTAGCCTACTATAGTATTTAGTATACATGTAGTTTGGTAAGTGGGTACGTTATCAATAGTTTTAAACCCATTTCATAACCTATCGCTGATGCATATCTAACCTGTTGTCACAGTTCAAACATAATTATAAGGTAGATTTAATTGTTCGCTAGGTTCACCGTACAGATTGCGGGTAGGCTATAGCCAACTTTAAAAAGACGTCATATATGGAAGATCATGTCGTCATTGATGATTGACCATTCAAACGACCGTGTCTAGCTGTTGCCTTCAAGGCTTCAAGTATCCTCCAATGTCTGGTCGCAAACGGCACTGAACCACAGAAATACAAGTGTATGCGAAGTTATTATTGTAAATCATTCAACAGAAGTTATATAAATAAATTCAAATTTATTCAAAATCGTTTTGAAAAAGTCGGACATGGTAAGAATTTTTGACATCGATTCTAGCAACTGCTCGATTGCTAACTTCATTGAATTTTGATGCTTGAATGACTGAAAAACGAATGAAGGAACGAACGATTGAATCTGTAGCATCGATCCATCTTAACCACATAGGAAAGTATGATTGTATACATCAACAACATTAGGCCTATATTCAAGACGTTGTCAATAGGTCCATCAATTTGGCAGTCTTGTTCGTTTTTTGTCCTGTGATGCTCAGATACTGCAGCAGCAGCAGCAGCTGCTGCAGCAGCAGCAGCATTAGAGGCAGAAGCAGCAAGGGCGTCAACAGTAGCATTGGCATCCTGAATTCCATGAGTCAGAGATAATCACGACGATTCCGCCAGAATTCCTTTCCCTTCCATCACATTCCATCACATTCTTGGTGCTGCATGTGCTCGCAATAAACTCGCATTAGGCACGATTCGACTGCATTGCTCGCAAGGTGGAAGTCCTTCCGGAACCACTCTAGGCAATGCGTTTCTCGCCATGCAGTGTCGACGGTTCATTCAGGCGATTGGATGCAGGGGCAATTTCATCGGCTAATCTCATCGTATACACTGCAGCAGTCATTAGGAGCCAGCCGTTAATCTGACAATCGACAAATACAACCGTAAACCCTTCAGGGTCTCATTGGGCCCCGCAGTTACGTGCACTTTTATCACGTCCAGCCTTTAATTTGTGGAGACCCCCCCCCATTCCACCGCAGTCTCTACTCTTTTCATAGGGACGGTCTATATGCACCGGCCGGGCTTCGTGCTGTGCTGTCGAAATGTGTGTGGCAGTTGGGGAAATCGTGTCTCTCCCGGTTGGTCAGCGACAGTGTGCAACCTAATCACGAATCTCCCTGCGCAACACAATAAAACCGGCGACTTAATTGGAAATGAACAACGCAGCATCAGCAGCAACAGCAGCAACAGCAGCAGCATCAGCAGCAGAAGTCTTGGACCAACTTAATTGTAAGAGTCGTCGTTGAATTCAAAGCACGCCA
This sequence comes from Lumbricus rubellus, assembly GCA_945859605.1. Classification (NCBI taxonomy): domain Eukaryota; kingdom Metazoa; phylum Annelida; class Clitellata; order Crassiclitellata; family Lumbricidae; genus Lumbricus; species Lumbricus rubellus. The sequence continues at coordinate 54,228,470 of OX243811.1, read as the reverse complement.
CCCTCCCCATCCTCCTCCACATCCTCCTCCCACTTCGGCAACAGCAGATGCTGCTGCTGCTGCTGCTGATGCTGCGAGGAAGCGGTGCCGTGTCGCAGTTTCAGGGAATTGACGAAGTGCATACGCCATCATGAACGATCATAGAGTCTGAAAATGCTCATTCATCGAGGTGGTGTGATTTTTGTCTACGTTAATTAATCAAACATATTTCCAACGTATTCTGTACACACCAGTGTATTTGTTTACTGTGTAGTACACAGTGTGTACTATTATATGCAATCGTACTGTTAGAATGATTTTCCATTGCTAAAAGCAGCATTAACTCATGTCTCAGGACTAATGGACGATTTTAGTGCATTTTGCAGTTGGATCATAATTATATAGCCTAACTTGTTGCATTCAGATGGTTTTTTCATTCTTCAAGAAGTCTCGTAATAACTGACTAGAACTCAGTTAGCTGAAACAGTTTACATAATTATGGTAGGCTTAAACAAGCCAAGCAAGCAGTGGCGTAGCCAAGAATTTATGTTGGGGTTACTGGCCGGATGCTTTTGTCTCTTATATAAGTGGATAAATAACTTTTAAAAACTTTTTTCCTATGCCAATGGGGGTTAACCCCCAAACCCCCTTGTCTATACGCCACTACAAGCAAGTGGGATTCAACTTATTCATCGATAGGTTTAAGTTGGTAGTGATGGTGATGTTTTACTGTAGGCCATAGATGTAAAAAAACGATGGAAACGAAAAAAAAACGGGAAAAAACGTCGTTTTATTATAAAAAAAGACAAAAAACCGATAAAAAACGGAAACGGAAAATAATTTGACTTTGCTACATCTAAAACCGCATTTTAACCTTGAAAACCTTGATTAGGACCCTACTACACGCAGGCTGTCTCTTAAATGATGATGTTAAACGATGAAATAATGACTTTAGATAGCTGAATCCTTGAGAGTTGGCGGAAAACATAAGGAACACCAGAAAAAAATTAAAATTAAGGAAAATAATAACAGAAAGTAAATGAATAAATAAAGTTAAAGAAAAAATAAAACACGATTAAAAAACGATGGGAAAAATAAAAAACGAAAAAAACGACGTTTTTTGGGAGAGAATAAAAAACGAAAAAAGTTTTTTACAACTATGCTGTAGGCCTAATGCTCAAGGAACAAAGCGTTTAGAAATTTGGTAATTTGTAATTCGGAAAATAACATTGAATAGAATTAGAGAAACCATATAGCTGTAGGCCCTACAAACATTGTATTAACAGTTGATTATACTCATCATAATAAAAGCAACATCGTATAATCATCACAATATAGTAAATAATGTCATTAGATATTAGAACAGTTCATAAAATACTATAATGTAAACAACAATTCAAAAATATTATTAGTTTGCTATATATTTGTCTGGGGAAATACATCCTGGATAACAATTCTCCCCATGTGATGCCTATATTTGAAACTGTTTTATTAGGCCTAATAGTAGGCTACACGGCACAGAAGCTATAGTAGCTGCGTAGGCCCTACTGTGCGTAGTTCACTAGTTATGGTTAGCAGCAACGAAATAATGCCCATTAATACATGCAGTCGGTAGCTTAGCGACTGGTTTCGACTTGAAGGCCTAGCAGCGTTGAATGGCGACTTCGAGAACGTACAAGCCTCCGACACGAAATATCGAGGATTCATCTCTTACAAAATATCTCGATCTCTGCTCAAAAGGCCAACTGGATTGTAAAAATCAATACCCACAAACAGTAGCCTAGCCTATATAGTGTCATTAGTAGGATTGTAAATTGATAAAATTCTCGGATGTCGGCTTCATATTGTTATTGCTATTTAATTATGTTTGCGCGTGATCAGTCACGCAGCAGAGCGTTAAAACTGCAATGCGTTAAATCAGTGGCCAGGTCAAAAGCCGTTAGACAATAATATTGTTTGAAAGACAATGGAGCATTGCTGAATTTCAATATGTCTCTTTGAAGGAAGAGTTTAAAAAGTTCAAGCATTGAAATGAAGTATTGGTAGCGGATTCAATTCCTTAGGGACAACAACATGGAGTACGTGCAAGACAACCAGAGCAGAATTTACAGATGCATTGCAGGCTCCGTCCTAAATAATTCTTAAACGCAATGGCAGTGAATCGAGAAGATTCGAAGAATTTGTGCAAGAATATGTAAGCGTACATTTTCTACGTAGCACCACGCTATATAGTCTCAGAACATATTGGATCCTGTTGAGTTACACATATGAAATTCCTGCAAACACAGAGTTTAATTAATAGGGGCGAGGGCAAACAAGAGAACAGGCTGTTTGCTATAATAATCTGTGGTTGGATAACTTAATTTGGATATGTTGCTCTGCAGTAACAAGAACAAGATGACTTTGTGCAACGTTGTGTTGTTAAGTTGCAAATATGAGATCGATGGCCAGAGTCATTCCAAGTGTTTGGATAGTTTTTCTTTTACAATGACAGAAAGGTCAAAGCTGGAATGTAGGAAGGATCAGAAGGCAGGCATTCTTCAGACCGCTGGTCAGTCATGTATACGCACTAAAAAGACGCATTAAGTTTAGAAGTAGTGCACATCCTAAGCGAACCCTCTTTCAATTATTTCCTCTAGCATGGACTGTGTTTTTCGTTCATTCAAGCACTAAAAGTCATGCAACATTTGAGGCATTTTCAGGCACCATTGCCCTATAGAAACTCAGCTTCCATACGAATAAACTGCATAGCATGTAAAATACCTTCAAGCTACAAACTAAGAATACAGTGTTGAAGTTTTCATTTACGTGCCACATGACGTGGTAGATATTTAGCGTTTGTTGTTTCGATTGAAGATTTCTGCTGTACGGTAGACTATGTCGGCCATCTTTCTTGTTGAATTTAGAGCTGCCACTTTCGTTCCTATGCACTGATCATACTGCTTCTTTTGAAGGGTGCGATCACAGATGATCGGATGGAATCTATGAAACAATCCTACATCAACGGAACGGAAGACGGTCACGTTTGCAGAGAGAAATTTATCGAAGAGGTCTACGTCCTCTAAACCCCATCCTTTGATGTCTTGTCTGAAACCACCAGCCCGATCTAAATCACTTTTGTATGTTGATATCATGCCGAAGCTATAACAATGCCAATATCCTCTGTCCAACTTGAATGTTGCTGCAGCGTCTTGCAGGTTCTCATTTGAGACGTTTAGGGTCAAATATTGTGGATCATACTGGACAAAAAAGATCGGAGCATACACCGTCTGTCCTTTAACTGTGTTTAGACGAATTCTCAGAAGAGTGGATGATTGCAATTCCAAATCTACATCAGCGAAGAAGAGAAGATCACCGTCCTGGAATCGTCTGCTGCCATTTTGTAGCGCCACACCTCGTGAAAAGTTTCCGTTCATGAGGACAACACTGAGTGACGAATCGTTGTACTTCTGCTTCAGACGAGTGACGTAATTCATGACGTCAACGCTCGTGTCATTCGGATCATTTCGGAAAAGCATAATCGTCAGAGAAACATTCTCGTTTGTCTTTAGGAAAACATCTTCAAAGTTCTGCATAAACTTGAGAAAGATTGAGTATCTTCCTGCTAATGATAGAATGAAGTTCACCCGTTCGGTTGAAGCTACTGCGTGAGAGGTTTTCCCTGACTTTTTCGGGTTAGAGCTTTCGAAAAAAAAGGATCCTATGTCTTCTCGAAATTCCAATTCAACAAATGGTCTGCGTGTGAAAACTTGCTTGACTGTGTTTGTAGTAGGTCTGGAATTTGTTGGGTTTTGGTAGTCAGTCTCGATTCCCGTAACATGCTCTTGCCCGTACAACGGATGCATTCGAAAGAAAGAATATCTTATGCTTTTGCGTTTTGTGTCCATGATGTCCAAAATCTAAAGATCGAACAATTAGCACACTACCATTTAGAACTGCATACATCGCATGATTAGTTAGATGATGATGATGCAGTTGTTAATAGATCTAAAGAAGCAACCGACAACATTTGTGTCCATTATACTGATGATGAAGTTGGTGACGATGATCATGAAGATGGTGGTGATGATGATGATGATGATGATGATGATGATGATGATGATGATGATGATGATGATGATGATGATGATGATGATGATGATGATGATGATGATGATGATGATGATGCAGTTAGCCATCTGAACGGCTAAATGACACCATGGCTTAGTTAGGCTCATGGCAAATCTCTTAACGCAAAACGCACAAGCTGCATCTAAAAACCTAAGATTGCACAAACCTTGTCGTAAACATCTTGTCGTCCAATTCTTTTATCAGTCTGCAGAAATCGTTTTGGATTATCATCTTCAGAGGAATACAACTGATCGGCCGTAAAATCCCATTCCACGATATCCTCAGTCGTTCTGCGAATCGCATCATTCACTGAAACTACTTTGTTGCGTGCAGTTGAAGTTTTGTCCGCGTCGTCATTCTTCAGCAGATGATTCATGTTGTCAATCTCTTGCTTCAGACTTTGCAGACGATTGCGAAGACTGGCGGTCTTTAGTTCGAGCACGTACTGATGCAGTCTGTATGCATAAGTTGGGATCTTCACAGGATGCAGAGTTATTGCCTTGTGGATGTCTCTGGTGCGCAAGGAGTGGGTAAAGGATCCCTTCGGTTCGTCGTAATTGTAATAGAAAGAAGAAGCCAACTGTTCGAAAGAACAAATAAAACGCAATTTCAAACGTAGAAATTATTTAGGTTTCAGACTCAATTAGCTATTATTGTCAGCCTTATTAGAATTTAAGTTGCAGCATAACTATAATAATTATGGTTCTAGCACAGGTCTGTTCCATCTCTCGCTTCTCCCTCAGAAGTTAAAGATAGTCTACTGAATAAATAATTTCAAATGACGACAATCATTGCAATCAATTCAGTCTAATCAGTGGCGTGGCGTAGCAAGGTGTTTGGGGCCTCTTGTGCAGGGATTTCGGTGGTGGGCCCCTTCAATGATTGGGGCCCCTTGTGCAGGGATTTCGGTGGTGGGCCCCTTCAATGATCGAAGCCTCTCAATTTCAAACAAAACGCCTGGCTCTTTTGCTATAGACACTATTTGCATATTTCGCACTAGAAAAAATAGAAAATTAGCTCACTGCAATTTTTGCCATTTTCTTCCATTTGCATTTACAAAACATTTAAAATTTATTCAGTCTTCCAGAGAAAAATTGAATTAGAGCTTAAGTCAATGATACTTTTGACTTAAGTTTTGCGTGTGTACCCTGAAAATGTAGGCTATAGTTGACTACATTCTGAATATTCAGAAAGTAAAATGTGACGGACCACCGGGGGCCCTGTTCAGCCGGGGCCCTTGTGCTCTGCACGTGCTGCACGCCCTATTGCTACGCCCAGTGGCGTAGCTAGGGTATTTGGCGCCCGGGGACAAACTACGAAATTGGCGCCCCCCTGCTTAATTTGTTCCCATTGCTTTATTGTCTGCAGGCTTCCTCTTTAAAGTGCTTTTAGGCCTCAGAAGTCACAAAAATTATCAGAAAATACAAATGGGCGACAAGGGGCGTTTTGTCCCAGGTGCGGAGCTGTAGCGGCGCCAGAGGAGGCTAGGGGGCTAAGCGCCCATGCTCTCCAAAAAACATGAACAGCCCCTAAAAAGGGAAAATATCCATGAGATTTTGGCCAAATGAGTAAAAAAAAAGGTCGTCAGAAATTTCGGCGGATGAAAATGGAAAATTTTGCCGAGATTTCGACCAAAATTAATTATTTAAAAAAGGTCGTCAGAAATTTCAGCCATTGAAAACCGAAAATCTCCGAGGATTATTCAGCCCCCTCCAGTGAAATCCTGGCGCCGCCACTGGTGCGGTGTAAATCGCTTCTTTGAGCACCTTGTATTTAATTATTCTTTAATGTCATCCTTTTGGTAATTTATCAAACACAGTAGTAGGCCTACTGTATTTAGGATATTAGATCTTACAATATTAAACGCTCGAATGACATTAGGCCTATACTCACGTTGTGAATTTTATAAGAAATTCAAGAAAAAACCTTTAAAGAGGCGTTCCCCACCCCTCTACCCTAATGATGGTAGTATGGTGGTGATGGTGTAGCTAGGCTACGACTAGAATCATGATAATTATTATGATCGGTTGAAGAGTTCGGTTTTCAGTCGAGAGTTCCACTAAATGGCAACCGGCAAGTAGCAGAAGTGAGTGCAAGCGAATGAAGTGAAATTAAAAGACAGAATAATTAGATGAGCAAACTGGTGGAGGTCATTTGGGAGTTCGTTCTAAAGAGTAGGCTAATAAAAATTATTATCTTACTTCTGTAAGTAAAACATTTTTATAATTTGTATTTAACCTTGTAACAAAACCATATGATGCGGTTTTTATGCAAACAGAACAACAAAATAATATTAAACTAAATACTATGTATGGCCTATCATTCGAAATGTAGGCTATTAATGATTTATCATGCATAAAATTATATTATAGGAAATAGGCCTACCTGCTGTCGATGAAAGAATAAAATTTAATATTAGAGCCTAGTTGATTATAATATTTTGTACGAAGTAATATAATTAATGTAAAACTAACAATTTTTTGTAAAATTAAATAGTAGGCCTAGACCTAATTATTTGCAATCAAACAAAATAACAGCACATAATGTTATGTGTTCATTTCATCTAATACTGCTTCAGAATTGAAATCCAAGGGAAATGCGGTGTCTGCCTCTACGAATGCCCTCTTGAAAGACCGCTTGAACTAATTGACCTCTTGACCCAATGAAGCAGACAAACATCTATCTGGTACCAACCCCTGCTATCAGGCATCAGTTTCAGAGACAAGAGCCAAGCCAGACTAATCCACTAGCAGCCCACAAATGGACAGATGCTACCTCTACTTGGGCGATCATAACCCAGTAACCCCCCCCCCCACCCTCCTTCTAATCGGCCATGAGGAAATGGATGCAGCAGAATCCAGATTCGTTCCGACCCAAGATTCCTTCATAGCCAGGTTGACCGCGGGAATTTGTACTAGGATCATTAACTGGGGTGGGGAATTTCTTAGTGTGAATATTTTGGGTGCAGCCAGACTGTGTCTGGCCTAACAACCCTGCGTTGGGGTTTGGTCATGTACAATGAGTATGGGGCGCCCGTCGCCCGTTAGTGCTTAATGGGGCGCCAAAATCATGTCTGGCAAGCGGTTTGTAAGTAATATTAATCTAACAGGATGTTTTTGGGGCGCCAAAATTCGATCTTACAAATTTACATGGGATAAATTGGCTAAATAGCCTAAAATACAAGTGTAGAATTGTTACTTTTAGCTTTCATTTTGGCGCCCCCTTCCCTCGGCGCCCGGGGACACATGTCCCCTCTGCCCCCCTAGCTACGCCACTGGCTACGCCACTGATTCTAATACTGTATGCATTCAAGTGAATGCTTTTACCCAATTGGAAAGGCATACAATTTGTCTCAGGGAGACTCAGGATTAGAGTTACTACCGTCATTTATTTGAATGGAGTGAAACCTTCACGGCCCATGCATGTGGAACTTAGGTGATGATTTCCAGTAAGGCCAAAGGTTCTCTTCGGAGTCAGAGCTGCCAGTGGATAAATGCTTGGTACAGGACATTCAACCAGTGCATCACAGAACTTGCTATTTAGGCCTACTTCAGTGAAGGGTATAAAAAGATGAGACGCTTCTTCAGAATGTAAGAAATTCTTTTAAAATATAACAGTAAATGCCAGCTTACATCGTAGCTCCAGGTGCATGTTGCATTGGCAAATTGCTTGATGCAGCGACCGATTTCGACATCTTCATGAGTCGTGTAGAGATTCTTTAGACAATACTTGATGTGTGGAACTGTCTTCGCGAGGATTTCTCTCGTCATAATCACACCAGGACCACCCATACAATAATTCTCATCGTCTTTGAGATTCATCTTTCCAAACTCATCCTCATTTCCAAAGCCAGTCTTCCCAATGACAGGTATTCCGGCGGTTGCGTTGATCGAATGCAGGAATTTCGACAATTCTTCTCCTTTTATGTAAACATCGTCGTCTGCTCGTATGAAGAAGCGGAACTTATCAAGGTAATGGTCGTGGATGTACTTGAGCATCATGAAAGCTTTCTTCTGAGGTGGATACACATCACGAACGCCTTTAAGTCCGATGACTTTAATTCCTGGAGGACTTTCCTTTTCCGAACCCTCGGACGAGAAGAAGATTACTTCCCCAGGAATGGATTTCGCCCAAGTATCATGAACTGCAACAACGCGGGTTTTGATAAATTCCTTGGCCGTCATAACTGCCACTAACACCTGATTATTGTCCGTGTGAAACTTGTTCTTTCCTTCTGATACTGCAACAGGTGAATTTGTTCTCATGTTTTTAGAAGGACGTTGACACAATCCGCAAAGAAGTGGCGATGATCTGTTTTGTGACAACTGACAGTATTTTAGTGAACGTGTGACAACTGCGCAACGAAAAACTGTTGACGAGAGGAATCCGATCATCATACCAATCGCCACATAAAAACTGATTCGACAGATTTCCCTAGCGATCGATGCAACGCGGTTTACCGTTATCCTGTTTCTGTTTCTAGCTGTAAATATGATGCCAGCCATCTTCTCAAATCACTGCTAGTGGAATCGTGTATTTAAGTTAAGATCATTGGAATGCTACACGCTCATAAGTAGAGTCGTGAATTCAATGAGCAACGAATGAAATCGGTGAAATGAATCCAAACTCGTTGTCTTCGTAGTGAGAGAAGTTGTGTGTGTCAGACAGATTGAATGCAGACTGATAGGCTAAGAGACGACTCGCTATCCAGTCGCGTCAAGTAAACGACAATCAAGAAGATAGAAAATCTATCCGAAGAAGAATGAATGGCTAATGTGTAGGAAAGGTCGTTTGGCCGAGACACAATGGACAATCAATGGAAAGCAGATCGGAAAACACATTCAGTTAAATAAGGTGACGTTTGTAGACCGTGGGGCATGCCGTCAATATTCGCTTGACTCGTCGATATTATACGCCTCTGCAATGGCTGGCCAAGATGAGTCTACATGTAGATGACTATTTGACCGTTTGACGTCTTTCAGCAAAGTTTCTGCTAATGTTATTTTCATCGCATGTCTGCGTCTGAAAGAAACATCAAAGGTGGGAGAAACAATGCAGAATGCGTCTAACAGATAATCTGCTATTCAAATGCCCATCATAACATCTTCAAGAGGTCCCCTAGCTGTTGTACCATAATAATTAATTATACAATAAAACTACACTTTGATATTGCTCCGTCTTACAGAGTTCTTAAGCGCCCACACCGCGCAGCCACAACTACAAATTATACAATAATTGTAAATATTGCATAGCGAATGTGAGGGAAGGACTTGTTCAAGATCCGTACACACAGCAATCCGTTTCGGATCGAGAATCGAACCCATGCGTACTCTCCGTGTTACAGGCCGACCTCTGTATAACCAATCGGCCATCGTGCCCCAGTGTGTCTTGTCTTGTGGACGACCGAGTCCTTGCCGATAATTATCATAAGCTCATAGCAAGGACTGAAGGAGAAAGCAGAGAAGGACGGACGATGTAGACGGTCAACGAAAGGAGAGGATGTCTCTATAATATGAATCACATGGAGGAGGAGGAAGAGGAGGAGGAGGAATAGGAGGAGAAGGGAGAGGAGGAGGAAGAGGAGGAGGAATAGGAGGAGAAGGGAGAGGAAGAGGAGGAGGAATTCGTTGATCAGTTGTGTCTAGGTACAATGTACTCTATATATAGGCCTACACCGTGAGGCATAAAAAAACAAAGCCCCTAGAAAAATTGTTATCATTTTAACAATAGCCTATTCAAACGTGAGTTACAACTGCAATACAAAACACGGCTTTTGATGCTGCATGTTGGTCCAGTGACGTGACCTTCCACAATCATGGCTTCCTCTTGGCGTGTGTGTTCTTTACATTCGGTCCTCTCTTCGTCGTTCTATCAACTCCTTAAAACTGCTTCTTGCCCGAAGGCCAGAGTTGGGAAACGAATCTGAGTTTTAAGGAGCGCTATATAAATTACTACTGATTAACTAGTTGATAAATAGGGATAGGCCTATAGCGTCAAAATATCCTAGAGAGACTTCAATTTGTGCGTTTCCTGGACCAAGTCTATATACATGTAGACAGACATAATTATGTGGCTAGCCCAAACGTGTAATTATTTGTCCATCTGACGAATACATAAGAACATATATAAAACAGGAGTCTTATTTTCTTTGTTTGTATGTGCACTTGTTATAGCGCCCCAGGACCGTAGCAACAATGAACGTGGCCCCCTCCGAGCATAATGTCCCAGAAATTTCTGATGACCATTGCATGTTTTTGTCATCCGGCGAAAATCTCGGGAAAGTTTCATCATTTCGCAGTTCGAAAAAGTTGATTACCTCTTTTTAGTCATTTCGTTCATTTTTTGGCACTTTTAGGGGCCCCTTTCTTGCCGGGGGCCCCCTTCGGTCGGAGGGTACGGAGGGCGGTCGCTACGCCTCTTTAGCGCCCCTTCAAGCTCTTTCTACTCAGAGGCGCTCCCGATGCAGAGCGGACACTGCATCGGAGTTTCACGCCGAAGCGCTGAGCAATTGTGAGTGAAGGACTTGCCCAAGGTCCTTACGCGGCCAGGTGGATTCGAACCTCGGACCTTCCGGCTCCAAGGCAACGACGCCACTACTAGACCACCGCGCCCCCCAAAGATCTGTAGATCTGTCGTAAGAAACATATTTGCACCTATCACTTTGAACAGCCGATGCTAGATATTCCACATTGAGAGCGGATATCTATGAGCGTTGATGATGTCCCTTGCCTCAAACCTCGACGCCTTAATTCCGACTTTACGACAGTTAATCCCTGCTCCAGGTTCGACCGTTTAATAATTGCATTTCCTTCCATTTCCTGTCAACAATTTTGCTTGTTCTGCTCTTGTTTAGTCACCTTAATCTTCCCCACCGGTCTGTTCGTCTCTTTTTCTTTCATTTCTTCTGGCCATTCCGTTCAACCGGTCTGGGTGGATGTCAATAATATTATTGTCTATTATAATTGTCTATGCTCCAAAGCTGATGTCACCTTATTGGTTTGACATCTCTCACCGATAGGTGCAGCCTGCTGGGAGTATTTGTAGGGTACTGGTGATTCTCTGCGACTCTGTAGACCTGCCTCTTCAGTCAGTTTATATATTTATCTCCATTTAAATTTAGCAAATTCTATGCCTCTTATCATAATCTGTATTGTTATTAGCCGTTTCAATGCCCCACAGTACTTATACAATGTTCCCATCATCCTTAATGCAAAGAAATCGAGGTCCAATGCTTTACATATAAATTTTAGCTCTTTCACCAAGAGCATTTCCAGCTTTCCTGGTTGAGACAAATGTGTCGTAGGCCTATTGCATCCGCCTGCCTTGCCCCGGGCCCCGTGTGCAAGAAATTTTCCAAAGTAGGGCCTATAGTTGAAAGATGACAAAGTGGCCAATGCGGTTTGGAGAGAACCAATTAAGCAATCACGCATCCATCCAGTTTGGCAGTTTCACCTTCAGGTCTTCGTGTTGTTTTCCGATGACCATTGTAGGCTCCAGACTCCAGCATCACTTCGATCTACTCTAAACATCATTCACCCTAGCCGTATGATTAGGCCTAATTTAAACTGCTACATACCGTACCTGCCTCTCCGAATCAAGTCTGCAATATCCAGGCGGCTGAGTCTTTTTTGTAGATTTTGTTGCTGCAGTAGCCTAGAGATAGTAGAGAATCTTGGATAAGCTTTATGTATGGATTATTTTTGGATAAGCTTTAGGCCTATTTATGATTTATCACGCCTCTGGATTTCCACCCAAAACTGACATATCGCTTGTTAAAAGAATTCATAACCCTACATTTTAAGAAACCTAATAGACCTAATATGAAAAATACCCTTGCATGTTCTTTAACAGTTTCTTAATTTCTTGCATTGCATTTTCAACCTCTTTTAGTTGGTTTTCTTAGTGTAGAATTGTTCAAATTTGATGTACAAGCAAAAGAAAGACATATTTGGAATCAGGAAGCAAAACTGATCAAAACCTGATATACGAACACCTTGAGAAATGGAAAAAATAAATCCACTTTTTCCAGCTCAGAGGTCACTCCAGCTCATAGTCAATCAATCAACGAAATAACTTCGGAGAACCCCAACAAATTGCAAGAAAACGTTTTATGATGATTTTCTGGTGCCTTAGGTCTGTTGAAGTACATACTAAAAGTTGGACGCAATTGGAAAACGGCAAGTAGTCTACTTTTGGCGGGGAAAAGATGGCCGCCAATTGGACCAGGCTTGGAATATGAAAATTACACTATTAGAAGCTAATCATAGAACAATATGCTAACATACGTTTCTAGACTAATTTGACCCTTCTGAAAACGAAAATCGCGGTTAGAAAGCTAAATTGTTAGCGATAGCATGAGAAAAACAAGATGGCGGACAAATGGCGACCAATTATTCAAATGGCGCTGTAAGTAAACTACTGTATGCGATAGTAACACGATTTCACACTCATAAATGAGATTGTAGGGTAATAGGCATGCAATGGAATTAAAGACACATATGTGACACTGCCAGAAAACCAAAATGGTGGGCAAAATGGCCACTAGAATGTTGAAATAGGTATAAGTGAAATCAACCCTGCAATGGAAACATGATTTCAGAGTCTATAATAACATTTTCCGGGTTAAGGAATGCGACAGAAATAAAGTCACAAATGTGGCACTCCCAGAAAACCATAATGGCGAACAAAATGGCGGCCAGAATGTTGAAATGGCTATAAGGGGAGTCAAGCCTCGCAATGTAAACATTATTTCAGAGTCTAAAATAACATTTTCGGGGCAAGGAATATGATGGAACTAAAGACACATATGCGGCATTGCAAGAAAACCAAATTGGTGGACAAAATGGCCGCCAGATTTTTGAAATGGCTATAAGTATGCAATGGAGACATGATTTCAGAGTATAAATCAAAAAATGCTGGACTATAGAATATGGTGAAACTATAGATACACGTGTGACACTGCCAGAAAGCCATAAGCCAAAATGGAGGGACAAAGCATCAAAATGGCTAAAAATGTCATGTATGTCAAAGACATGATTTCAGGTGGAATATTGTTCCTTGGTCAAATAATCCCAAGAAAGCAACATTCCATGTGCAGCGTTGAACATAATGAAGTGAAATCGTTGCATTAAGAGGAATGTTTAGTAGACTATCACTGCAGTTTAAATATTGCTTGCGTTATGCATACAGTATTTGTGCCTCAATGTTGCTTTGATTTGAATTATATAGAGACCCATCGCTTCAATCTTGACTGATAATTATAGACAAAGCTAATTCAGGCATTGTTGCTCTTAATGCAGGTGCACATAGCCTAAGTGTACAGTATGTAGTGTATGCCTGTATGGCAAGTTCACACTTTGATAACAGCGGGCTTGGCCACAGGCCACGGTTGTTAACTTCGCATGATTTGAAATAGACCAATAGAATTATGAATGTGGAACAGGACCAATGGCAGGCCACATTGATTAAAGAACACTGCTGATGTTCCCGCCATTACCTAAACCCTGTTAGATGCAAGGCAGACTGGCAGACACATCAGACCCAGCAGTAGACAGCACATCATCTCCTTCCACGGAACCACAAGCAACAAGAACAATCTATGTGGTCATATGAGGCTGTTGAGAGCTGAACGAACACATTAGACGGGGATGTAGCTAGATCAGCCTTGTTGTCAGACAAAGCAAGAACGTTCAGCGAACTTCAGCCAATTTTCCCGACAATGGAGCACTTCCAGACTCTATACAGTGACTAAATGGTCTTGCACCTTTTCTGTATGGTTCTAATTTTCAAAAGCAATGTCCAGTATCTGTCGAAGGCAATATTAACTATTTTGTTGCCAATCGAAAGTACCTTAACACGTGTAACCAAAGTACCACTGTATCTTGCAGGTCACCAAAATGTCTTCGCTTTCGGAGCTGTCCAATTGCCTGCACTATTGCTTGTCCATCAATAATTAAATGCTATACTTCTGCTAGAGAAATGCTGACTGTACAAGTTACTTTTTCAGAGAATGTCCTCATTAAATGATGCTTAATGACACTTTCTCATCATCCACCAATGCCATTGCTTTTGAAAGTTCATGTCACAATGGGACAGTCAGCTTCATGCGCTATGTAATATCAGAAATAGACAAGCTCAGATACCAAATTTCTACTGCAAATTTATCTCTTAATTGAATGGCCCAACCTTATTCATTCAGGCTTTGGACTGGCACTGTTAACTAATACATTAATAGTGTTATAGTTAGCAGTGGCTAAATTAACCATCCTTTTCCCCTTTCAGATTTTTATATTTTTTACATTTCAACCTATATTTGATTTATTATTATTAGCATTTAATTTTTTAAAGTCCATAATCATATACCCTTTGATACCAGTTGAGTTGACTAATTTCAGGCTAATTTTTTTGGCAAATTTGCGATCACATCAACACAAATCTGTGCATAGAAGAACACTGGTAGCTATCAAACGTTTACACCTCCTGGTTTAATATGCCTCCATTCTTTATAATAGGCAATCACCCTAACAGCTATAGTGGACTCCTTGAAAAGTGGTTCTTTTGCAATGTTGAATGAAAGCATCTGATGCTGGTGGTAATAATTCGAGTGTCCGTGATTTCTTGGTAAAGACTAAAGAGTTGTTCACATACTGTGTTCAGTTCAGTGCAATCACTAGTCCTATCATACATGTTAATGGCAAACCATTCTAAAACTGATATCTATGACAAATTATGCACTGCGTTATCGATATCATCTTTGACTTCACATACATGTAGGTTCATCAATGCTTCAGTGACCATTGGATACCAATCAATGCTTTGTAGGCTGCAACTGCCTTTTCTTGCACACTTGATACTGTGTCACCTCGTTTAAAACAGCAGATTTGCAGCAATAACCACTTATCAGGATTTACGACTAAGAGAATTTAACAAATCATGAACTTCAATCAGGCAACTACATTGACATCATAGTTTATTTGTTCCGAGTGCTACAACTAAATTTTTATGAAGAGTTAAACGAGCATGTTGACCATCACTGACAGCAAACATCTGGAAAATTTTCTAGCAAATCATTATTAAGCTGAGCAGTGTTAAGGTTTACTTGTCATAAAATACATGTACACTATGTTGCTACAGTTGATCTGCATGAAGTTGGCTAAGTTCAGCAAGTTTGCATACTGGAGGCAAAATATTGTTGGCTTTGGCTTCTTCCAAGTAGGCCTACATTCAGCTAGTGCGAATTAGTCTGCATTTAACCCGGTTGTACACTTCGCATTGTCTTCACATGGCATTAGCTGATCAAATTAAACAGGCTGGTTTATTAGCCTCAATTGCTATCATATCACCAAATAACAACTTTAATAGCATCAAGTTATATTTAATTATATTTGCACATGAGTGACCTTTGCATCAACATCGATAGTTATGACTTCACACTGTTTTCAGAATCAATTTTGACACACTTAAAACAACAACACAAACCCATTGTACTGGTTCTTGTATGTGTACTGCAGAAAACAAACATGTAGGTGCAATGCAGCAATGCCATGGCAAACGGACATTATCCCCATGGACATAACAAATCTATATGAATATGTTTAAATGTATAATATTAGTAGGCCTATGCTTGTAAAATAACATCCATAAAGAATATATTATTAATTTAGTACACAAGTGCTGTCCACAGTTCCTGACAGCTGTTGTTCATGGGAAATACTTTTTGTCGGGGGTGGGAGGGGAGGTAATGTCGTACAATCCAGTGCCATCACCCTCATCCAGGTGGTTCCAAACTGTCCAGGCGGTAACTCGTATATTTCAAGATCTATCATAGGGACCTTGGGCAAGTCCTTCACTCACAATTGCTCAGCGCTTCGGCATGAAATCCGATTTAGCGTCCGTGCTGTAGTCAGGAGCGCGTCTGAGTAGTAACCTTGAAGGGGCGCTATAACAAGTGCATATAAATCCATACACATACTAACCCTAACCGACTTTCACGACGGCTAACCTGAAGCTAACCGACCCTCACGACGTCTACACCTGACCCTATAACATACCCTCACAACGCCTAAAAACGGACCCTAACGCATTCGCGGTCCCCGATACTGCAATTACGTCGTCATTAGAAGCCGTTGTCTAAGAGTTGAAATGCGGAGTTCGTATTATCGTATATTGCACACTTCGACACAGTGTTACAATATTGACGAGAGTTAGCAGACATCGCCGCTAATTGAACGATCTACTCACAAATGGTAATATCATTAATATATCATTAATAAAATTGTAAAATAATTATATTACAGCAATTATTATTTTTAACAAAATAATAACGCGCAAACGGAACTAGAAAACAGCCGCCGCCGGTAACCCGTATCAACGATTTGCTCGCGAAAACACGCTAATTTGTACCACGTTTAGCCCAGTTGTGAACAATGTAGCCCAAAATGCGGCGTTGTGGTCTTTTACAAAGTTAGCCAAATTTAACTATTTGCAAATATATTTATAGGTGTTCGTATACCCAGTTATTTTTAAAATTGCTCAACCTTTAAAATTGGAAAGTTTGTTGCTTGTACATATAATTTGAACAATCCGGGAGCTTTCTGTGTTTTATTGCTCGCACTATTTCTACAACAAATTTTAACCATGACGACCTGGAATTGGGCTTGAAAATTAAGAGCTTTGGGCTAATCGATTATATAGGAGCGCGCCACCGGAAGTCTTTTGACGGCAAGAGTGCGAATTTTTCAGAAACAAAGGCGATTGCTTTGAGAGGGATATTATATCCTTCTTGATCGCTGATAATTTTACAACTGCACGCATCTAGTGTGCGGGTTAAACTGCGAAGATGTCGATTGGCGTACCAATCAAGATTTTACATGAGGCTGAAGGCCACGTCGTTACCTGCGAGACAAATACTGGAGAGGTGTATCGTGGAAAACTGGTCGAAGCGGAAGATAACATGAACTGTCAGTTTTCTGATGTCAATGTTACATACAGGTAAGGAACGGTTTTGCAAAATGGTGCGTTATATTATCTCTGGAGAAAGTCACCTACAGTAACTCTAGGAGCGCGGAGTTCATTTGTCCGCGATTTCAAGATTCTCGGTTTTTTCGGAGTCAAACATTTCCTCCCGCCTTGTAGTGCCTCCAGGGTATATTTATATAAAACATTAATTTGTATAGCACCCGGTGACAAAACTACTCAGATGCGCGTCCAACTGATCAGAGACTAAAACTACTCGGAGGCTAGTTCTGCAATTCGACATGTACCGGCGTACATAGTCTGTATTTTAACATCTGGTAATCGTGCGGACTGCGGTCCTTTCCATGTAAACAGTATGGTCGCCCAAGATATCACTAAAATAGAGTGCTGCGACCTATGTTGCAATGCGCCCAGTGAGTAGCCTAAGTAATCAGCACAACAAATTAACACGATTTACAAGTAAGCAAAGAGAACATTTTATTTTATTACATCTATAGAAGAAATTAAAACCTACCGTAATAATGGAAGAAATGTTCAAAATTAATAAGGATATGTCAGAAAAGATAATGAAATAATGGAAGCGCACACAAAGTTGACAAGGCATTGTGACTGTCGGTTAGGGTTAGGCCTAGTGTCGTCATTAGATACTGTGTACCGGCATATACAGGATCTTTGGGCAGTGTCAAGCCTAACCCTACCTTCACGACGCTTAACCTGACTCTGACTGACAGTGACCCAGGCTGACCCTCATGAATTTTCTATTTACTCGTATTTACTGCATATTTTTCCTCTTTTATAATTATTAACTTAACCCTCTTACTTGGATCTTGCGTTGATTACTTACTTACTGAGCTCACTGCTTCATGGGATGTGGCTGATAGGTTGCAGCGCTCTAATTTAGCAATTTATTGAGCGGCCATGCTGTTTACATGGACAGGATTGTAGTGTGCACGATTGCCCAACATTTTGTTAAATTATTTGATTTAACAGAAAATATACATTTTGGCTTAGTTGATTATTCACCATTGCATGGGTTTCAGCGTTGATTGAATGCAAGTAGGATTGAAGAAAAGAATTCTTCCTAAATAAATTTTTACTTGAATAGAAGTGGGATTTATTAAAACAATCTCGTGAAAATTGTGTTGATGAACTATAATTTTTAATTGAATGGACGCCAAAATACACATTTAACGACTTAACCTACATTCTGCACAAAATGTCGTGGCACCTTTGTTTTTATAAACCTGAGATGGAAATTGATGTCTAAAGATTTTGATTATATGTTTTTACACAGGGATGGCAAGACAGGTGTACTGGAGAATGTCTACATTCGAGGAAGCAAGATTCGTTTCCTAATACTGCCCGACATGTTAAAAAATGCACCAATGTTCAAGAAGGTGCAAGGTCGAGGTGGAGGCGCCGGCAGAGGAAAATCAGCCATCTTGCGTGCACAAGGTAATGTCAGCAGCTGTCATTTTAATGGTAATCTGTACCTCTGGCCACTTGCACATAATCACGATAAAAACCATCAGAATAAAACGGTGCAATGTACTAAACAACGAGTAACAAACACAGTGATTAGGAATGAAAACTGAGCTTGTGTTTGGTGAAGAATTAGCATATGCCTCCATGTGCAAAAAGAAAACTAAAATAAAATTTGGCATAGGTCATGATTTGTTTGAAGTACCTTTAGTTTTTATGGTGATGAAATGCATTTCATCATGAGCAGACTTTGTGAATTTCTTATCTGTATTTCAGAAACACCACTTGATTAATTTTTTACCACGTAAAAGTTCAGTTTTCTTCTTAAAGATTGTGTTCATTACTTCCTTACTTTAGGGACATTCACTTTCGTTAGTGACAGCAGTCACAGCACTCTATTCAAACGGAGTTCGGGTGATCTATATGAACACCCCCAACAATATGCACATGGAGACATACACTACTTTATTAATGCTTTATTATGAAGATTGGCCACATGCGACTGAAGTTAATGATCAACCTTTTTTAGTTGTATAGTGTTCAATACTGTTCATGATGAAGCCAGCACCAAAACTGAAAACATAATCTTGAGACATGCTTTGCTTGCTCAAACTAAATGCTTGCTTTCACTGGAGGCACCTAACACCAGGGCTGAAAGTGGTTTGGAAAAGTTGCCGGGTCTCACTTTGGCGGACGAGCACGCCTTTGACCCATAAATTTTTCTGACGACGTTTTTCCTATAGTCATTTGCCCAAAATTACCGAAAATTCTACCATTTTTACCTACTTTTGGCATCTGATGGCCTGTTTTGCGACCCGGCTGAGACCCGGCAACAGCAGGTCTCGAAAATCGATGCCGGGTCTCAGACCCGGACCGACCCGGCTCACTTTCAGCCCTGCCTAACACTCAAATATTATAACTGACTCTGTCGATGATATTAAGAACAGGCAGATTTGTGCAGAAAGGTTTAAATCTGTTTATGCTAGGGCATGTTAACTCGATTATCTGTGGTTGTGCAGACGTGAAAGTTCGGTTTTTATAGTATTTTACTTAATCTGTGTCCAGGTTTATTGTATGCCATCAACTTTGATAAATTTGTCCAATGCTGTATGTGAACAAATAAGTTCTGGTTTTTTCCAGCTGCTCGAGGAAGAGGACGCTCGTTTGGAGGTGGGAGAGGAGGCCCACCAGGAAGAGGTGGACCTGGTGGTGGAGGCGGCTTCCGACGCTATTAAGAATACAGCCATGAACAATACATTGAAGACAGTAACTGTCCAACAAATTTTGTTGGTCGGTGGACAGTTTGACCACATTTAATAAATTGGTGTTTTGCAAGAAAGTTGTCTGTGGAGAACGTCAGTTTGTTGCTTTTTTTATTTTCAGAGCAAGTGTTTTGTGTTTCGATTTGATTAATTTCGTGCAGGAAAATTGTGAATCCACTGCCATAATTAAGTTAGCAAAGTGCTCAGTAAATATTAAAAAGGAGCAAGTTGAGTGAAGTTGTTAGCGTTCTCAATCAATTAAGTTCAACTAAACATAAAAAGATTCAGGCATTTCTTTTGTAATTTTGTGTTTATGTAAGAAAAAGGCATTCCTTATTAGCACATTGAAGACTTGTACTTTTGTCCCCAGTCACTTTTAGTAGGCCTACACATTCGTTAAAGGTCGATGATCCTTCTGAGTGATTCTTGGAGTCATTATAGTACTGAAACAACGGGAACATTTATTCTGAATCTTTAGATTTCTGTTTACATCTTGTGATCACTGGGACCGTGCAAACCAGGTGTTGTGCTCAGTTGAGTCTTCTTAAAGCTGTCGTAAGATCGTTCTGGTGAAGATATAAAGTATAATGCCATTTTTGCATTGTGCTGCACCAATTTGTTTTATACTTGGTGCATTTATTTTGCTGGTTACAATTTCAGTACTAGAATTGCACTGTGCAAAATACAAGTTCTTCAGAACCTTTGTGAAGAACAAATGCTCATTTAGGAATAAGATACTTTGTCTTGGTTTCATTTTGAAAAACCGAATCCAGAAACGCACATGCATTTATTCCTGTCTATAGTAATTTTTAGTGTTGCTCAAATCATGCAGCCCATGTGAAATCAAGTGTGTGAGATACCTTGTAACTGCCATGTCTTAGATTTGGCTGTTATTCTGTTATTTTTCAGTTATTTGAATGTGATAATGAAAATTTCAGTTCTAAGCTTATCACCATGTATTTACATTTTGCCTGACAATAGATAGAATTGAATCTCTCACAATATGTCAATGTGGCAAATTATTCAGAGACCAGTACCTCAGGAATTGATGCACATTGGATTGCAAAATTATGTGATTTTTTACAACTTTTTGTGTACTTAAATCATTCTGAATCTGAAGTGAAAAATACTAATATGTAAAATTGCCAAAAACTGAGTTGCGACTTTAAAATCGGCAATATATTAATAGCTGCGAAGACTACAAATCACATTTAACTGTTATCTGCATGTAGTTCATTCTGCATGTAACAAATCTTGGTCTGTCCCATAAGCTCTCCTCTTCTGGCTGCAGGACTGCTGATGAATAACACTTTACTTCTTGTACAGCTTGAACACTGAACAGACCTTTCCAATTAATTATATATGGCAAGGTTCACAGGAGTTCACCGAGATTATAATTATTTATGATTGTGGTTGACATCGTGAAATGTTGCAATTTAACAGCGTGTTCATAGACCAGTATCTTAGGAATGGATGCACATAGAGTTGCAAAATTGCAGCCAAACTGAAAGGTCAATTACAGGCCCTCGTTGAATTCACATGGACTGTCCAGAATGTGCGGGCATGACACTGCTACAGAAAGCAGTCCATGATCACGGATGTGCATCAGAGGTTGCAAGATTATGAGTCTGATCCATGTCCAACATAAACAGTCTAGTTTACAATGTAATATTAAACATCAGATTTGCCAGGCAAACTACTTGATAATTCTAAAAATATGGTCACAACATTCGTCTTAAATTGAATCTGCTATAAAGATCTGTTGAATATTGTGAATACAGTAGTCAAAACAAGTTAAAAAATTACTACTAAATTTTTAATAGCTTTCTTTAAAGATGAAGGAAAACAACTAAAAAGAGCAACACTAGCTACTAAAAAAGCAGTTCTACGGCATCACTAGCCAAATTACGGAAGCTATTAATGGCTTGGTGATTATTACACATGCGATACCATTACGTGCCAATCATCAATGGAAATATTGTACAGAGATATGTTTTAAATGCTACAGTTTCTAAACACAACATCCATCCCCAATCACCAAGAAGATCTACAAAATCGAAATAGGAACAAAATGCAACACAGTTCCTTTAAATTAATCGATGTTGGTTGGATCCCTGTTGTCAATTGCACAGCGTACATCATCCTTGGAAATGAGCTCAAATTTGGTGCATGTAAACAGCGTTGCACCAAAATAGTAAATAACACAAATTGCCTTAATGCAAATGGCACAGAACAGCAACATATATGGCTTAGTCTTGGAATGGATAGAGTTCATATTTTTTCACAGGAACCAAATTAAGACTGCCAAATAGTTAACTAACATTGAAATTGCCAAGCTATGAACAAGCAATGGTTTGAAATTAGTATCCCCAGTTCATTTAGGGTGCAGAACAGGTTGCAAATTGTGAAAAGTTGACAGCATGCTGCATACACATTTTGCTTTGATCTGATGACTTTGGGTATGCGAACACTACCTTTAAAGGCATATTTAAATTGTGAAGTACATGTCAATACATATTTATTTGCTTTGTGAAAGGAAAGAAAGTAGTCCTGATGGCCAGGAGAGTGGTCTTCCGTATGAAGGTGAGTGGAAGACATGCGTGATAGCTTCATTTTGACAGGCGTACTTTACCCTCTTTTTACTCGATTTCACTCATCAAAGGCTCTGGCTTACAAAACAACAAGTTAGGCCAAGAAGACAGCATCTGAAGCTATGAGATAATATTTACAACAAGCTCTTGACGATGACACTTGGGAAATGGAAAGATCACCTCTCCTAACGTTACTTTAACTTTATACAGTGCATAAATTACCAGGAATACGACTACAGCTCTGCTTTACCAACCCAGAAATTCCTGCACTTGCTCTCCGCTTCTGAATCTCTTCAGCAGTTACTAACTAAAGCTACAATATCTGCAAAATAGTGTATACATATATTTAAACATACCAGACAACAGCACATTATATTTACACATGCTAATATATTAGCGCAGTATAGCATACATTTCTAAACTAACACACGTGAGATACTATATATGCATGTATAACTAATACATTTTATACATGTATAGTATACAAAGGGGGTCAAGGCAGGTTGCCAAATGTTGACAGGGTTGGCAAGTATAAAAGTACATACATCGAACCTGAATTTCCAAAACGAAAAACAAATGCTCAAGGTTACAGAATGTACCGTAGCACATATATTAAACAGTAAAAAAACAAAATTAACTTAAACAGTGTATAATAAACATGCACTAGTCTCCATGCACAATGTGCACAACAGTTTACAAAGTAACCAAGTACACCACTGCACATAGAATGAAAAAAACTGCCAAACTTAAAAAGAATTTGAAGCCAAGGTCTAAACAGAGAACAGAGTTGTATACTCCTCATCAAAACCATATTAATTTTGGCAAGCTCAACATGCTATAAAGGGAAACTAGTAATATACGATTGGTAACTTTTATTCCATTAAAATTCAGCATGTGATCACTTTAACATGTTAGAAGCAAACTGATAGTAACTTAACATGTTCACATCAAAAACAGAATACACACAGCACACGGAAAATTTTTAGGAAAAATAAAAACACATGACATCAAATAATGGCAAAGACACTAACAGCACAAGATACTTACAAAATGTTAAAGAAATAACTCCGGAAGTTAACAAACACCCAACATTAACAAGTTGCTAATCTATTAATATAAGCTATTTAATATCTAATAAAGACTGTTACATACATTGATCAACCATTTAAAACTATAACAGCTGCTTCTAGTATACCTACTTCTGAAAGATTATCCACAGTCCACATAATAACAGCACAGTAAGTCAGAAAATATGATTAAAAGTATATTATAATATATTACAAAGGTATACCATATTTTATCTGATAATCACTTGCTGTTATTATTATGAGGTACTTCATAACAGCCAGAAAATATAACAAACAGGCATGCAATACAAACATTAGAAAATGCCACACTAAAACTACTTATGCTAATAACATAGGCGTAAACTTCTATAAGGCATCCAGACTTGAAACTTCCAATTACTTAGATGCTCAGTATGCTACAGCTTAAGCCAACCAAAATTTTCACCAGTCTGTCCTATAAAATATAAACAAGTTTGATCTCATTTCATGAACAGCTTACCCATTACCTCTATTGTAGACTAATACAGCAAGACAGAATAAGAATAGGTAACTTAGGAAAGTCTCCTTTGGCCCCAAAAACCAAGACCAGTTTACGCCAATGTTAAGGTTGATCAAACTTGTTTTACTGTAATAGCACACATAATTAAAGTTAAATAATACTCATATTCCACTCTGCATCTGCTCAATATATACATTTAAATAAAAGCTGCTCTTCAGTCTACAATCACATGTAGCATGCAAAAGAAGTTGCTACATAATTGTCTACAAATAGTCACAAAAACACCACGGAACACGTCAAACCAAGCACTGATTAGTAAATCTACAAATGTTATTCTTAGGTTCTTGCCTAAAACGATGAGCTACGTTGGCTGATAGATGCGTAACACTGATAAAATCCATTCCACCAAACGTCTGAAGAAGATGTTCAACTGCAATCACATCCACGTCTTCGCAATACATCAAGAAACTCAACTGCCATGCAAGTAGGGCGAAAACATTTAAATATTATACACTGTCTCACGTCAGACATCTCCACACGCAGCCTGCTAGACAAATGCAACCTAAAAGAGTTTGTATAGCCTTTCTAAAGCAGTCTCTTTTGGGTGCTAAACAATCTCAAAGTAACATTGACCAAAACCATGTCTTTACGAAGCACCTCTTCCAAACCTCTTCCTCAGAGGCACTCTTGACTCTAAAGCACAAAATCTGAACTGAGGAAACCATTCACGTAATTAAGTGCTCATACGCGTCTATGAGCGATATGCTACATCAGTCTTTTGGTACAACCAATGAACAAATCCACGACAATCTTGAACCTCGTAGGGTTACAACATGAAATATAATTTCAATAGCTGCACTGATAAAGACGCATTGCTACAGACCTACGCAGGACACGGGTGCAACACTGAAATGGACGTTGCATATCGCAGATCAATGTTCAATATCAGAACATCCAAACAGTAATTAAAATGCGTGACACAGCCAACAACAATTCTTGTCGTCAACAGTTAACTGAAAGGTTCCAACACTAATTCGCCTGAACATTGTCACAGATCGACACAAAAATCGTTATTTTGCCTGAGAAAAATCATTTAAATAAATACCAACATAAATTATCATAATTTTCTGACTAAAGAGTACCGTAGAACATTTACTACTAGCAAAGAATCTGGCAACACGTGCTAATACAATTACATGACATGAACTTCATTGTGGCTTACTGCCGCATAGAACCAAAATCAAAATAGTAAAATCACATGGAAGAGGCAGTGATAATCTTTTGGAATTGATTTTGCTTGTCTGACATCCTGCTTTGAATACTTAGACACCATAAACAATCACAAAAAGTTGTTACAATAGCAAAACCAAGAAATTGCATCAATGAACGACTCAAAAATTTGTAGAAACATCAGCGACACCACAGCTCCAACAACACAATAAGAAAAATATGACACTCGCTTTTTTTATTCAAGATGGCTGGCATAATGAAAGAAATTTGCATCTCTTTTATTTAATCTTGCACATTTTATTTAATCTGAACTTCAAGAATTCACTCACCATTTACCTTAATAAAGATCCCTGCTGTAAACATTTCTTGGTTACAAAAGAAAACAAGCATATGTGTATCATGTATATATAATTACAGCACTGATTCAGACTGTCTATATAGGAAGTATTGCAGGCGAGCTGAAATGCTTTTACACTTTATCACACATTGCTAGCAAAAGGATGTCCATATAACAGAACTACATAGATTTTTCTTTCGTTTAACATATAGCAATACAAACGAATTTGATGTTATCTGGTAGTAAATATGGAATTGAGAGGTATCAAGTTCATTTCAAACTCAGCAAAATAATTGCAGGAAGAAGAACAAACAGGACATACTAAAACTAAACAGCTTAAGTCTTTAAGGACTTTGTGACTTAGAAGTATTAAAGTTTCATAGTTTAAAAGTTTGTTTATTCAACCAAGGCCCTTAAAAAGCACACGACTATCAACGGCAACCAAATTAAACGTCACCATTAACAATGACAGAAGTATAACAGAAGACACAAGCAGCAGACCTTAGTCACAAAGCTAATCGACTTGAACTTTTTATGGTTATAGAATTAACAGAAATACAAAATAAGAAAGCTATAAAAATCAATTGCAGTCTGATTGCCAATAGGTTACCACAGCTGCACACGACAACAAGTCATTGTGACAAAAGAATTTCCATTGTTGACAGTGACACCCAAACTTGTCAGCTTCAGATATATGTTCCTAAAACACATTACGTCATGTGCTTAACGAACCCATATCTTCAAAGGTACCGTACAACAAACTATGTAGAATAATGCGTGCGCAAGAAAAGTCAAAGGAAAAGAAAGATGCTATCGTAAATGTCAAATAACACCAATGTATGGGTAAGACTTAAAAAAAACGACACATCGAATACAAGTAATCTCAAAGTCTCAACTGAAAAAATTGCAACAGTGGAAAGCAAAGCAATGGCGCATGAATGCCAAAGCACTTTCTGAACAGACGCTACAAATAGCTTTCACCGATTATGAATGTGTAGGACTTTGTAATAGAATTCTTATCAATAAGTAGCAGAACACTAGCTTGAACAGTAAATGGTTCGGACATACAGCAGACTGACACTCAGACCGTGAAAAAGAGATGCACCACAATCCTGTAAATAGACACGACATGCATTCAGGATTGCAATCCCTGAGAACTGCACGACAATAATAATCAAGCAATATTGATAAATAAATGCGGCAGAAAACACTACGAATAAAACAAATCAGATACAACAGATTCCATTCAGCTACAGATGAGATGTCACAAGACCTACAACACGTCGTCAATACTTGTAGAACAATAACCTAGTATCAGCTTAGCAATGCAAATATGCGGACTGACTAATTGAACAATTAGCACTTGCTCAAAGCCAGCAACTGTTAACACAGTGAACCTTAAAAAGCACCTAAACAGGAATAAGGAATATATGTGAATAACTTTCTCACATACAAAAAAAGCGAAGTCCGCCAAAGCCACGAAAAACATGAAGTTTCCTAGCATTCACCTACAGACCGTGGTTACGACACAACAAAAACTAAACACAACTGAATCCTAAGTCCATTCATGTAAAGATGTTGCAATCAAACAACAGTTTTAGGATGATAAAAGATATCGCCAGTCTGGTCTACTTGCTACTACCATCATCATAACACCAGCGTATCACCTATTATCAACAGTGATACTGGCACATCATCATGGTAAAATACTTAACATTAACAATTAATATCGAATTCATGACTATAGTAACAGTCATGCGTTAATACATATTATGTACATATTGTCGTTGATTATGAATAACCAGCATTAAATTTAATTAATATTATAATCAACTGAACTGCAGTCGGCATTCACCAACTGAATACAAGCGGAGCAGACAAGCAACCATTTCTCAGCTTGTGCCTAACATCGAGAAGAGTTTTTTTGTTTGAGGTAAATCAATCAATAGCATGATGACCAACTGCCTCTGAAGTCACACATTTACATTTACTTGCAATCATGCGCAGCAATTTATTCGTTTGAAATTAGTGTTTCCAACGGAATAGCTCAGAAAACCTAGATCCACACCGTGGTTTGGAAATATAAAGCATGTCATAAAGAACCAAATAGAACCTATTATATTGAACACATTTAATTCAAATATTGTGAATTTGTGAAATGTCACAGAAATGTTGCAGAACACAAATTTAATTCAGGGCCAGTAAACGACTTTTAACAAGTTTGTCATGATATAAGAATTAATATGACACCCAAAAAGGCAAAAGAGTTTCTTGGTTCAATGACTGATGATAAGAGACTCTGCCATGACCAAAATGAAAACCAACAGGAATGATTTTCTAGCAGCCAAAGACAGTTGCCGTGCAGGAGATAGCACTTCATGATGCGGACAGTCGGACACATTAGTGTTTCTCCTATCAGTCAGTGCTTTTAAAAGTGTACAATGTTGTTATCAGCAGCAGTAACAAAAGATGCAAGACGGTTGCCACTGACAACCAAAAGTCATGGTTCAATGGCATCAGAGACTTAACTACTTGAAGCGTTGCAGCATGTCTGATGCTGGACTAGCGTATCATCCATCCAGACACTTGTGTTTTTGATTAGCACCAATGGAAATTGGGAATATCACCGATGGCAGTTATAATAAAATGAGAAAATCAAACGATACAGTAAAGAACACGGAAAAGACACTGACTTGGCTTAAATACAACAACAACAAAAGAAGAAACGCTCATACTACAGAACTAATAAAGACTATAGACGCTCTACATTTCTCTAAGACTACATAAAATAACGTGGACAGGAGGCTTGGACACAAAAGGCCATTTATCCTAACTTTGTTTTCATGCACATTAAGCGCAAAGTACTACAACATGAACATAATAGACAAGTACTTCATAAAGAGAGTACTGTTGGTGATGGATGGAGAGTGAAAAGTACTGTGAGTGGTAACTATTTATGACAGTGGCAAACACAGTGAATTTGGCAATCATGATTTTCAACAGATTGGAAAGCCACTAATAATTTAGAAACATTAATAAATAGCTTGTTCATACAGAAATTTCCAATAGGCAGCTAGATCCATGTAAATATATATAATATCTGCAACAAAGCCTACACAATAGGATTGAGATCTTAGATTTCATGAGCTAAAATGAATAGTCAAATCAATCACTGAAGCCATCTGGTGGGCCTGAAACTAACCCCAGGTGTCCCAACAGCACAAGCTAGAAAAGTAGTTTGGGATCATTGCAAAATTACTTAACGCTCAAGGGTGGGTGGGCGGGGTCATTGAAAACATGAAAGTTACGTGGGTGGGGGAAGCTGAATGTTACGTAACGCCTTGCAAAATATTAATGAATAAAATTTAAGAAAATTGCAGTTCAAGTATGACTGTCATTTAAGCCTATATAAAACATTCTGTAAATTTACTGTCAAATTATAATTTCACATACTATATTATATTCACTATGAAAATAAAAATTATAAATACATAGGCCTGGTAGGGCCTAGTGGGTCAAGGGAAGCATTACAGGGTGGGTGGGTGAAATATGATCATTTTCAGCGTTACGTAATTATGCAATGACCCCTTTCCACTGTAACTACCAAAATACATAAACTGATTATTATCTGATCATGCACTAAAAAAGCTGGCTCTCCCCTTTTTAAATGTCACAGATTGCAACAACACTACAATTGCATGCAATCAACACAATTGCATTCAATCAATACAATTGCATGCAATCAACAAATCACGAATGAACGAGACGGAACTGTCATAAAATGCTTGCATCATTAAATGCATGATTGAGAAATTGCAGTCTTAATTGGTTGAAAACGTTGTTGAAAGTAAAATGTTCCCATGATTCAAAACCATTCCACGTCTGTACATGATGATGATGATGATGCACACTTCTGACTAAACACATGATCATCCAAAATTGAAGCTTTCACTGATAATTCTCGCGTTTGTACATCGCAGCTTTCCAGTCAATCAGCATCAGATGCGAATATGTGTTTTAGGCCCAAATGTGAGGTGATGGAGGCAGTTCTGATGGCAGGGCACAGTGAGAACTAAACAGAAAACAGACACACAAAACATCAACAGAAACTCCACAAACCACAAGAACGAGCAATAAATTATTCACGCATAGAAAGTTTTTTTAGGATGTACAAAGTAATTTGAATCCGTCTTAACGTCCACACTTTATCCTCAATCAATTGCTTCTTAAATTTCTTTGAAGAATCACATTTAGTCAGCTAGGTCTCGCTGGTTTTCCACCAAAAACTCTTCTGTTTCTATTTAATACTAACGAATCACAAATCAAGAAAAATTTCTTGGGAGAATCTCACAACTCTCTCAAATGCACAGTGGTCTCACTGCTTATATATTAACAGCAATCACCTGCAGCCAACCAACTTATATTTCGTCTTAACTGCTAGCACAAGAATCGTCAAATTTAGACAACTTTATATATTACGTGAAGCACTACTAGAACTGTAGTTCAGTTTCTACACTAACACTACACAATAGGAAGATCTTCAAAAAGACTTGCACGAACCGATATGGCCTCCTAGCATGGTTGCGTAACTGTGACTACTATAAGTCGTGTTAAATATAACCATGATTTAGTTGCCGACTAACTAAGTGGTCCCTTAAGCAAGTTTCGTGCAAACTGATTTTTATCGACTCCACTAAGCAAATCGTAACGTAGCGCTTAGACGTAGTCTACGCTGTCGTCGTGCACATGACACCTCGAGTTAACTTGACATAGGATAAAAAAAATCACAAACCAGAGAACAATTGGAAACGAAAACAGAACTAAAGTTTACAGAAATAAAATTAAACAAGTGCTGATCTTATGACAAGCCCAAACCTACTTCACAAATTTCTTATGATAAGCCCAAACCTACTTCACAAATTTCTTATGACAAGCCCAAACCTACTTCACAAATTTCTTATAAAGCGGCGAGTTAACGTTGAGTTGAAGTGTCTCGCAATGGCGTTGTTGCATTTCCAGGTAAAGTTTTTGCAGTTTGTCTACAAAACAATTTAAAAGTTTTTTTTTAAACAATTAAAAAACATCATTGATCACAAACCTTCAGCAGTTAACTAAATCAAACTATGAACTATGTCATAAAAGCAAAAAGTAAAAAGCAAAGTTTAAACATTTAACTTCAACAGCTCTAACCAACCATGAGGTTACCTTGTTCTTACCTACCTCAACTTAATTTAATCAAACCTACCATGGCTTCTGCAATATTACTATTAATACTATTATGCATTTATTAAGTAAAACTATCTAATGATTACAGTACATTAGTCGATGGCAATGAGCAATAGTGAGTGAAGAACAGCAACTATTTCGAGAAGGGTTAAATCACAAACTATTCAGGTTACAAGGCAAGCGGTCTGACCATTGCTTTTGGTGTAGTGTATCACCTAATTCAAAAACTTTAGCCATTTAAGTCAAATAGCCATGACAAATTGTTAAGTTTGTTCAGAAAGACACAGTAAATTATACAACTAATCAAAGGATTCACTAAGTTAAGACATATAAGTTAAGACATAGAGACAATAAAACATATATGCAGACTCTGAAGTACTGCTTTAAGAGTGATCTACAATTCAGACTAGGCTAAACTAATGCCGCCATCCTCTGGCTAAATGAAAATTGAATTGAATCCTGTTTATGATGTGTGATTCTCACTTTATTATAGAAAGTAAAAAATTCTGAATGATGCATCAAGAATGAACTTGGCACAGACCTCTGACTTTTGAGATGGATGTCAAGTCGTCTTCGAATGTGTAATGGAAAGGAGTAAGACAGACTGGTTCCGCGTCATCCGTATACCGAATGCCCTCTGGTGTTCGGCAGCATCGACACATACAAGAGTGGTATCTTATGCGACCATCCTCGAGGTAAGAATGGGATAAGGCATTCGCAGCAGTTACACGTTTTTCCTAATTTAAAAACAATATACAATTATACATGAATCTATCAGACTTTATAAATTGCGCTAAGCATTTAAATTCTGACATTTTATGATGGAATCCCCTTAAAATACTATTTATAAAAGCAATTGTCACCAAATTAATATGCATATCACTATCAGGACACATAATTTGTTTCAAGATTTTGTTGCACTAGAACCCCCCCCCACCTCTAATCGACTCAACTCTAACGAGTGCACTGTCAGACCAGTATTGGTTGGAAAATCAGACAGCTTGGCGAACGATTGACCACACACCCTCACAATGACAAGGCTAAGAAAATAAAAAATCAAAATTAACTTTTAAAATTAAGTGCAGTTCCACAGCTACCTCAGGACTAGCTTAAAGCAGTTTGCTCCTCCTCTTCTTCTTCTCTTCCACATATGTACCATATTCAATGCTTTAATATGGCTGAGTAGTAGTGAGTACAGGATCTAAAAATCTTCCACTGAGAAAACCTTACCACTGTAAAGACAGGCATGCACTAGAAGGAACCAATGTCGTTTTAGTGCATATGCCTCCGTTGTTGTTTTGCTAGAGCAATCCAAACCAGCAGACAATAGATAATCATCAGTCTCATGTACCAGTTGGATTAAATGTGGCTTGAAAGCTTGTACTTGATCCACGTAAATCATAATGAGTGCTCAAGAACTATAAACAAATTCAATAAACTCAAACTAAAAAGAAATTTAGCCAGCATCTGTTCTGCAAAAAAGTGATTTACACTGAATAGTTGCAGCCATCTGTGACAACATTATTCCAGTCCTCCAGGGTATTTCCCAGGTATTTCCTTTTTCAATGAAATTTAACCATAACAGTTCTTAAGTGCATGAATTAATTATCAATGCAGCAAGTCACTAACGAAGCAAATAGACGTTAAATTTGTGAACATTCACTAACCGGATTAAAGACCAGCATTGCTGAGAGAAGATTAACAACTTCAAAGTCACAGTCGTTCGATAGAGTGTAGAGAAATGTGAGTTTCGATGGGATGAATGACTTGCGATTGACGTGCTGCTTTGCTTGCTCACAGACCGTCTTCAAGTCCTCGGGCATCGGCGTCCCCAACAGATCCAGAATCAAATCCAGCTGTTAAAATAAATTTATCAACTGAACAACTTAAAGCCAAGCAAAGAGAAAGTATATAACCTGTGACAATCATTCATTAGGCAAAATAATATCTAGAGCTACAAGCAAAAACTTTCACCCAGCTTTCTACTCTAATCTCTCGAGACCTTTGAAAGTCTTTTAATGTAAGTTTCCACACCATCTACAATATCTCGAAACATGCATAGAGAAGGCAAAAAAACACACACACAGGTATGTGAACAAAGTCATTCCTGCAATCAATTCGAATATTGTAAAGATTTATTTGAATTTAATTTAATTTACTGACTTCTCAACATCAAATCAGCACAGTTGCTGAGGACAATAGGTCAACTAAAAGGTTCCAATGATCGAGCATGGCTATACTTGTCCAGTTCCCATTTTTAGTATGGGACAACTGTACGGATTCAGTTAAATCTGCACTGCAAACGAAAGACGCATGAAGCGCAGTAAACTCGGACATACCAGAAAGAGGGTTCTAACAAGTGCAACCATATACATAGAGCTACGCTATGAATAGTTCACAATTCATATTACAACTTCCTTGATCACTTTAAATCCGCAACGGCAAGCCACAATAAATTGCCGAGCATGGAAAGTCACACACACACACAAGGTCGACGTGGAGAACTGACCTGATGGAGAGGACTCTGTGCCTGGAAAAGAATCCGTCTGCTGAGCAACTCGGCCAGAATGCACCCAACGGACCAGATGTCGACAGCGGCCGTGTAATGTCGAGCGCCCATCAGGATCTCTGGCGCACGGTAGTACTGAGTTACGACCTCGTGTGTCATCGGCGCATTCTCATCCAGCTCGACGACTCGTGCCAAACCAAAGTCACAGATCTGTCGCAAATATTCAGAAAAATATTCAGAAAATCCACTAAAACATAAATTGTCAACAAAAACCATTCGTTTGTTGTTCACCTGCAAATCTTAAGACCGTCTTATTTGACCGGGGTTGGACTGGGAGCGCTCCTGATTAGAAATCTTGAAGAGGTGCGATATCAAATTGCACATAAATAAATAAAATAAATGTATGTGCGTCATCAACTTGCTGCCTCACCTGGTGCATTTTACTTTGGGGTTTTCTTGATGTTTAAATCTGGCTCTTTGCCAAAAGTGGTGAGCATTTGTTTGACATAGTTTAGACACTGCCTTCCTTACAAGAGTCTGTTTCCACTCTAAACTGATTGCGTGGAAGGACTCATGTTCATCAGATCTTATCAATTTAACCAACCTTGAGTAGGCAGTTTGCATTGATCAGAAGATTGCCAGGTTTGATATCACGGTGTATGATGTTGGCAGAATGTAGATACTTCAGACCTAAAATCAACAAGCATTGTCAGTGTAGTTTAGGGCAGTAGTTAAAGGACTAGCAGTAGTAACAGTATACAGTATATATATATATATATATATATATACCATTTGCTCATGTATTACAAACTCCAGCCAATAGTCTACTGCAAGCAACATAATTAAAGGTCTGGTGCCAAAATTGTCAACTTTGTGACAACATTGAATCAGTTGTAAATACTTTTTCCCATGCAAAAAATCAGGAAGGAAGCAAAAGTCAAAACTAAAATAAATTTCATAAACTAAAATAAATTGAAACTAAGTGAACAAAGAAAAGAATTAGATTGAGAAAAGTTTTCATTTGGAACACATGTAATTTGATCACAAATAAAAAGAACATGTCTGTACAAGACGTTATTTGCAAACATCCCTGAAACTTCCCCCCCTCTGCGGCTGCTAAAGACTCGTGTCAAAATCCAGTCACTAAGCTAACAAAGTTCTGCTAGTCACTTTATATACTTATCCTTAGCTTTTTTGTTTTAATTGTGGTTTCTGTCTATTCAGTTGACAAGGACAAAGGCAGCAGCTGTTTATAAAATGTACGAGTCCCAATGCAATAACGCAACAGTCTAACAATACAATTCAGTCAATGGTGCCAGATCACCAATTCTTTACTGCTTAGCGGTATCTGTGATGCTGCACGATGTTAAATAATTGCTTTCAACAACACTTGTGACTGATTGTGCAGACAAACTTCACATTGCAAAACATTGTTTCAACGGGAACGTGTTTAGGGTAACACTCCTGCACAAATAGCATACAGACGTGGAATCGCTTTCCACAACCCATCCCTGCCCCGAAAGTCGACTTGAGCAGCTTCCATTCAGTAGATGACATTGTAAGATGAGCATTAGAACAAAAGCCGCTAAATTTGACCCATGTGTTAACTTGCAATCTTCTGTTCATAGACTTTATGATTGTAATCAAATGCCGTAGTTTGAAATTAAACGAAGATCATTATTATTCAAAGTCTATGGTAATTTGACTAAGTTGCCAAGGCAGTTGCAAACTCACTAACTTGCCACATAATTCCTTAGTGACCCCTCTCCCACCCTAATTTGCAGTACATAGCTGTGCTGGTACTATATGCACGACAGATCAATCCATTATAATAATAATATTAATAATGACAATTTAAATGGCACAGTTACACGGTCAAACTGCTACAAGAGTGCACCACGGCATTATGCCAAACTGTGGTCATACAACAGATCAAACCAGAGAGCAAACCAAAGAATATTTAGTAACTGATAAATGTTTGTAATGAAAGTTCTTTAGAGATTACAATGCATGTTTTGCTGACCTCTTAATATCTGATAAATGAAGACTTTGACATGGTCTGGCGTGAGTGGCTGCGGAGAAACAATGATTCGGTGAAGATCGCTTTGCATCCATTCTGTCGCAACATATCTTTCAAAGACACAATGTTAAGGAAATTATCGACAAAACAGCAAACGCAATGTCAGTTTGACACCATCAACAAATAACGTAAGACCACCACCTTTCGGCTGTCTAATCTCCATGGCAACAGCATCTTCTAATCTCCATGGCAACAGCTACTTCTGGCAAACAAATTTTCCACCCAAAGCATTGGCAGCCTGCATAGAAAAGTTGTTTAATTCTTAGACTGACATATTATTAGACTGTTCTAAAATACCGTAATCATTCTAAATATAGAAAAACCTCTATTTAAAATTATTAGCCTAACAAAGCAGAGAAAAGACACAATTTAAAGACAATGAGCCAAGATCAAACAGCACGCGACATCACCATTTAATGCATCGCATCACTGAATCTTCAGATGCACCTCTCGACGCTGCAGATGCTGAGAGGTGATCTGAGATGCAGTGATTCTTAAACCTAAGTCCACGCTACCAGCAACTTTCAAACTCAGCTTCAAAGACATTCAATAGCAATCTGCATGTATGGCTTTTCTTTTCAATGCAACTCAAGCAACAGTCATGCCAACGGATATCTGCCTTATTGGCTTTAAATGCATGGTTCCTTTGTTAAAAAGAATGCCATGCTCAATATCCCCAAGGACTCACTGGCTAGAAAAGAGATTACAAACGACGGTGCACCACTACATAGCAAAGGATACAGTTCATTGAAGATGTGTGATTCAGGAGGCTTGATAATGTCGATGGCTGATAATACCTAAAACATAACAAAACACTAACGTCATCATCAGACAAAAAATACTTGCCCAAAAATGCGAAAGCCAGTTAAAAACCAATGCACCACGGGATTCCAATCTCCTCTCCATATTTACAGTTTATTTCTGTGGTCAGAAATGCTACTCAGAATAGATTAACAGCCTCTGCATTGATTTAGAAGGAATTCCTCACGCAGCCATAAAACAGTTCTGCTGTCCGCTTGGTACTGGAATTATCAAAACACTGGGCGGCTTGCTACATCTGAGAAAGCGTAAAACAGTAGGAGAGGTATAAAGTTACCAATAGTGTTTCTGATAATTTCATATGGTATTTTACCATGCACTTAAGCATTATACAACACTGTACAGATAAAACTGTAGGATACATGCATTGAGAGATGTGGATATGGATAATAATCATAGCAGTATTGTCATATTGGTCTAGATGGATAACTAAAATACACAGTACACCCACATACACAATTACACATCCCTTACTCTGTATTGGATGAGAAACATTAAATTACACAGAGTCCAATTCTTGGAACAGGCAGCACTGGCATTGGTTATTGTAGAGCAAAGCTTTTTATGGGTTGTATGTATCTGGTTGATGGGACATATCAAACGACGACGACGACGATGGTTCAGACAGCCATCAACAGCAGATGCGTTGTCGTTCTAGACACATAGAATTAATTTCATCATCGAGAGAAGCCAAAAAACAATCACTGGATTAAATCGGTCATCAATCTGTAGTTAATGCTCTTATTTGTCAACTTCTGCTTATTTGCTATCACATCAATCACCAGCCAACGTGCGTGGTTGCACTGGCTTTCTTTCAGCCCATTCCATCCATTTCAGTCATTCTATCAGATCTGAACACGTTCACTAACTTACTCACTTTTGTAATGAATACATGACCATGTTGACTATGAAAATCATATGACAATCATTTGTGAGTCACCTCTAATTCTGACAGCAAAGCAAGAATAGATAAACCCATGACTTTTAACGCCAAATAAGTGTATTCCTTGTTTGACTTTAGCAAGACATTTACAGGGTTTTGGATTTCCTCCCTTAAGGATTAAAGAGTAGGTATATCTTATCAAACCCTGAAGGCTGAATTAAAGTATGAGCATGAAACTTAATTGAGACATTAATAATCTGAACAAGTCTATGCAGATTTAATTAATTTATGCGTTTGCATATGACAGGCAAAATGTGATTCTGTGATAAACATGTCTCAACACATTTCCCTTTGATGACCGATGTCTTAAATAAATAAATATATGTTACTAACAAACATACTACAACAACTACCCGGTATATGCTAAAAATATACTGTTCGTTCTGTTATTTTTAGATCACATCCACTGCTTAAAGTGTAGAAAAAGAAGTGCCTGGATGCCACTTAACCCTTTCCAGACTGAGCTGACCTAATAAGTGGCAAGACGCCATTCAGATTTGAAAACAAGTGCCTGGAGGAAACTTACAATGACAGAAATATTTTCAATGACACACACACTCTCCAAACACATAAAATAGTCATTGATCAAGGAAATCAACCTCAGAGATTCGCTCAACTGAAAGAATCCATTTATCACTGGTTGATATGCGTGAGAGGGCAGCAGGAAAAACAAAACTAAAGTGAAAGAAAAATTCCATTCACCATTGTCTTTGAAAGGGACCAGAGGCTAACTTTGGAAATGTCTACTGAAACAAGTTTACTGCTCATCAAGTCCAAAACTCGATGAACAAAATGAAAGTTATACCAAAATGCCCAACTGACCAGTTAAACAACTTGCAGAAAACAGAAAACCAAGATGCAAGTTATTATGAAGCACTTGAAAACTTGTGATACATAAAGAGGTGCATTTACACAAAACGGGGTCTAAGACGCAAATTTATAATTCTTTAGTCTCTTCTGAAATCCGAGTTATATACATTTCAATAGGGCAAAACTATAAAAGATAGAAAATAGCCTTTAGAAGTCATATTAAAAATAGAACAAAACTCAAAATTCTTTAAATTTTTTTGCTCGAGTCTCTCTGAAATTGGGGGTTTCTAGACACAATCCCTGTACACCCTGACATAAGTATCTCTATGGATAGGCCTACATAAAATGTTCAGATACTTACACTAACACACAATGTCAATGTCACCATGTAATTGTTATCAATGCTATTGCCATTAACAGCAGATTCATTTCAAGAACAGGTGCTGGCAAGTGTTGGACAATGACGATTATAAATTGAATAGTCTCGAGAAGAAGACGTACATCAAATCACTCAGATGCTAACATGCAGGTCTCTCTGACCAGCACATGCCAATCAACAATCAACAGATGTTTGCAGATGACACTGTAGGTCAGAAGACCTGGTCCAAAGAAATGGAACAATTGTTATCACAAAGACAATGCAGTCAAGAAACTATATAGAAATCCTACAGTCTACAGAAGGTAGTACACTGCCCGTACCGATGCAAGCTTCAAATGTAGCAGAAACTATAAACATAAAATGTTCAGATTCACGCTTCAACATGAACATTGGCCAAAACAATAATAACATCCCATGTGCAAGGCAAATATGCTCGACTAAGCGGATTACATTAGCTCTGTGCGCAAGCAGAATCAGTCATTCAACCACTGACAGACAAATTACAATTTTCCAGCCATTGCCATCAGCATTTCCAGCATAAAAAGTATTGGTAAAAATTTAAACCGACAGAAATTGGCAGCCGTCATTTGATAAACTTGCAAATCATAAATAAAGTCACTTTTTCACTTTGTACATGCATCGATATAAATCAGTCAACTCAAGTAGTTAACTGTAACAAACTGTTTCCTAATTAGGCAGTTTCAGAGCAATGCTCTATTCTGCCGAGGTCTACACTCGAACATTAAGTTCATATGACATTTCAAGAAACCTATTTCAGTTGGATAACAGCTCAATGGTCAGATCTTTCCTCTTTATATTTATGTTTCTCCAGGAAAGTCATCATTAAAATTGAAAACACTCAAAGAAGAAAATTAAATGGGCAAGACAAAATAATTGAAAATATCATTTCAGTACAAACAGGATGCTTGTTTTATGTTCATGTTTCTTGAAGGAGCCAGGATGTATTTTTGGTTGGCACGAGCTGTATTTATTTAAACTTATGTCTAAGAGTTAAGAGATTTGGTCAAGAAGAAATCTTTTACTCTGGTTCCCTGTCTTTCATCTTCACTGATTTGCAATATATAACGACTGACCAATTAGCCTCAGTAAACGTTAAAAAACCTGCAGCTCACGCAAGTTAATATTTACAGTGACGTGTGGTTGAGACACATCTTCTGATATACAAAGCAAAACAAAGGAATAGAATAATTAGTCAAAGAACAAAATGCACAGTGATAATGCTACTGAAGTTGTGCCTGTCAGATTTATTTGCTCAATCCAGGGCTCCTATATCTTTAGCAATACATCTAGATGTCTGTGGCTCAATGCACTCATATTACAAGTCTCATGTTTCAACGAGACAATGTTTTGGTTTCAATGGTAGTCAACTCCTTCCGTGTGATGTTGTTTATAAGGAATTACACAAAAGCGGTTGTTATTCACGTCATCCCACATGGTATGAACATATTTACCATCCAAAGAAATACAATCAAGACTTTGCAACAATATATTTTATCCCATTTTAAAATTCAAAATCATTCTGAAATTTACCACTGGTTAATAACATAGATGTCTGAATGGCAGGCTTAAAAGAAACATTCATTGTATTGCAGGCTATGTGTTCCATTTTAGTATTTAAGATTTATGTATTGTGTCATTCGCATCCTTGTCAATTGTTTCAATTGCGTAACTGTACGCTGTGACCGGTTGCAGTCTGTCAACCGGATTGTTTCAATAAAGAATATTACTATTATCACTGCATAAATCCTGAAATTGTAACTTCAAGATACGAATTTACTATTAAACATTTTGGGTAAAATGTAAACAACAAAAAATAGCTTTGCATATCAGCCAAGACTATGTACTAATTAATTTAAGCTATCTCTGCAAACTGAAAATACCTTGGTTAAAAAGTCACTTTAAAGAGGTTCAGTACACATTGTTGATTGTCTAAGTTCGTAACAAAATGAACAACTTATAGCAACGACCATGCACAAAGCCTCTAAAACTCAATCCAAGTTGAAGTAAAATATTTATTTGCTGAAGCAGAGCAGCTCAAATAATTTTGATGTAGCAGCTGTTTCAAAGTCTAAAGCAAAACATTCTGTATTTCTGGAATATAAATTCACAATTGAAAGAAATTGGGTTCTGTGTACTTCAAGTATCAATGACGATGACTCAGCTCCAGCTTAACTGCACCACGTCTTTCAACCAATCAAAGAATCATAAACTCAACAGCAACATACAGTCATGTCCATTGTCCAGTGCAGCTAGTACAACAGCTCCTGCTCCATTCCTGACCAAAGTGGTGATGTCCAGACAAAGCTTGACCCTTTAATCTCAGACCATAAAGATATGGACCTCACCAACCCGAAGCCTTGACAGCAGAACCAGGCACCACTAAGAACTTAAGTTGTCAGGTGTAGGACTCATAATCATGACACTCAGAAAAGAGATGAACATTGAACATTAATTCACACGATTCAAGTATTCACATGATTTAAGTATTCACATGATTCAAGTATTCACATGATTCAAGTATTCACATGATTCAAGTATTCAACAGCTCAACGTAGAAAGTGAACAGCTCATAAAATGTGAGAAATTGTCAACAAAATAAGGATGCAAGAAAGGTTGGAAATAAACGAATTCAGCATACATCCTAATAATATTGTATGCAATATATAAATATATGTAAATAAAATATATATAATATATTTATTTATTTAATACATATACAATGCATTAGGGCCCATTGAATCAATAAAGAGATAAAAGAAGTAGATAAAAGAATCAATAAAGAGATAATTTAAGAATATATCTAATAGAGTGTAATAGCATAGCACCTAAAAGCAATGTGCATATCCACTATCAGACCAATGGCATAATTCAGTAATTGTACTCAATTTCAGAGGGAATATACCCATTCCAAAATGGTTATCAATAGAAATTTAAAATATGCCCACACTGAATGCACCAAAGCACAGGAAAATTTGAAAACCCAAAGATAGGAAACTAAAGAAAACTGACATGGTAAACTGAAAGTGGGGCAAGGACGCACAAATGTAAAGCAGATACAAATTCTTTGAATCATAACTGAACCAGTGCCACAAACTCTATCAGTCTAACATTTCACTTCACATCATTATAACTTTGATCAGCAGCATTGCCAGCAATTTATGCAGGTCCATTTCATGCAACTGCAATGGATGGCTCAAAGTGCAGCCGGTTGCCAGATGGTCATGTCATAAAGGAATGCTACACAAAAAATCATTCACAACACCAAGTACAACCACTCATAACATGAATGCAATAACTGGACAACATTTACAACAGCACAACAAATTAAGAAAGCGTTTTGAAACAGCACTATAAGGAGACAACCATTACTCATCTTGAAAAGTTCTCTTTTCAACGCCTAACAAAGTCTATAAAACTAAGCAAAGCGGCCCAACTTATGCTTTACTTATCCAGATAACAAATCAAGTGGATTGAATTAAATGGTAAAAGTTTGTCATACTTCAACAACAAAACAACCTATAGATGTTTTACTTCTTATCCAGGTAACTAAGCAACAAATGTGGACTGAATGACACCTGTTCAGTTGGCCAGTGCTCAGACATCTAAAGTCTAGCAACGTCCCTCTTCAGATACGAAATGAACACACGTAAAATGAGTGTTAAACACAATGGCAACAACTCGGCTTTTGTAACAACTTACACACCAGCCTAACATAACAATGCAATTTCTACTTGCTTGGGTCACATACCTGGAGGGCAAATACAACACCAACACTACCACCACCACACCACACCACCAGCAGGCCTGTGGACAAAGTAATGAGGCTGTTGCATGCAGGCATCATTCATCAACAGAAATTATGTCCAGGACATCAAGTGCACCACGTCGACTAAGTACTAACAACCACTTCAGAAACATTCTAGACTAAGCAGAAGAACTTCTTTAAAAAAGTCGTCTTGCACCAAGTCAACTGCCAACAGCTTTCGCACAAAGAGAAAGAGTTTCAGACCGAAACACTGGTACTCGCAAGAACGCTAAACTCTCCAGTGCACATCAATACTGGAAACTATTTAAAGGTCGTTGCAAAACTAATTTTTCATAAGGCACATCGTGAGACCCGTAATCTAAACTAATTACAACATTCCATTTTTTAAGCAAATGGGAATTTGGTGGCCAGCCACTACAATTATAGCAAGCTGGAAAATGTTCCATTTCTGAAAGGGGTTAAAAGGTAGAGTAGCAGTTGCTGGGTAGAACAGAAACAGTAGTAGTATGTAAAACCTTGGTAAATACACAACTGACATAATTCCTATGCAGCATCAGCGGATTTGAAAAATAAATGCCAAGAAAATCAGTCATTTCTAATGTATTAAACTGGAACCTACTGAACCATATTTGCCTGTTAAGAAGATATTTCTAATACAGTTTAATTTTCCTGTGCAAGGCAAAGTCTTATAGATAAAAAAATATACAGTAAATTTTTACTTCCAATGATAAAGTGCCAAACCATATGATAACAAGCTGTTCAGCAACCAGCTGTTTGACCAAAAAAAGACCCCACTGAACAGCTGAAAAAAATACAGACGCAAGGACAAAGAAGTAGTTCTGAAGTCAAGTGAGTGTGACAAGAGTCACTTTGATAGACTTTAAGGATAACGAGAGAAAGAAATGGCCTTGGCTTAACGAAACAACGTATCTCCACTTCATAATTATCTGATCAACATGACATTGAGTTGTGATGACTGCACATCGCAAGTCATGCACAGACGAATGCAGCATAGAACCAACAATCTCTCTCTTCCTCATTAATATCAATGCACTAATAAACTGCTTGCCACATCTTTTTTACTATATATCCTGATCCAAGCCACAGACAATAACAAACACTAACAAGAGGATACATGAGACATGATAACATGAAAATACTTGTGGAATTCATGCTGATTAAATATTGAAAAAATGTAACAGTCCAGATGCAAATCATTGCAACCGTTTTCACGATGAAAAAGATATTTATTCAGGAAGAGGTTAAGTGCCTTACAGTATCCCCAGTTAATTAAGAGAAGCACTGGAATGGGCCAAACTCAGCGCAGAT
Source organism: Lumbricus rubellus (assembly GCA_945859605.1). Taxonomy (NCBI): domain Eukaryota; kingdom Metazoa; phylum Annelida; class Clitellata; order Crassiclitellata; family Lumbricidae; genus Lumbricus; species Lumbricus rubellus. Next base: position 54,185,056 of record OX243811.1, on the reverse strand, counting down.
CATGTGACAACCCTTCCTTCCTTCAAGCAAAATAGAAGAAAAGCAATGTAAAGCAAGATAGGGTAATTATTCATTTATATACACTGCCAGCTATTAACAAGGGATGGAAATCGGCTGGACAGTATCCCGTGCGTGTATGCGCGCACGCGTGTGTGTGTGTATGTGTGTGTGTGTGTGTGCGTGTGTTCATGCCTTTGTGACTATTCTAGCTTTCTGTGTAGTAACATCTAACATCGTACAGTAGGTGTGGGGCATAGTGTCTTTGAGAGGCACTTAATCCTTTAATGAACAGCTAACTATATTGGTTTCCAACTAAGTCTTAGTACACGTCGATCATTAAATGGTTGAAAGACATCACAGTAAGTGTCCACAAACACATATATAAACACATTTATATACATGATTACATGTTAACTATCGCCAACTGTGACAGTGCTCTAGTTATTCTAATTCCTTGTGAATTTAGACACATATACTAAACTCTGGAATAAATCACAAAATTAAAGTAATCACAAAAATAAAGAAACAAAAATTAAAGAAATTACGAAAGATAGAAAACAGACATAAACGTTAAAGCCTTCACTGTTTGTAACACTTTTCTTTTCGGGATATAGTCTCACATAAATTCTCTTTTGCAACTTCTTTTCAGCCATAATCTAATTACACAATTAAGAGGAAGTACCGCTGTGAAAAAACTTAATCAAGCTCTTAATTTAACTACAGGAGTGAGCTAAAGACATTGCATAAAACTTATGTACATTGCAAAGAAGTGACGAACCTAGTAAAATAAATTATAAATTAATTAGAAAAGCAAGAGTACAAATTTTAGCAAATCAAAATCACAGCTCAATTGCTTACATTTTCGTGTCTGAATGTGGCCAGCATCTTCACTTCACGATAAACACGTTTACAAGAGATGAGACTTTGAAAGACATTCGGCAATTTCTTTATCGCTATTCTTTTACCACTTCTTGGATCAGTCACAGCCCTAAAAAACAGAACCGATCAATATTTTAAACAATGGACTGTGATATAACTTCACCCATTTGAACTTTGATCTCTCATAAGAGCAACGTAGCTGTAGCTTCTACACTCGATCTAACTTTAGCAACAATTATGTAAGGTGTATAAAAACCTCTCAAACTGTACACTGACAGATTAACCTTTTGAAGGTAGTTTATGTTTCTAAAAAAGAAACGTTGTTATGAAAGATAAATTATAACAAAGAAGAAACATCTCTGAACTATTTCCAAAAACCATCTGTTACTTGTCATGAAGAGGATCCTTATATACAAATATATATATGCTGCTATGATCAGTGAAGCATGTAACCAAATGTATACATGATGACTTCTGACTAATGAATCCTAGATTTCCAAATAACCATTAATCAAAAATTCAAAGTACGGTTTAAGACCTACTATGCAGAATTTTTGCATATATAGAGTAACCAAAAACAGTTTTTATGCCAATGTTTTGAACCACGTGTTCAAATGGTAGATAGGAGATGCTGAGACCATTTTAGGCCTAGCTTCCCACAAACTCCAGATAAAGAAGCCGCTGCTGAGGTCATTATTCATAAACTTTGGCATCTTCAATCCTCAGATCTGTCATCAGTCATGATCTGATCAGAGACAATGCAGATCCGCTCTGACACATCTGACTGCACATCATGCAAGACAATGCTCCACACGACATCTCTGTTCTTCACTTTCACAACATTTTAGCCTCAGGTTGCAGCATAGCTGGTGGTGGTCACACTGTCATCTACAAGTCCTAGACATCAATGTCTAATCTAAGGCAGAACACCCTGCGCATATCCATGCAACGTCCAGCTGGAATGACTCTAAAGGAGATTGTCATAATCCATCAATGTCACCAATATCTAAACATCGTCCTGACCAGTTTGTACACCTCACCGCTTGCTTCAACTAGTCCCAAACAGAGATATCTGCTTTTGGCCTCTAACTGCCTGTAATCTTCGCTTTACAATTCAGCTTTAACCACCTAGGCTGAGTCTATAGCCCCATTACAATGACAATGCTCAGCTTCGCATTGCTTTTTGCCCACAGATCACTGTGGCAATGTAAAACTGTGGCAATGTAAAACTGTGGCAATGTAAAACTGTGGCGATGTGAAGCCTGCAAAATGACTATCTTCATTGCGTGAATGATTCTGCTTCAATGTCTTGGCCATAAAAAAGATACCGTAGATACTCACGTATAACGCGAGTTTTTTAGGTCAAATTTCTGAGCAGAAAGTGGGGTAGTCGCGATATACGCGAGACTAGTTGAAACTTAACTTTTATTACACAAGATATTTTACCTGTTGAAGTCATTTGATGCTTTTAAACTGATATTGGATGATCGCTATCGCATACCACCTTATATTAGTTTGTACACGCGGTAATTTGCACCCCAGTAGCTCCGATACGCTGGTTCCCCACAGTCCTTGTAGTGACATGACCAATGAATGCAACAATTTTAGGCCTAAATGCGCTGACGCATGTGTTGCTGTACAGCTTAAATGCATGGACGGTAGACTGACTCCATCGGCTGTGCCAGCAGACATTAATTTGTAAGAGACTTGATCTTCGAAACTTTTAGTCTTTGGTACTAGCATTGCATGAAATACATTAATTTTCGCTCACATGTTGAAAGAAAGTTTAATTTATTCAAATAAGAACAAATTCGCAATTTGGTTGCATTTTATATATTTTTAATAAATACAAACAAAATGTCAGATGTGCGTAGATCTATTTTGTAGTATTTAGTTAGAAAGATCGAATTTTGCAGCATTCGGACCGTAGATCTATTTTGTAGTATTTAGTTAGGAAGATCGAATTTTGCAGCATTCGGACACGGTTTGGGTCGTATTTTGCATCAGATTTAATAACAACTGCTAAAGTTTGGCCGTCTAATTTTCTGATAATTTTGAAAATGTTAGCCCTCGCGTTATATGCGGGTCTTGCACTTTTTACCAATATATCTGCCAAAATTCCAAACCTCGCGTTATATGCGGGTGACGTTATACGCGAGTATCTACGGTAATTACAAAGCAATCACGTTTTGCACACGCAAACACCTGCGTTCTTTCCCTATTAATTCCAGCATCAACCTTGCTGGCACTGTTGTTACGCTATCAAAGACTGATGAAGCACTTGATGTCACTCTGGACAGTGAATAAATTTACATTTTGACACCACACAAAAAAATGCATTTACAAATTAATTTTTTCCTATCATAATCAGATCAATACGCCACATACCATCTGCTCTTACCACCGATGCGCCATAGATTATAGCCTGCTCTCTTGAATGTCCGATTAATTGTGCACTGGTATCTTAGCACCTTCTAATACAAACTCTGATTAATTGTGCCCTGGTATCTTAGCACCTTCTCATACAAACTGTGCACTCAACTTTACCAAGTCAGCTGCATTCATTTCCTATGCAATTCAGAAAGCAATCAAAGTTGGTAGCCCAACTTATAAATACCTAATTAAGAGCAGACTTGTACATGCAGTACACTATAGATACAATATAGGTCTGCCCTAAACACATGCCAGATAGGCAGTCAATCCCCAAAATCACAATTCCTGAAAATAAATTTCAACTGAAATTTATTTTCCAAAAATCTCTTTCACATTGAAAACACAAACTGTAATTTTAGAGACTAGTCATTCTGACTTTTGACAGATTTTATTTTTATGCATCAGTGGACAAGTTAGTTGGTCACTCCTACCGCTTTTCTGTCTTGCATTCAACAATTTAGATTACATATACATTTGCACTCAAACTATTCTGCTCAGTATGACTAGTACTGTCTACATAAATTGCAAAGCCTCACTCCACAAAATACGTTGAATTTACAAAAACTACAAAATTCCAGAACTTTAAGCACTTTCTACATTGCCGTCAAAATTCTAAAACTTAGACAGACTAGTCGATCAATCTACTGTATATTATCATGCAGAACTTGGAAAATATTCTGAAGGTAATTTTGCACAAACTGTGTTGTACAAGTTTATTATTGAACATCATAGACATACTTGAATGGGCAAAAAAATTATTACATGTCCAGATGTTCCTCCCAATTATAATTTTTATGAACCTAACACCTGGCACATGTGTTGAAATGTAGGGGTCATGAATGTAGCCTACATGTAGGTCTAGACCCTGAGCTGCTGTGTCAAAATCGAACAATAAAGAATACTGGTGAACATGCAATTTAGCATCATCAATTATTATTCTTATCCTATCATATAGTTTAGCATGTAAATCACTTTAAAGCAGATAAAACAATTATTGCAGTCAAACAATCAGTTGGATGAGCAATCGAAATATTTGACAGTAGAATCAGAAGTTGGATGAGCGACAAAAACATGGAATTACTGTTAACATAGGCATGCAACAATTGCAAGTTGTGGCTTAGGCAAAAAATGTGACTGCTCTCATAATATTAAGGGCTGAATGCCAGAGGGTGTGACTCGGATCTTCAAAACCTGAATTTCAGTTTACAAATTTGATCTTTAAACTATTTAAACTTTAAGCAACAAGACTAACAGGTTCATTATGTCATGAATACTATTTAACTCTGAATAGTTTTCGGGAGTTTGGTCCATTTCTATAAAACTGTTTAGGCAAAAAAATTACATTCAGTGTTTTTGTGGATTTCGGTTTATGGGATTCGGGTTTTGCTGCCGAGATCATTGGTACTGGCTATGAATGCCTACACATACAAAAACATGTTATTAATGCTAAATTACTGTAGTAAAGCTAGAAGTTTGAAGAACAAATGAAATATTTCACAGTGGAAGTAAACGTTAGATGGATGATCAATCAAAATATTTATAGTAGTTCTAAGTAGAAGTTGGATGAGCAATGAAAGTATGGCTAAAATATACATACAATAATATATGACGCTTTATGTTTCATTAAAAGTAATAAATAATTGACAATGCTAAACTACATGTTTACCGCAATACTTGCTGGAAAACTTTTCACGATTACGATGCTTGTAAAAATGGCGATACTGCTGTGTTCTGAATAAAAATACATTGAACGACTGAAAGCTGAGCTGATGGTTTAACGAAACCCTCCAAGGCGATTATTAGGAATAAACTGGTGGAGGGGCTGAAAACTGAATCGAGGGTGATTTGAAGCAACTCAGAATCAGCAACAGGTAGACCTGTGGGAATGCAATCAGGAGGACAATTCAATCTAGTACCATTTTGAGTCTTGATCGAAAGTCCTGGCAATCGGGTGTTGCCTGATGCTACAAAGTCTCCTAATCTTTACGCTGAACAGTGAAATAATGTCTTAGTCGGAGTTTAACGTCATGACCGAAAACAAGTTAATGAGTGGCTTACCAAACGACCCCAAAAGCCCCATAACCGATCGGTTTATCGACCTCGGCCGGAGGAACTGGTTGCCCGTAGAATGGAACGGATGCTGCCGCTGCTGCTGCCGACATGAGAATGGCATGGTGGGTGACGACCTGACCCTCTGGCACTCCGTTCACTCCTCCTCCTCCTCCACCACCTCCTCCTACTCCTCCGGGGTACTGGCGCTGGTGGTGGTAGACCCCCATGTTCCTTTGTCTCACTGCTGCCATCATATCCTCACTTCTTTTGCCCTCCTACCTTTGACGTCTAAGCATCGCCGTCAGTCCACCGGTCGTTGAACTTGCCAACTCCGCTCCTACCGGCGATTTTCATGAAAGAAACGCCGGAATTCGGTGGAAAATGAAAAGAAAACAAAACCACCGCCGACCAACGGACCGACGACGACCACGACACAGTCCCTTTAACTCGCTCGCTCTGTCTCTTCTCACAAAGACATCACGTGACCCGTGCACTTTCGTCTCCATTCGCCAGGTGGCCGTGCGTCCATTTAATCACAAAGGCGTCACGTGACACGAGGCAGTGAAATTCCATTCGCAAGGTGGTCTTTATAAATAGCACAACGGCCGTTGGTTGCCAGACGATCACAAAAATGCATTAGGCCTACTGAATTTGGTCAACATTTTAAAACCTGTTTTTTTAAAATAAATTAGGTGAAGCCAAAGAACTAGGTCTTTCGCGAACCAATACGCCAGATAAAAGAGCTTAAGTTACAATATTTTACCTAATAGGCTAGCCCCTAGTGCCTGGCCCCGGTCCCCAGGCCTCCCCCTATTTTGACCTGGCACCAGAACGAAAAGGACAGCTCTGGCTATTGCGGACCTGATTTGATATAGCACCGGTGTATCCTTGGCGTGGCTTGTGTGTGTGATGGGAAATTCTCAGAGATTTACATTACACTACACCATAATGTGATTACATGAAGTGAAATGTGAAATTAGGCCTAGGGGCCTATTTATAATGTCACTGCAGGATTTAATCGCTTGGGAGCCCTGCCCATATTAACTTTTCTACAGCGGTGCCTCCGTTTGCTTTCTAAGCCAACTGCAGCCTGCGTAGGGCCTAGGCCTAACGCTCATCCATGATAGGCTGGTAAGCCTAAATAGCGTAACCTGGGTTTCTTAATAGGCCTAGGCTATAATAGCTACGGATAAATTACAATAGCTCCACAGCTGCAGAGCCATATGGTTTTGCCAGAATTTATTACACGAGATCCTTCACAACTTCCTTTGTTTAGGCCTAAAGATCTTTAGGCTTAGGCCGGTCTAGCGGTTGCTACGGTCTGCGTGTAGGCTAAGCCTTCAGAGTTCACACACCGTAGACTAGGCCTATTTGATCGAGATTCAAATCGTTAATAATTATTTCGATTTTGAATTCTTATTTTAATAAAAAAATAACCATAATTATAAAAAGTTAAATAATAAACGAGATCCTAAATTAAAATCAACGACAATGCAATATCGATTTTATCGCACATAGCCTAATAGCTGAACTATCGCTATATCTAAGACGATTTTAATCACATAGTCATAGGCTCTATGTTGCTTTTGTTTTATAAAGCACTAGCTGTACCCAGCCACGCGTTGCTGTGGCAGAAAAGACCCCCCTCCCCCTTCCCCTCCCCCGCCCCTCCCCCTCCCTCTCTATTATCCCCTCCACCTCCCCTCCACCTCCCCTCCGCCTCCCCTCCGCCTCCCCTCCCCTCCCCTCCCCTCCCCTCCCCTCCCCTCCCCTCCCCTCCCCTCCCCTCCCCTCCCCTCCCCTCCCCTCCCCTCCCCTCCCCTCCCCTCCCCTCCCCTCCCCTCCCCTCCCCTCCCCTCCCCTCTCCTCCCCTCCCCTCCCCTCCCCTCCCCTCCCCTCCTCATTCCCCTCCCCTCCCCTCCCCTTCCCCATCCCCCTCCCTCTTCCCCTCCGCTCCGTCCACCTCCGACTCCGCTCGTTTCGTCCCTCAGACCATCCTTTACTGACAGCGGATAGAGCCCAAGAATTTTTGAAGGCCGTAACGTAATTATTTATCGAGTCGCTTATGACGTCAGGGGACGCGCACTCATTAATGCTTAGTCACTTTGTTTCGGGTAAAGACGATTCTGAAATTTTGGAAGCGTGCCGTTTCGTTCAAATTGCAAATGGCGGGCGAACGGATTGCAAAGTTCACTTTTTGTGGAAACGATTGGGTTTTTGTCGGGAAAAGAAATGTCGTGAACTTGCGGTATCGGAATGGAAGGTTTTGGTAAATTTTCAAAACAATTGATGCGTCAGTTTCGGCGTGATCGTGACCGCAGGATCGCAAAGTTTCATTTTTATTTATATAGATGTCGCAGTGAATTTACCAAGGCACAAATGCAAATGAATTACATGCGCCCAACGATGAACACTGCATTATTTTGTTCTACATTGATAGAACGACCCCACTGCGCACTTAGCACAGCAGGGAGATACACAATGCTTACAAACGCAGGTCATCTGTTGATTATTAAAGATTTATTATCCAACTAAAAAGGGTGTGCAATCTTCAGTTAATATTGCTTTTGTAAAAATCACAAGGATACGAAACACTGTGTTATTTTCGTACCCCAAACGCGGCTTATGTTTTGCTAGATTAAGTTAACGATTTTGTGAGGAAACGCAAATTACGATTGTCCAGCGGTTCTATTGCCAACCAACTGGCAATGATTAGAATGAAACTTTCCGACGTTTCGCTAGATGGCAATGCTCTGCCTGGGTGCTGGTAGATGGCAAGATGCAGTTTAACGTCACTGTGACACTGTGTGATAACAAAGTCCATTAGCGACGCCCTCCTCCTTTATCCAGGCTTGGGACTGGCACTTACAGTTTTTAATTAACTATTTGTAATTAAACTATCTCTCTCTCTCTCCTCTCCCGCTATTGATCATAATAGCCTACAGAACATGCTGAAATTGAAACAGGAATAGGATTGTCTGTTTTGTGCACAGCCTAGGCCTACATGTGCATATACCACCAAGACTGGTCTAATTGGGTGCAATTAGTGCTGGCTTGGTCATCATTTGTATAATATCAGGGTTAGGCAGGGTTAGGTACTAGGATGCGTCTACCATAGGCAATGCATGTATGCCTAAGTGCACAAGAACGAAGAAATGTGCTTAGGTCACTGGGTGCTCGGTGGTGGGTGCGTCATTCAAAAGTCCGTGGAGTTCATTCGGGCTGTTAAGGAACGAGAAACACGACTGTCACATTCTTTTTTTATCGTCATTCAAATCTAAAATCATCGACGGAAATAATATGACGAACAGCAAAACTGACGTGAAATATCTGGCGTTCAGTCTTCAAATGGCTTTGTTCGTCTGCTTTTTATTTGTTCTCTTAACTGGTAAGATTAGGCTATATGCTACATTTCAATGATTTCATGATAAATTTTCTATTAAGATGGGGGGGGGTCGAGGGTGGACTGGCATTTGCGGGCTTGGATCTAAGATTGACCTTGACCAGACCAAAGTAGGCTTCACTATTGCCTAAAATACTCAAGAGGCGTCTTATAACTCATATTAGCCTACTATGTATTTATCAACTTATGTACAATATTATATAAGTTGATAAATAGGCCTACATAATGCGGTCACAGCAGTTTTTTAAAATCTCTGTTGATTTTCAATGCAATGCAGACACTTGACAAGTTGCTGCTCTGAGCCTGATGCTTGGTAGCGCCGTGGACTTAGCCTACAATCCCCTACATGTCCGGGGCGCCTTTCATTTACCTCTATAGCCTTGTTCTGGATTCATTGCACCTGAAGCTTATAATAGCCAATAATAGGCTCCATATTATACATGTATTTGGTTAAGAAAGTATAATGTGCAACAGCAGTGCCAGCACACTATTATACCTACGACTATACAATGCAGGCATAGCCTATAGGTATACTAGGTAGGTAAGATGCTTATTGTTAGGCTACATGTATAACTGTGAATGTGCTATTAGGCCTACACAGTAGTTGATTCGTTGTGTAGTTGCAATGTAATGAACGGGATAGCTAGGCTATCTATACACTAAAATGACAAAATGACCTAATGAAATGTAAAAAAGTAGATGTGCTCAATTTAAAAGAAAAGAGCCTTCTTCGGAAAGTGAACCGCGATTTGAAACTCCGCATGCTCCCTTTCAGAATATGATTTGTGATTATAACTACTATTATGGCACCGATGTCCCGGATGTGCTGGATGTCCCGGATGTTCTGGATGTCCCGGATGTTCGTGCATAAGCCAACCATCGATGGCGCTTCATAATCAAAGTTCAGCATTAAGATCATATGATTCATATATCTATAGTGCCTATGCAGAATCACCGTTATTGCGGTGAATATAACAAAATCAACTATTGTCTGATATGAGATATGATTTTAGTTAAGATAGGCTACAATTAAAGAGCATTTAGATTAAGTAGAGGGTGCAATAAGAATTTCTATTTCTAAATCTGTTTTTTCATAATTACAATTTCCGTGTAGCCTAATTAATTTTTCTGATTTGTGTTTAGGGCGTTCGGTGGACAGCAGTAGCGACATCTGGATGAAGCTGGACGTGCATGCAGCAACAGTCGGCCTCCAATTGGGTAGAAGGGGACCATCGAGTGCAGCAGCAGCAGCAGCAGCCGTGCAGAGAAGGTCTCTTCCTGCTACAGTCGTCACCCTTCTTCCATCTCGCCGTCGTCAGCTGAACTCCATCAGACCGTGGCCGTGGAACACACATCTCGACGATGATTACATCAACTACAGCGATGATGATGATGTTTCAAAGATCATCAATGATGAGTCGAGTAGCAGCATTCGTCAGATCGCGGCCACACGTGCCACCATCTACATTGGAGTTGTCTCATTTTCAGCCGTCATCGTCGTTCTTTGTCTGATTGCATCCTCAATGGCCATTGGTTGCAAGTGTTGTCCGAGATTAGCACGCTTCTGTGGATGCGACGATGAAACAACAGTTGCTATGACAACAACAGCAGCAGCAGCGATGGAGACGGGAAGCGACAGCGCGGCCTCACTCCCATCGAGCGTCGTCATAGATACGCCGCCATCTTACGATGAAGTTATTGGTGGCAGACTCGAAGGCGGCACCATGACAACCACCGTTGCCATTGACGACCTGAATTACGCCACTGGTGATGACGTTCCTTTGGCGTCGGTTTCCAGGGAAATATCAGTGGGAGGATGTAGGAACATGAACCCCGTTTCAAGAGCCATCAGGGGTTCGAGATCATCGACGAATGCTTCCTCCCCTGCCGTCTCTCCACCCAGCTATCTCCAGGCGATCAGAGAATGGGCGGCGAAAGGAATTCTCGTCAACAAAGCGCTCATCATTCCAACTCCACCGCCATCGTACAGTTCTCTTGCTTCAACGAAACACACGACTGGAAAATCCGGTGACGTCAGAGTTTCTCATTCGACAGATGGCGTTAGCAGCAGTAGCAGCAGTCTTCCCCGTCTCACGCCAGGTGGAGGAACGAGCTTTTTCAGTCCGGAAGGGAACGTCATCAGTTCTTGCGTGACGAGTGACGTCAACGAGTCACGCACAGGAGTGTCCAGTAATGACGTCAGCGTTTCTCCAAACGTGGGCCCAAATAATCCCAATGTGACTCCAACAGCGCGAAACTGTTGAACTGTTATTAGACCTATTTGTTTTATTTATTCAAATAGTTCTTTTGCATTGCGTTCTTTATGACTAAACCTAAGTCTTATACAATATGTAGCTTTGCATTTTCTTATGTCAAATAAGCTGAGTTTGCTATAGTGTTCCAGTACTTTGCCCGTCTTCACATACGATCTCTAGAGCCTACAGCTAAATAATAATTATTTTTATTAAGCAGCATGACTTTGTGCACATTTGGATTTTAGTTTTGCTATTGCAGTTCGTTTGTGGTCAATTAACATGTTTTACGGGTTTTCAAGTTTAGTGGCAGGCTACTATAGTTTATCGAAAAAAATGGTTTCACCTACTCGATCGTCCAAGTCGATGTTAAATGTCTGGAAAATGCGGACAACATAGGCCTAACTGTCTCGGACGTGGCCTGCTATAACAGCCTAATAGACTTAACAAACTATCAAAACAAATTGATGATCTTAGGTTTTAACTGTCGTGTATTCAACTTCTTTAACTCATTTTGAACATGACGAATACCTAGGGCCTATATGTTCCGATAGAATTGCCTCACAGTTTGTAATTGCAATTCTTAATTCATGAGCATGGCAATGATTTATTTGGCCTATTAGGCCAAAGTGATTTTACAATTTAAATTATGAGACTGATTTTGAGTTTTCAGATTTTGAGTGTTCCAGTTTGTTCTGAAGCAGTTGCAATAATATTATGTTTAAATGTGAAGGAATTTTTTATGTTGAATAAAAGTATATGATTCTGTGTTTTGTGAATTTGTTCCAACTTAGATGGCCTCAGATGGCCCTTTAATGAGAACAGTTGAAAAGGAGGTGCACACACAGACACATACTTGTAAGTTGTAACAAGACACTTATAAAACGCCACTGTAAACTTCTCAGAAGCGCGCATGCGCGTATTTAGGTGTCTGCGCATGCGCCTTTCAAATACACAAAATGCTTTGCCAACAGGTGGCCACGTGAACCAGCCCTGTGGTCGGTGTTTGAAGTCGTTAATTGTGACGTTGTAATGACGAATGTCATGAATCGTCTGCGCTTGTCAACAGTATCACGTGACAGCCAAGAAGAAAACTGGGTAGAAATTAAGGTTGGACCGGTTATATAACTCGGACATCGATCTCTGCTAACATCTATGGTGTAAGGTTGCATCTATGTGATTTATGAACATCTAATCATAAGGTCAAAACAGCACAATTTTACTCATGCCTCTCATTTTAGTCCGTAGGTCTATAGTGCCATAGTCTCCCCTAGACCTATTAAGAGCAAGTTACACTGAGATAGTGATAGACCTAGACTGCTCTAGTCTCTAGATGATATCTATAGCCTGCCTAATATATAGGCTACATATTATGTATATTCCGGTGACTGAAGTGTTGACTTTGTATCAGGTGCTCCATGCATGCCTCCGCACATGCTGTCCATGCCTATAGGCTTACTAAGCCTATTCTATGCATGATATCGTGCACACTAGACCTATAGGCCTATATGCCTGCGCTATTTCTGTAGATAATCATCGCCATGCTGCATTTATTTTTACCGGCCATTCTTCTCTGCATTAGCAATACACGCGTTTATGTTTCGCTAGTCTCTTGTGTTCGGTGCGGTTGAATGTAAATTTCTGAGCATTATTGGTTAATTGTTTCGATTAGTGTCTGATACAAAACTGTTTCAACCTCCCAGAAAGTCATTAAACATCAATGACGCTGCAGCAAATACAGGTACAATGTATAAGCATATACTTAACAGCTGTCATTCAATGGCTAAAAGTTTGCTACGTGCAAAGGCCTAGTGGACATTATTTTGTCTGGAGCAGTGTTCCGACTGTGAATGCGTTACAACATAGCATATAATGCTAATTAGGTGTGCAACAGGTAGTAGGCCTATAGACTGGTTATTGACTCTGTCACTGCTCGTGCTTTGGCAGTGCCAGTCCCAAGCCTAGAGAACGGAGGGTGGCGACAATAGTCACACAGTGTCGTTAAACAGCAACAGGCGAAGGCTGCATGGCTATCGATCGGACGGCATTTGCATCGGTTGGAATACTGCAGGTTGATGCATGACGTACAAGTTTAAACAGGTTAACGATTTACTGCCCGGTTGAAAGGTGAGAAACGCTATAACTAGCCTATAATTATAACTAGATTAGTTTAAGTTGAATAATTTTGCTGAGGAGCTATAGAATTGTTCTATAGATTAGAACAGAAGTAGAGTAGAATAATTGAATCTCTTCTACTAAATAAATACAAACGTAGGCTACGCTGGGGGATCAGACATTCCAATCCCAGGAGATGTGTTCCAGTCCTCAAGAACTATGAAGAAAGAACATGCATTTGGACGAGTTAGACGTTAGATGTTGTATACGCATTTCTCAGACAGTTTAATGGTATTTCATTTCAGTGAATGGAAAAATGGACACGGCAACTAGGGCTGGTTTGTTAAGTGCAGAAATGCCGTGGATTGCTGGGGAATACTTGTCCAGTAGAAGCCGCAGCCGACAGAACTTTCCATCCAGCACTACATGCACTTCCTGGTGCTCATCCAGGATTAAGAATTCCAGTCCAGGAAGATGTGTTCCAGTCGTCAAGGACAACACAGAAGAAGGTCATCGTCCAAGGACAAACGAGGAAGTCCTCATGGCGAAACTAGGTGTCACTAAGGTCGGATGTGACTCAAGGACACCCTTCATCTTTGTCCGATCAGAGGAAAGAACCACTCCGAAGAAGAACAGGTCTTACTCTTCTTCTTCTCATCGACAGCAGAACCAGATTCAATCGAAGAACTTTCTAGACGTCTGCGATAGTTGTAGGCGATCCAGCGATTCGGTGAAGTCGTTTGAAAAGGACACATCAGACGAGGGAAAGCTGATGAGTGAAACGAAGAACGAGTATGACTTTTTCTTCTTCAATCAGCCTCCGAGTTTCAGCGAAAGCGAGTTCGATCGACTGGAACCCTGCTACGACTGGTATCTGTCCTGCAGAGATCGGGAACTGAACACCATACTAGAGACTAGATCAGCGCATGGAGAAATAGGTCTGCAAGGAAGGTCGAGCTTCAGAAATCCACCTGGAAACAACACTGGAGGGGTTCGGAGAAGACCGAGAACAGCTCCGACAATGAAGGTTTAAATACATCGCCTAACTTGTGTTATCTTACTAAATAACATAGACTGTAACCGTGTAACTGTAGCGCCATGTGTAGGATATAATTATAGACTTCATGTCTATAGACTTCTCATGTCTTGAACTTCATAATGGGTATCTTGGCGCAGTTACATACAATATATTGCCAAGCGCTCATGTAAATTGCAAGGATTCGAACCATTGTTGTTGATATAAAAGACTTGTACATCGTCCAGCTGTTCTGTTGCCACTCAAGCGCCAGTGGATATTATGTCTGCAGTCTTAGTAACTCAACTTGTATCGATCGATATAACCAAAGCAAATAAACTCAAAAGCCATTGACACAATGTCATGTTCTCGTTAACATCACTCCTCCCTCGATTACCTCAATTTATGAAGTGGTCAAGTGAGAGGCAATACTAGACACTTCAACTCACCTCAGTCTCACATCATGACGTAAACGAATTCACATAATACATAAGCACACACAACTCACTGAGAAAGGTCAAGATTCAAGAGTATATAGGCTACCACATCTGCGATCTTCGAAAATAAGTATGATAATAATTGTCCAAGGTTGAAATCCAAGAAACGATTCGATTTGAATCTAGAAATCTATTTTGCACCTTTTAGTTTATCTTATATTTAAGTCGTAAGTTTATTCTTCTTATCAACGTACTCGTTGGGGGCAGGTCTAAGCTTAGGGGATCTGTGCCACTATGGCAAAAAACCTTGATGAACGTCTGACACAGCAGCAGCAGCAGCAGCAGTATAGTAATTAAGTGATGCATTGTCTGCTATAATTGTCTTGCTAATAGCTGATTAAGTGATGCATTGTCTGCTATAATTGTCCTGTTTAAGATGACGAGAAATGATCGGCCGACGACAAGTGAGGAGGAGGAGGAGGATGAGTGGCTTGTCATTCGAAAACTCAATCTTCTTCAGAGACAGACCGATTCACAGACAAATCCATCTAGATTCCACCACAAGGTAAGTTCAACTGTTCAAGGCTCGTCTTACGAAGACACACGTATACGCTACGCAATAACTGCATGCTGATTCTTTAGATTTAAAAGAACGTCGTCTCCACTGGCTTTCATTCACCAGTGACATCGAAAAACAAGATAAAGCAGAATGATATTAATTCGATATTTCGAGATCAAACTCGTCGTACAACGTGCGTACAGTCTTCACACAAATATAATCTAAGCATATTATATAAATAAATTAAATAATTTAATTCCAAATAATAAAGAATTTGTCAATCAAACACCATTCTTAACCAGGTTAGCAGTAGGCTAAGATCAGCTGCTCTTTTTCTTGTGTTGCGTTGGCAGTCGCAAGTCTGATGCATATAGAGAAGGACAGGGGGGACGAGTCCCCCGGACGACAGTGTAATCGTCTCTCTTAGGGCACAGTGTCGTTAAACATGCACGTTGACTCTGACATTACTCCACTCATGGGCGGAGACCTAGGGGGACAGGGGGGCGGTCCCCCCAAAGGTGTTGGGGGGACGGTCCATGTATTGGTCCCCCCAAAGTTGAGCGTCAAGACGTTCACGGCGGGTGGGAAAACATTTTCACGGCGAAAATAGAATTTTTTTCTCGATTTTTGTATTTTTTTTACACAAATGACTAAAAGGAAAAAAGGTTATCAACTTTTTTGGCGACGGAAGTAGAAAATTTTCTTGAGAAAAGGGGCGCGGAAAATTTTCGTCCGTCCAAAAATCTCGCGTCTTTCCTTCAGCCACCCGTCAGTCCCCCCCCCCCCCCAATCGTCAGCCCAGGTCTCCGCCTATGACTCCACTGGATCCACTCTGTAGTGCCAGTCCTAAGTCTTTATAAGGGGGGAGGGCGACGTTAATCATCTTTGTCACGACGGAGTGTCATAAGACAGAAACAAACAAACAAACAAAAGAAACAGTAGGCTACCCAGGTACTGTACTGCCAACCTTGACGCGGTTAATCGACCATGCAGACCGCTTCTTGCACTTTAACGTTTTAAATTACAATGCCGCTATATATTATACATGCCCATTGAATATCCTAAGGTTTTTCGCAATTACACTTACAAGTTAACAATAATTGTTTTTAAGGCTATTGATGACAGAGACTTGCTTGGCAGCATATCAGGAAGAAACGAGAAGGGTGGAGTAGTGCGAACGGAAGTGGTGACCAGCAGCAGCGAAGATACCCTGAGCTGGGCATCAAGAAACGGCATGAAAGGAACAATGAGCAGCGGATTTGACTCAACAGAAAGACCACCGAGTCGCGCAGGGAGCAGGGACAGCAGTCAGCAGATGACATCATCGTCACGAGACAAGAGAGGAACAGAACATGGTGTAGACAACGTCGATGACCAAGATCTCATCCGTCTGCAGAATGACTCAGCAGCTGTTCTGATAACGGTTTCTGGAGTGACTGAAGGAAACTTGGAAGAGCAACGTAATGTATTTAGACCTGTTTGGCCGGAAGGTGAAAACGATGAACTTGATGATAGTGTGGCAGACAAAGAACCATCGATTTCATCTGTCTACAGACATCCAGCTGCAGGTGTTGGCCTCACAGGTGGTAACTCCATAGTCCCATTGAAAAATGGCGGCAACACGCACTCTCCAGAGAAAAGCGACAAAGCAAACATCAGAGTACGAGAGATGGTGCAGACTCTGAAACCTGCTGCTCCTGCTGCTGCAGACCAAAGACCAAAGACCGCTGGGCGAAGGTGGTCTTCAGGCGCCACAAGACACAGATGCTTGCGGAAGGGGGAGGCATCAGAGGAGAGGGAGAAGCAGAAGATGGCGGACAATAATTATAGTAAACAAACGACTTTTCAGCAAAAGACGATCACAAAGGAAAGAACAACACAACGGTATACGCATAGCCTACATTAATCACTATCATTCATTAAAAATAATTTGTGGCTATTGGAATAAAGATTCATTCATTCATTCATTCATTCATTCATTCAGTCTATGGACTTATATAGCGCCCCTTCAAGAAATCTACTCAGGGGTGCTCCCAGCCCAGCCACGACCAAGAGGATTGATTTAGTAAACAAAGTTTGATTGATGCAGGTGTAAGCTTAATAAACGCAGCATTTCTAGTGAAGTCGTTCCACATGAACCTCACTATAATATATATATATATATATAATTATTTTTATATATTTGTATATATATTTGTATATATAATATAATTTTATATACAACTGACAACGCTCGGCATTTGCCTGCAGCAGCTAAACGAACCCATGGATAATAATAATGTGTACGTAATGTATCACTATTGTTATTGAATTATTATGTTTATATACAGTGAGATCATAAAGCATCGATCGATGGCGCTTAGCATAATTATGCAGTTGTGAATGAAGAACAGTTGCTCCTCAATGTCCATTACAAGATAACCGTCTAATAGGAGACTCGTGCAATGGCGAACAGCTACTCAAGAGAGAGCAGGTCCAGTCCTATATTATATGCTCTACGCGTCACAGGGCCAGCGCTCTAATCAATATTGTCCATCGTGTGTCTCACGATTACAATCACTACCGATAGCAATACATATTAGCCTACATAGCAACAACAATGACAACAACAATAGATCGGCAAGCATCAAAAACAAAGCTCTACATCGATCAGGAGTAGCAATGATGGTAATAAGAACAATGGCCATGTCAATTGCCCACGACAACGAAGTTGTTGCATATTGCTAGGATTGTTTTTTAACACTGGCGGTTATTAAATATGAAGATATATTGGCGGCGGATTTTAGAATCCACAAAACAATAGATTATTGACTATTCACTGTAGGCGTTTTCAGTGCTCGCCTGTTGAAATTCAGATGCATACTAATAGGCTATCGATTTTAAGCAATTAGGTCTACATGTCAGAAATATTAAAGCGTTTAAAACATATAGGCTATGAGTTAGAGTGCTAGACTCGCGAATATGTGTACTCGCGGGTATACCTGTCCAATTTATTGGTTGGTTTAACTATTGCTATTGGAATAATTAAATAATTTTGATTTTTTTTATATAATTGATAAGTCTACATGTCAGAGGCGGTTCTACAGTTTCTGGACTGCAGCGGAGCTAAAAACAATTACTCCCCCCCTAAGACCGCTACATGCAGCAGTGATTTCCTTTAGCCTACACTTCGCCTATATTGCGACGTCAATATTCATGCCAGAAACTTCATATTTGAATCAGTGTAAGATAATTATCTCAGAATAAAAACAGTTTTACAATTTTGAAAATCGATTAAGATTTGCCTGTTTTATTCACATTTTAAAAAGGGGTCTCGATTTATTGGGACACAGTGTAGTTAAGTTTTGTGTAGTTGCATGCATAGACCTGAAATATTAGTGAGCTATAAATTATATGTTCAGTGCTGCTATCTGCATGAGCAGCATGATAAACTCGCAGTTCCTTAGAGACTCAGTAATCTGGTATATAGTAGGAATGAGACGGACAGAAGGAGGAACGGACAGAGGAACGGACAGAGGAACGGACAGAGGAACGGACAGAGGAACGGGGACTGTGGGACGGGTGATCAATGCCTCGTCCTCGCACGCACCTTTGCTATTATGATAACAAGCCTGATGGAAGAAAGGTCAATGCCCTTTCAGCAGAAGTTGCAGCAGCAGAAGTAGCAGAAAAAGCAATGGCTGCTATATAGCTGCTTTTCTTTATCGCTATAATAATTGATGGTGGTTGCAGCGGCTGCTGAACTTTGATTGTCTAAGACCTATTCAGACTATAAGAGGCTTATCACACGTCGCCATGGACACGAGACCGATTGTGTTTATTGTTCTTCTATAAAAAGCGAAGCATGGCATTCTTAGGCTGTGATAATAATTATCATGGAGAGGTCTATTACAATAGACTAAAGCTGCGGTGAAAACGGGTCTTAACCTAAGCTATACAGCACATTCGACAGTGTGCCGACAGGGTAGGTGACTTATAATGTATTGCATTGTATCGAACCATTTATATAGCACCTGCAGCTGGGAGAACCAAATAATATATAGGCGTGCTGTTAATCTGACGGTCGCATTTATTACCGACTGCATGCAGAGACACTGCGAGACGATCACTGAGAAGACCAGTAACAAGGGAATAACAATTATAGTCAATGCCGGCCATCACGGGAAAAAATTTGTATACTTTTTTGAAATTGAGACTGAACGACTACAAAAGTCGTAAGCTATTTTGGCTGGGAAATCAGTATATTCTGAAGAAATTTTGACCAGATGACTAAAAAGAGGTCATCAGCATTTTCGGCCAAAGATCCTCCTCCAAAAAAAATTTCCGAACAGGGCCCCACATTTCTTAATCCGGCCCTGATCATATCTGTCCATTCTAATGGACATGCCTTTAGGCCCACTTTCCTCCGACACTGGACTGGTCAATATATAGAAAGTAGCATATACTAAAGAAGACGGTTAAAGAAGTAGACTACAGTAGACTATATATATACTGGACAGGTCAATGTTATGTAGGCTAATGAAGGCAATCAATTAAGTAGGCTACAGTTTCAAAAGCAAATAATCATTTCAACGGTAATTCACAAAGTCACGAAATCTAGATTTTTAAACGACACAGTGCTTTAATTATTAGATCGAACTTTGCCTTTCGCTGCATACATGTATAGTATACATTGTACAATGTATAGGCTACAAAGCAATTGGCTTGCAATGTAGGTCCAATGTCCATGGCTGATGCAAATCGTGTTTCAGCCTGCAGTCACAAGAATCGATGCCATTTATTCTTTGATCCGTGCGTTCCACATGATTGACGATGCGCATGAAAAGCCAAGGATGACATTCTGAATAGGTGGCAGCACCATATGCGCATGCGAACACAATAGCAGAATCGGTCGTTAATTTTGCAAGTAACACAGTAAAGTAGCAATGTAGCATGCATAACATACAAAGCGGTTGAGCCGAATCGATTCTGTCCATTATACAAATGAGAGAGTGACAGACAGAATTTCACAGAAAGACAAACAGACCGACAGACAGACAGACAGACAGACAGACAGACAGACAGACAGACAGACAGACAGACAGACAGACAGACAGACAGACAGACAGACAGACAGACAGACAGACAAATAGACAGTCAGAAACAGACAGAGACAGACAGAGACAAAAAGAGAGACAGAGAGATAGAAAAGAAGAGACAGACAGAGAGCCAGAGCAATGATTTGCTCTAAATCGATTATGAACTGCCTTAGTCAAAGCCAATGCTCTGAAGCACAACATTGAATAACACAGAATTGCTTCCTATTTCTCTTGACATACAGACGTGAATCTCGTCGTGGAAAGCGACGATCAAGAAGACACTGCCATCAGACGATCGTCATCTCTGACGTTGACTCTTTGGTTGGTGAAGCTGCAACTTGTTGTTCGCCAGTCGCTGAATCTCTCATCGAACAATTCCCTTTCATCCTAGAGACATCAGAAGAGGATAACCATTCTGCTGTCTTCAAACTAAACAATTGCGTAGAAGGGAGAAGTGGAACGAAACCCAGCTGTAGCGACTCATTGTCTGCGAGGAGAAGAAGTCTTTATGATGCAGCTCTTCAGCGTAACTTGTCCTTTGTGAAGTCGAGTCTATCGCAAAGAGAAATATATTTTGGTGGCACTGAAGGAGGAAGGGAAGGTCTTCAGCCCATGGATTTGCACAAGACAGATGTGAGTCTTTAGCAATGATAGCGCAACACTTCAAAGTTCGGTTCTTTCTCTCTTTTTACTGACTTTTGCTCTTTTATAACTCTATTAGACTCAGGTTACGGTCCTCTTAGTTGTCAATGGTCAATGGTCATTAATTTTGTCTCGATAGGCCTACGCAACAGATTCTAATAAACAGACTGATTAACAGACCCGCAAAGATGATTTCGAGCTTTCTTCGTCTTCTTTATATCTTATTAAGCTCAATATGAAAGAATATAATAATAATTATAATATTCATTTCATAGTTTATGTCGTGGAGTGTGTTATTCTGTCTGCATTTCGGATATACTAAATGCGATCGACGGCTCATGTAACGTTCTGCTGTATATAGGCTGCATTGAAGTAGGCTGCATTCATAATTCCAATCCGTAGATGTATAGGCCTATATTTGATAATTTGCGCTTGCAGACGGAAGCTGGTGAAAGAGATGGACGGAGAAAAGACTACCACGTAAGATAATAAGAATTATTATTATTATTATCATAAGGCTATATTATTTTTATTATTATAACAAAAGACGACGCCGATGATGACAGTGATCACGATGATGATAATGCTTTATAGGTCTATTGTTTCGAGTCTTGACAGGTCAAATAAAGGCCATCCTCAAAGAAAATAGACCTGGTGGGTATTGGTTTTTCTATGCATGAAAATTAAGCATTAGGCTACCATTATATACCAGCAACAACATCTGATTCTTCCACCAATTTATTTTAAAAGGTTTCTCTGTTAGCTTATTTAAGTCAGGCGATTACCCTCATGACTTTTGAAGATCACGTGCGTCCATTGCGAATTTACAATGATTACACGCTTTTAGTTTGTTACCTTTCTCTTCAAAATTACTCTAGACAAGTTGATCTGATTATCATTGATATTATATTTAATAGTAGTGTGCATATCTATTTTATTGCAGAAATCTAAGCAAAACGGGCGAATAGCGTTTTCACAGAGGTCGTGTCGATTTGAATTACCAATGGACATGAAGCAGTTTGAAAGTAGGAATAGGCTACATATTTATTACTAGTCTATTCATGGGCAATTAAATTTTGGTCATTCATGCTTCTAGAGTCTAGACAATAATAATAGACCTGCAGTTAGCTGCAGCATTCATTAAGAATCTCCATCTCCTCTCCATCCACAGTCATTGATGCTCAACATGTCTCGTAGGCATGCGGGTTGAAAATACAAGATATGAGTAGGCCTACATAAATTTTCCGCAATGAAAATAGTTCGATCTGAATTCCAATGAAAGCAAATATAAGCCTAGGCCAAGGTCTATTATCTGCACCATTGTCGTTTATCCATAGCTTACATGTATAATCGAAAGATTTCATATATTTTATGGTTTCCATTGTTTATGCAGTTTAGCCTAAATCGTTGCAACTATACCAGCACATGAAGGAATATCTTCGATCTAAGAAAGAATCCAATGTATTTTTTATCAATATCATTATAAATTAATATATATTTAAATGCTTTGCTGTAGAGCTGAGTCCACAGGAATACTTGAGGAAGCATTGTCGCATCTCCCAGCGACGACAGATCCTCTACAAAAGAATCTTTCTCAAATACGTTCCTTTGATTGGTTGGTTCCCACGCAAGGTGAGGGTTAATATTTATGGTAATTTTAGAACGAATTAATGAAAATATATTAAATTGAATGAGAAATACAAACAATCAAGAAGTAGACCTATGTGATAAGAGGCGAATCATTTTATCCGTACGGGTACCATTTTGTCCGTATACCATTTGTCCATACCATTTTGTCCGTACCATCTTGTCCGTACCGTTTTGTCCAATACCATTTTGTCCGTACCGTTTTGTCCAATAGGACCAATACCATTTTGTCCCAATACGTACCATTTTGTCAGGTCACCTGCCAGGTTTTTGCAAGCGCTGACATGCTTTCTGCAGCTTTCAGATGCAATATTTAAACTTAGGGGACATAGAATATTATTTAGTGATTTTTCGTGTCGATAATGTCGTCTGCAACGCCAGAAAAGAACACAAAACCATAAACCCACATATATATAAATGCTTATAATATAAATTCAGTTTGATTACAGCCACGAAGTAGACGTTTTAAGCTGTAACAATCATGCAGATCCTATTCGGCTGTAAAATATATTACAGACATAAACAGATACATGTAGGAAGATAATTAATTTTATAGGCCTCTGATCTGGGTCTTGGTGCGGATCTTTCTTGATTTGTACGCTACGCACGAATGATCATACATTTAATAAGAGGAAGTTTCTTGTTTTGGTGACGTGTAGCCTAAAGCGTAAGAACAGAAAATGTAGCATGACTCTATAGATCTATACTGTAGGCCTATACATTACAAGTAAACATAAAGATGGTTGTATACTATTCTATATGTTCTGCTTCTGTTGCTCCTGTTCTTCTCTCTGTATGTCTGCATCTGCGTGCATTTATGTCTGTTTGTTCGTTGTTTATCATCATCAAACGATACAAAGACCATTCTGTCCTAACTATTATAATATATCCTCAGGACTACGCTGTAATCATCGTATGACAATATCTGTAGCTGTAGGCGTCTGTGGTTATTCGTGATTCGCGATTACTAATTTGGACCTATAGGTGTGTTTAGGAAGTAGGTCTATAGCCTATAACTGCAGGTGTGTTAGTAAGCAACCACTTTAATTACCCGGTAAGCCTGCATGTAGTCGGATGACAATGCTCCAAGGCTTTGTCTAAACAATACCTGAAGGTCTTAGCAACTATAGGCTGCAGCATGACGGTGATTCAGAATTTCAGACCAGCATTGTGGCGGCGCTATAGAAGTAGGCTATAACATAGCCTAAGTGTAAGAAGTATAAGATTCGACATGTTATGTCTCTTTTCATGAATTCTATTCCACGTTCGAATTGACAATCCATAACTCCTGAGCCTGACTGCATGATGGACTAACATAATGTCAGGGGGCCTATGTGTATCGAACTCGAAGCAAAGATATTAGAGTCGTAGACTAAGATGTGACACCTCCTATCTCCGCTGTATATTTGGTCTGGGTGGTGGTCAAAGCACACAAACCGTGGCGCCACGTTGTGACGGGGTTGATGGCTCCTAGCAACCGCCCTAGTAACCATAGACGCCATGGGCAAAATGGATAAATATATACGCCAACGATTGGACAATTGCAGCCTCCGTAAACTAACATAACTATTTAAACTGCACATTAAATACGATGAGTAATTATAACTGTTATATACTAATGTATTTTATTAGAAGGTTTATGTTTAAAACGAGCGACTCTTACAGGCATCTGGACAATGCTATTTCGTTCTATTTATAGCGCTAGAAACCCATCACAAGGTAGGTGAGGCTACCATTAAGGTACATTATGATACATTATGTGGCGCATCTTAGTCTACGACTCTAATATCTTTGCTCGAAGTGTGTATAGAAACCTTGCATGCAGATAATCATAAACGCATAGGTCTGACTCTAATTAATATGAACTTGCGATATGCTATAAAAAGTGAGCTATTGGTAGATTACAGTATTCGTAATCGTAATCTCGATACTTTTTGATGGCGCAAAAACAAGCGGAGTCGCGGGAACCAGCTAATCAGTCGCGAGAACCAGCTAATCAGTCGCGAGAATCAGCTAATCAGTCGCGAGAACTAGCTTGCACAGTCGCAAGAACCAGTTTATAGGCTACAGACGCAGAGACCAGCTTACTTAGTCGCGGGAACCAGCTATAATTAATCAGTCCTGGGAACCACTTAATCTATCAGTCGTCGGAACAATAAGAATTGTGTATTATAACCTGGAAACTACTCATCAGGCATCATAGGCTCCGTGTAAATGAGAGACAGATAAGGTTACCTTCTTTATAGCGTGTTAGCGTTGTTTTTTTTACTTCAGGATCTTTTGAAGTTGCTGACCGAGTTGTTGGGTGAGACTGCATGTGACAATGACGTCACTTACATCTGCGACCTCTTGCAGATAACCGACGACACGAGAATCGATCTGGAACTGTTCAGCGTCACTGCAGCCGTCACTGAACGACTTCTCTACCCACAGTTTGTGTATGTTGCTTACATGTATGATGTATTGTATAGCTACATGTATATGTATGCTCTGTCATCATCACCGTAGGCTGTATACAACTATTATACAATGATACATGCCATGCACGTGCCTAACGATTTGACATAAATTTCATTTTATATAAATCGGCGGTTATAGGTAGGCTTAATTAGCATTTATATATATAACCTATAGGCTACATATCTACAGGCAGGGCTTAAAGTGGGGCTGGACTGTGGACAGTCATGGACGGCGTCTATGCGCACTTATTTTAAAATCTGAACGCCGTCCAACACAACCCGGAAAGGTACGGTAAGGAGCGTCCTGACACTTCGTTTGGGAAGGTGAGAGGGGTCCAGGAACTTATTTTTCCACACTTTAAGCACTGTCTATATAGCCTATAGATCTATAGTGTACTGTGTATATGTCTATAGCCTACTATACTCTATAGGCTTCAGTGCTGTCTGTGTTCGTGATCTTTTTGTGCAGAATAAGAAGGAGAGGCATTGTTTGCGTTGTTTGACTTTTGAAGTTGTAGGTTGTACGCGTCATAGAATCACCACAACAATGGTTATACTGTTCTCGTGTTCTGTCATTCTGCTCTGATGTGGTGGAGTCTACAATAAAAAAATGCAGCAAATACACTGGGCGGGGTTGCAATCATTGTTATCGAGATAATGGGCTTTGTAAGGGTAGGCCTACCTTTCGCTCTATAGTGTCCAGTCTTGGCTGTTATTAAAGTGCTAATGATTAGGTGTAAAAATTAATTGTTAAAATGACAATAGTGGGACACCGGAAATTCAGATTCAATTTTAAACTTTAATCGAGATCGTTGTTGTTTTTTGTCGGTCTTTATAACAGGACGCAGCATACGAGACATATCCAGGACTACAAGAAAGAGGAAATAGAGAAGGCAGATTTCTCAGCGCTTCTCACGAAACTAAATGGCATCCATGTCAGACCTGAAATGAAAAAGCTCGTCGATGCCATCAAGTAATTTCCCATGATGAGATGAGGAGGAAAGAATCTTCCTTTTGCATTTGTAGACACACCGCAGCGCTCGTAAATAAGTTGGTGCCCGGCTCTTGGCTTTAGAAATTCGGAGTTTATTATTATGATATTCGGATCGTAATTCTATGTTCATATGTTGTAAGCCAGTAATAAGCTAGAGGCATCGTATTAGTAAATTATATGCATCGGTTTTCGTTATCTCTTCGCAGCTCAATTTCACTTCCTTTCTTCAAAAAAGCGGCTCAAAACTCACTACTTCTCATTGGCTTTCAAGCACATGGCTCTCTATTTGCATCTTCCTATGGCGGTTGACTATGCATGTACGTGCCTCAGATTCACATTTCGGTGTGACCTTGCGCGCGATACAAATTTATTTATTTAATAATAATAATAATAATGTATAGTATATATATATGTGTGTGTATATATACTGTGTGTGTGTGCGTTGTGTGTGTGTGTGTGTGTGTGTGTGTGTGTGTGTGTGTGTGTGTGTGTGTGTGTGTGTGTGTGTGTGTGTGTGTGTGTGTGTGTGTGTGTGTGTGTGTGTGTGTGTGTGTGTGTGTGTGTGTGTGTGTGTGTGTGTGTGTGTGTGTGTGTGTGTGTGTGTGTGTGTGTGTGTGTGTGTGTGTGTGTGTGTGTGTGTGTGTGTGTGTGTGTGTGTGTGTGTGTGTGTGTGTGTGTGTGTGTGTGTGTGTGTGTGTGTGTGTGTGTGTGTGTGTGTGTGTGTGTGTGTGTGTGTGTGTGTGTGTGTGTGTGTGTGTGTGTGTGTGTGTGTGTGTGTAGAACATGTCTCACCTGGCGCTTAAATGTCTTAAGTCATGGTCTCGCTATGAGCAAGACTGGCTGATTAGTTAATCAGTTTGTCTTTCACCTGTATTTCCACTGTTCAATCCAGGTGTTCACCTACCATGCAGGTGAATATGCTGCCATCAGGTTTCTGAGTCAATCCGTTTACGTTGGTTCATATATAGATGACTGTAATAAATTATTATTGTTGTCATAATCATTAGTCATGAACCATGGTTGACTTTCGTTGGCAGTCTGTTATAACTATTGAAATATGCGCAGTGGTTAAAGTTTATAATACTGATAATAGCATTTAAGATGAAGACAAAGCGCGAGAACAAATCTAATGGACTTCATAATTAAATCCCACATGCATGTTCTTCATTTCAAAAATAGTTGGCTTTTAATAAATGATTGTGACGTTTCTGTTGGGGATTGTTTCTTTTACTTTTAAACTCATTTACTTCATCACATAAGCTTATACATGTAAATTGGTTCTGATGTGCATCTAATGCAACGTCGTTGCTTCACGAGTCTGCATCAGAATCGAATGCTTTAGTGGGTATGTGCGTTGCCCTTCAGCGGGAAGGTTGCAGGTTGGGCAAGTCCTTCACTCGCAATTGCTCAGCGCTTTGGCGTGAAACTCCGATGCAATGTTCGCGTTGTAGTCGGGTGCGCCTCTGAGTAGAGAGCTTGAAGGGGCGCTATAACAAGTGCACATACAAACAAACAATATATTATGTATATATATATACATATATATATATATATATATATATATATATATGGTTCAATGGATTCATCATTTCCTTGTAACGCGCTTGCAATTCTTGGCGACAAAATTACAGTCACTTTTTTATATAACCTTTCTTTCATTGAAGACATAATAGAAAATCAAAACCTATAATCTCCCTTTTCTAGATAGACATGATGACCAAGATGGTACAATGCTATAAGCTTACACAGATTGTTGCTACAATGTTCAAATGGTCTCTTCGTCTTCCACTGTACAAATGCAGGCACTGCGTGTATGGGACCTAAAATAATTATTTATATAACCAAATAGATTTCTGCAGCCATAGTGCTTAGCCGTCTAAATCGGGAAAACATGTGAGACTTACAGAAGTAGTGCAATAATGGAGCTCAGAGCAATGAGTTCTAGCAAGACTCATGCATGCGGCTCATACTCTTTAGAAAACCAGCATGAACATTAAACTTACGGTAGCCTAGCCTATAGGCCTACGCCGTTTCTCTGTTCCTTGTTTGTTGGTGGTTATTCGATAAATTCAATAAACGAACTCGACTTTCACGCTTGACATGATATAGGCTATTTGCAATGTTAACATTTTTTCAAACTCTGCTGTCCCATTGTGTGCTTGCAGATTAGTAATTAAAAATTCTACTAACTTTGCTTAGGCCTATTTGCAGCGCTCAGGGGCTTTTGACTATAATGCTATGACGCTATAGCTTGACACGCCAAAAGGAACCAACTCGATTACTTCAGCTTAAGCTGGAATTTCGATCAAGCTGCCATGTTCGTTGCTTGACTTATGGGCCTAGGCGTTCACGTAGGCCTATGCATCATGTAAGCTTTAAGCCTATATCCTACTTACGTTTCTGTCAAGTATATATGCTTAGACTATGTGCAGATTCGAAATCGGTTATCAGCTAGGCCTACAGAAAGAGAGTGGTTGTTCGGTGGTGTGTCTCAGCTATTTCCTTTGAAGTGTATAGGCATACACTGTGAGACGTGACTTTTGCATGTTGAAGCTTCATTTTTTATGCCCTGACAGATTGCCGTTGACTCAAATGCAAAACCCACGCAACGCTGCGCAGATTCAGAATTACCTAGGCCAACCAGCTATAATATAAAACAAGTGCATGGTTACTCGATCGGTTATACAATATAAATCTACATGAATTCCAAGCGTTCTACCCACCTCGATTTATAGTTTTTGACATAGTAGGCTATTATGTTAGGCTGTTTGATCCAAAACATTTGCCAAGTAGAAGAGTGGAAAACGAGAAGCGAAGAGTGGGAGAAATTAGATATAACATGCATTTTTTAGATTAACATGACGATGAAGACGATACAAGACTATGAGACTGATCTGGTTGTTGTTGTATCCAAAACACATCTTTCTCTTATGCTGAACAAAATTTGTACTTTCTATGACCAAACAGACGTCTGCATTCTCCAGCCGTAATGCTTAATTACATGTATCTTAACCTTACGTTATTAATCTAAAGCGGGCAAAACATACCTGCACAGAAATGGCTATTTGAGAATTTATAATAATTATTGTTCCTCTTCCTCCTTTGCTCCTCCTCCTACCCTCTTCCACAACTTCTTCCTCCACATCCTCTTCTTCCTCAACCACCTCCTCCTCTCTCTTCTTCCACGGTTGGTGATGGAGAACGGAGATGCATGCGAATCACTTGCGAAGTAACGAAAAAAGATAACCATTTGCTAAATCTTGGAATCGAGTGTCAACCTACGCTATATAATAATTATGGTTACTCTTAATACTAAGTGATTGCCACTGAAGTGAAACCATACGACACAATTGCCTTCTTCGTATATATAGGCTTGCCAAGGGAATGGTCGGATCATGTGTGTGAACCAAGGCAAGACGACGCATCATTTGAGGAAATTCCCTCATTTAGGCTACTCAGATCACTTCTGCATACAGAAACGTATAGGCTACCTACGCTTACTACACGACACATCAAGCGTGCTGCATGTAGGCTATGCGTGGCGATAATGGTATGTAGGGCTTGTACGAAGTAGTATACGAAAAGGAAGAATGGCTATAGCAACAGATAGGAATGCTTTCTTCAATGAACCGTGTTTCATTTACCTCCAAACCTTTTAATCTGTCTATATTCTTTCAGGGCTCTGTTCTCTAATATTATCGTTTGTTTGTAAGAAGTTAAGTAGGCCTATGTTGAATGTTGAATTTCTGGATCATAGGCCTATTATAATGGATATGGTCCGTAATTAACTCTCGCCTGACTTCCTAATTATCACTATAATAACAGTTACAGCGTTAAAATGCTTCCACCGATTGAAGCTCACGATCTCGTCTTTCTCACTGTAATCTCACAGTAGGCTATATGTCTGAACTCTAAAGGTAACCTGAGTCCAAAATGTTGTCCTCATCGATCGGTAGTGGGCCGATAAAATACATTCAATAATATAATAGGCCTACAAAAAATATATGTATAAAATGCATTATTAACATCTAAGAATTATCGTATCTTTGTCACTTTTGATATAATTTTTCCAATTGGTAATGTAATAAACCTGTTCTCAATCATTTTACGTTTCTCTTAACCATTTATCGCGTAGTTTTTGCTGTTCGATCAGCTTCTTCGCTAGTAGGCTATATAGGACAACCTGTAGCAAACTTCTATAAGCTCTAAACAGTTTAGACCCAGCGCGTAAACCGGTTGGAAACGTATGGGAGGATTCCAACTGCTTTCGAAAGTATTACATTAGCTTGCATTCCCTTCTGCATGTTCACAATACAATATTATAGACCTGGTAAAACACGCGTTCCATTAAAACTTCAACGGAGTTCCCACTGAGTTCAAACAAAACCACTTCAACTATTTTTTATCGTATCTCTGTCTCTCTTGATCTAAGTTTTCCTAATTAGTAGCCTAATTAAAAAACACTCATCCTTAATCATTGAATTCACATCTAATGTTTTTTATTACCTCATTTCTCACATCACTTGTAGGCCTATCTATAATAGGCATGTCGTGTTAGGGAATAACATTGCTTCATTATACATGTAGACTGTACAGTGAAACCAGGCTAACGCCCGATGATCAAACGGTTTCCTGTCAGATCGACTCATTCTAAAAATCTGTAGCCGTTAATAACTTAATAGTCCACTTATTGATAGTTTACTTTTATTAGTTCACTTATTATTAGTTCACTTATTATTAGTTCACTTATTATTAGTTCACTTATTAATAGTTCACTTATTAATAGTTCACTTATCAATAGTTAATAGTCCACTGTCCGTGATCTTCGGTTTTGTCAGTGATTCCTCTGCTATTCCAATTATGTTAGGAATTCTCATTAGCTGTAGCCTATACTGTAGCCTACAGCATAATCATAGTATAATTGATTATATCATTACAATTCTGCTGTACTTCCTCAACCCTCACGCTGGACTGTTGATGCCAATGGGTGCTTATTGCTACTAGTCTTTGCAATATAGTGGAAAGTACCTCATAGCCATTCAGAATTAAGTCTGTCATCAGTGTTTTCTATAGATATAGTCCACGGTCTATAGTTAGACCCGAAGACTATGCCTCTGTGTACACTGTACAGGCTACCGTATTGTAAACGAAAGCACTTCTTTGTTGACCTTTCTCATGATGAGTACCTCAACGTTTCAAGATCTAGAGTACGGTACGATTAATATTATATCATGCTACTCTGAAGTTCTAAGATAAGCTGTGCTCGTTTTAACTAGACTTATTGTAGAGTGTAGACTGTCATTGCGGCCAATGAATGAGACGTGGTTATTGTCGCATAGACAGGGTGAGAATTGCCGGGGGGTTGGGTGGGGGGGTTTCAACGACCCAGTCTTTCTTAGAGCCCCCATGTTAAAGTCTGTTTTTCACACCCCGATTCCAAGTGGATAATGGTCCAACCCCCAACCCCAGTTATATTTCCACAATTCTTACACTGCGCATAGACCTACGGTCCTACGCATCGTCTAATAAATTATTGTGGCCTGTCAGTCGTTTTAGTAGCCACAATATTCGTCAGACTTTATCCATGATCAAGAGTCTCGTTACCGAGCAAGGTGCACCAAACATTGCTTTCGATTCGACCCTTGGCAAGACTATTGATCATTTGTGTGTAAGCCTACACCAGTATGCATGCTATAGGTGAGTATATGCACTGTTCGTCGTCTATCTATACAATAGTATGATACGGCCTGTTGCACAAGTGTACACACGCACACACCCGCGCACGCACACGCACGGCGCACACGCATGCAAACGCACAATACATATTTTTGCTCTATTTAACGCTCTCAAGTGCCTGGACATGCACTTGAGCAGAGCACTTCTTTCGCTGCTCTTCACTTGGCCCAACGCATGCACCTTGACGACGCATTTGAACATGTAGGCTTGCACTGCAGGTTGGGCTGTCTGTAGACATTGGCCTATGCATCGCAGTAGGCCTATACAGTGGTTTTAAATTTTACATGGCTACAGAGTAGGTCTATACTCACTCAGTTTCAGCTTTAATAATTATGTCTCGCTGCTGGTTGAAGAAGTGCAGATAGAAACTTTGGATGACGTGCAGATAGAAACTTTGGATGACGTGCAGATAGAAACTTTGGATGACGTGCAGATAGAAACTTTGGATGACGCGCAGATAGAAACTTTGGATGACGTGCAGATAGAAACTTTGGATGACGTGCAGATAGAAACTTTGGATGACGCGCAGATAGAAACTTTGGATGACGTGCAGATAGAAAGTTTGGCTGCAACTGCTTCTGTGGATTCCAGTGTTTGCAACGTTCTTCGCGACAAATAGGCCTACGACACGTGAGCTCAGAAACTTTATACTGTTTACAATTATCTCCGTATTAAATTGTTAATAGGCCGTGGCAGATAGTCTGTGGTCTAATATTATGGTTGACTAATAAAGCAAACGATAATAAAGTAGACATAGGAACTATAACTTTTGTAGTACACTGCACAGCTACACGTGATGCCGAAGGTGTAGACATTGTGTAGCTATCCTTTGCTAATTGCAAATGTTTAGCCATATGACAGTGGTGTCACGCACTTAATACTTTCGCGGAATTTTATAAACGGTTGGTACGAGCATTATTTTTTCACACATAGACCTATGTATGTATGTATGTATGTATGTATGTATGTATGTATGTATGTATGTATGTATGTATGTATGTATGTATGTATGTATGTATGTATGTATGTATGTATGTATGTATGTATGTATGTATGTATGTATGTATGTATGTATGTATGTATGTATGTATGTATGTATGTATGTATGTATGTATGTATGTATGTATGTATGTATGTATGTATGTATGTATGTATGTATGTATGTATGTATGTATGTATGTATGTATGTATGTATGTATGTATGTATGTATGTATGTATGTATGTATGTATGTATGTATGTATGTATGTATGTATGTATGTATGTATGTATGTACATGTATGTATGTATGTAAATATATATGCTATGTTGGACCATATTATACTATTATAGACTACACATGTATAGGGCCTATGTGAGTGCGTGTGTTTGTACGCTTGTGCCCGCGTGTGCTTTGTGTTTGAGAGAGCGGAATGCAATGTTTTAGGGGTGTGTTCTATGGCTAATAAATACTTATTGTAATTCTGAAATTCGTAGATAACTGTGTCCATTGGACAAAACAAACAGTAAGAAGATGCAGTCTAAAACAATAGTCGGCGTCTGTAAGTATTCACTGTATTCATTTAATTTTAGTGCCTTAATAATTATTATTATTCAACAACGCGTAGGCTAATCAGTCATTAGCATAATTATGCAGATGAATCGGCAGATTAGAACTAATCATTAGAATTAGATAATAAGCGAAATCATTTGAACTCAATTAATTAATTATTCAGAAGGCTCTTGAATGCTTAACGATTGAACTATCAGCCTACAGCATTAGGACATCCTTCGCTTGCATTACAAGAGCTGCGCAGAAGGTCTATATTTAGCGACATTTATAGTGTAGCACTGTAGCCTTAGTTACATATAGGCTATTATAGCCTACTGTTACCATTTACTGAGAAATTTCGCTATTTACACTACACCACAACTTCTCTCTGTCTATCTCCCTGTCTCTGTCTTTGTCTATGTCTCTGTCTCTCTGTCTGTTTATCTGTTTCTCTGTCTGACTACATATTTATCTATTTATGTATGTATTTATTTATTTATTTATTCTTTTGATCGTTCTCTCGCTCTCTCATTGATTAGTCAATTAATACATTCATTCATTTATTCATTTATTTTAAAATTATTTCTAATTTTTGTACAGGGCTAATATAATAGTATGCACTTTGAATTGTACTGGGGTGTGCGAGAGTTTTGGGCGAGATAAATCAAGTGAAAGCCCAACTAAAGCCCAACCCCCGCAATTCTCACCCTGGTCACCCGCCCTTGAAGTCACAAATATATATTTCAAGCCCGTGGCATGCTTCTAGTTTAAGGGACTTTTCTTCTGCATCTGTGTATACAGCCTATCGAAATAAACTGGTTTGTTTCAGTATACAACTCGGTGGTTCTTATCCTCCTGCTGCATGGGTCTGTTTGCGGGGATCCTGTGAGCAACAGTGGGAAACACGAGGTAGTAAAATCACACAAGCTTCCGTAATAATTATTGTCGTAATAATTAAGTCTCTGGAATAACGCTATATACCTCTAGGGCATATATAGTGATTTACAGTGATTTAGCGTTCAACCACACCATGGTTGAATATGGTGTGATTTTGTCGGCCTGAGAAAACACTTAATCATGAATTTAAGATATGGAGGAACGACATGTCACGACATGAGACACTTCTATAGTGTGCTGCAGTTCTCTGCATGTCGTCTGCAGCCAATTATTATAGAATTGATCAAATGCATACACCACACAATTGGCTAAGATCATGAAATTATACTTTGTATGATATAATAGCCTATGTGTGCAGCATTTGATATAAAAATTATATGGCTTATATCTACTGATGGTTTTTATAAAAATTTGCTAAGCATTACATTACTTAAGGATTTATATATAGGATATATAATATAGGCTGTACATTTACATACATAAAAATAGGCTTACAAGGACGTAAGTTAGATGCAATATAAATTCGGCTTTTAGACGTACAAGGACACAGCCCATTGAGGCATAAATTATGCCTAAAGTTAAGTGCTCTGTAGCTTGAAACTCTCCTGCAGACTTATACGGATAGGTCTATATTATGCTAAAATTATATAGGACCTAGCTTAATTTATGCATGCTATCTAAACCTAAAAGTACATTGCCAGATATCATGCAGCCTATATAATGTATGACTGTCTAGGCATAAAGACATATTTAGACTCTATATATTTATTATGAACGTCAATCGTAAACGGCTGTACATACAACTTGAGGAATAATTAATCAGACAATCATCATGACAACAGACAACTTCTTGACAACAGACAACCATCATGACAGCAAGCAACAACTTGACAACAGACAATCATCATGACAACAGGCAACGACTTGACAACAGACAACCATCATGACAGCAAGCAACAAGACATCATCATGGCTATATACTTAAGCTTCTATAATTATATCGGTCCTCGATCGAACTGCGCATGTATAGGCCTAGGCCTATAATAAATGGAAGCTTTGAAAATTGATCTAGAAATGTCTAAGACTTTTAGGACTTTCGCATTTTTTACTTCGCACACACAATTGGAAAGGTGTGGAGCCAAATGAGAACGAATAGGCCATACGTAGGCCTATATAAATATATCGTAATGAAATGCTTTTCAAGTGGTTAGATAAATGTCCTGGAGTTTCACTTCGTTTCATTTCTTCAAGCAGCCAAAAAAATTGCTTCGCTACGACGTCATGGAATATACATCAGAAAAGGATGGATGAATACCAATAGGCCTACTACAAACACACACACACGCACACACACGCATACAAACACTATACAGTATACACTCTTTTGTCTGTCTGTGTACTTTTACTACTATACCAGGAGCTGGTACATACGCCTGCATGGTTGCATGCATATAGTATGCATAGGCCCTAGGCCTATAATACAGAATGAGAGGCTACCTTAGAGTCTCTACAGCAGCACAGCATGAGTTTTGCCTATAGGCCTACATAAATAACATTGTAAAGAGACTACATAATGTATAATATGCATTAAGTATAGCCTCATACCGATCCTTACATGCGTGCATAAGTACTATTATAATATTATAGGCGTTGCCTCGCCACATGCATTTGTCTGCCTATACACATAGGCCTATGCCTGTCTGTCTGTCCGTCTGTCTGTCTGTCTGTCCGTCTGTCTGTCTGTCTGTCTGTCTGTCTGTCCGTCTGTCTATTGGATTGTCTTTCTCTGTATCTTCGTTTGTTTGTTTAATCTGCTTTGAGTGCCTGTCGTACGTCTTTCTTGAACATTTTGTGGCGGCGGCCAATTTCCTTTCATATGCACAACTGCCTCTCTTTACATGCAACATGTCGATCTACATGTAGTGCCTGGCTGCTTTGTGTAGCCTATATTAAACTATAATTCTAATTCTGTGGCTGTGAATCTGAACAGGCGAAATACAGAGACGGTCCAGATGTTGACCTTCGACCCGACCCACATGGTAACCTTCGACCTGGTTCAGATCGATGGCCTGTGGCTGTTCCGATCTGTGCAGAGGACGAGTACTATGACGTCAACGTGCATGCGTGCAGTCGATGCTCCGACATCTGTCGTCCAAACATTGACCTCACGTTCTGCACCAGTAATTACTGCAGAGGTCAGTTCAAGTGTTCAACGGTTCAACCTCATTCTATTTGATTACCGTTCTGTATACAATCTGCTGTCCATTGATCCATCCATCCATCCATCCATCCATCCATCCATCCATCGGTCCGTCGGTTCGTTCGTGCGTTCATTCATTCATTCATTCATTCATTCATTATTCATTCATTCATACATCTATCCATCCATACATCCATCCATCCATCCATACATCCATCCATCCACCAACCCACCCACCCACCCACCAACCAATTAATCTCTATCTTAATTCCTTCTCGGCTGCCATCCATTTGCTTTCCTTTCCCGGCCAAATACGTGTAGGTCACTCTTTCCAGTCATGCATTACAGGCGTATACATCTTTGCGTTTGAACAGTGGTTTCGTCTATAAAAAATTTATGTGCGTAAAATGGCGCTTTTGATTTTCACAACACAATGAAGACGAGACGATGTGAAGAGACAGAGCTATGTGTTCAGTTAAGACCAGATTATAAACTGGTCGAAACCTCTCCAGAGAAGATCGAATCGTGGGACAAAACCAGATTATTGTGCTACTCTCATTGTTACAGTGTCACATGCAGTTTGCACGCTATTGATCTGTATATAATATTCGATGTCTGAGCATATCTTAGTCCCAGGGTCTCAATGCTAATATACTGTAGGCCCTATAGTGAGCGTACGTTTCCCGGTTGAAGATCAACAGATTTGATATAGGCCTGCATGTAACGACATTGACATTTCTATTGCACGTTTGTTGTCGAGCATATTAATATCATCATTGCTTGTTTCAACCGGTTTCTGTGAAGCCTACAGGGTGGCTCAAAAAAATGTACCGCCGGATAAAATGCAATATCTTTGCAACCGATTGAAATTTTTCTCCGAAAATTTTCCAAATTGAAGGGGAATGAATTTCCAACAATCACTGAAAGTTTCACTGAAAACTTTTTATGTTTGCAAAAGTTACAGCTGTTTAAACTTTGATTTTTGTTTTTTCAAATTTTCGTGGAAAAAATTAACGTCAATTCTTGATTTCCATGTCAAATGATATCACTTTTCACTATACGGCCTCAGAAATACGTTTTGCAGTTTATTGTAGGGTATGATGGGAGTGTCCACTCCCTGCTTTAATACGAGCTCGAATTCTTTTTGTGAAGCTTAGTATGGCCTTGTTAAACGGGTGCTGCGGCAATTGATCCCACATTATCAGCAAGACTTCCTTCAGCTAGCCAATGTTCTCCAACTTGGGATGAGATGTCTTGCAGCATAGCTTCCCAGACGTGGTAAGCAAGAGGGCTAAGGTCTGGCGATGTTGTTAGTCACCTTTGTCAATAAATTTAGTGGAGTGGATTGCCAAAATAAGGTAGCGTCATCATAATCAGCCTTGCCATGCGAGCAAGCAGGCGCACAGTCCTGCTGGAAAATAAAACCGCATGTTAGAGCATGGCCTACCTGGTCTTCAATTAGTCTGGGTAAGAGAGTTCAGCGATGAGTTTGACATTTATCCTACTGAATGGGATTAAATGCAGTCTTTTCTGGTACCCATGACACATGCCAGCAAATCTGATGCTGAACCACGATGAGCTTTGCAAACTTGAGCCTTTCAATTACCAAGCAAATTTCTTGAAAATGTTTCTTTTTCCATCAGACCAAGTGACCACTTCCTGCCTCGCTTCCAACATCTGATCTTCGTTACATAAACATGTTTACAGATAGCCTTCAATATGCTCAGGCTCCACTTTTCACTGGGTATTTTGCTATGATTACGCGATATCCCAGTCTCTGTTCACGCAGCGTCCGAATTTCCATTTTATCTTCCGCAGAAACTTTGTCCATGACGTTCACTAATGGATTCACGAATTGAGTCCATAATCTATAAAATATCCCTAAATACCAACAGTTTGCTGCATAAACAGCTTCTTTACAGCTCTTAGTGAGGTCGTAGGACATCATCATCATTTCTTATGATGTAATTTGCAAAAAAACTTAATAAAATCACATTGTATTGGAAATTTATTCTCCGGATTTTTGAAAAAACGAAATTTTAAGTTTGAACAGCTGTAACTTTTGCAAACAAAAATATTTTCAAGTGAAATTTTCAGGGATTGTTGGAAATTCATTCCCCTACAAATTGGAAAATTTTCGGAGAAAAATTTCAATCGGTTGCGAAGTTATCGCATTTTATCCGGTGGTACTTTTTTTTGAGCCACCCTGTATATGCGCATAACCTAACACTTGAAGTATAATAGGGCCTACATGAAAATAAATAGGCCTCTCACAGTTTTCATCTCAGTTGCCTGCTTATACAAAACACTTACGTGGTAAGACTCAAGATTAATTATATATTCACATTAATGTATAGGCCCAGACATATAGCCCATAAACCGTATAAATTATTTAAGCTACTCAGAGAACATTGAATATATTGGACTATTGCTCGATGCATGATAATTGTTTTTGCTAAAATAGGCCATCGCGAATATCAGGCTCTTGACTTCTTGTGACTACTTTCATTGACGAAAGCAAGACTTTCCAAGACCCAGCCAGTGTTATACAGGAAGCATTGACTATCACGAGTCTATAAGTACCAGTAACCAAGTAAATAAGCAAGAAAATCCAGAGTAAGCATGGTTACTATAGCCTGTGCTTTATAACGTTGGAGAGTGTTCTTAAGGACCCTTCCCCCCGTTTCACTGTAGCATCTAATGCTTGAAATCTTTTAGGGCCTACTCAGTCACAATGATTTGCTCGGTTTTCCCAAGCTACCTTATACCCAACTAAACCTTACCTCGTTCACCTTTCATTCATCGTCTTCACTCAATTTTGCACTGACTCAGCTGTTAGCAGTTGCCTTCTTTATGCCTTCAACTTGCTTAATTGTTATTTTATATTTCGTTTTCTTTTTAGGAACTCCTGTTAACAGTAAACTTAACACTATATATGCGAGAATACCACAACCCATGTGATTTTTAAGGCCGATGAGTTGTGTCTATGTCAGCTTATTATGATGAAATAAACGAGTAGGCCTAATGATTGATTGATTGATTGAATGATTGATCGATCGATCGATTGATTGATTTATTTATTTATTTATTTATTTGGCGCTTGGAACTTGATTGGTCTTTTCCCTTTTGACACACGCAGAATACCTTCGGAATCACTTGGACTCCTCCCTGCACCACGTGTCCTCCTCCGTCGTCACCATAATTTCGTCACCAGGCGGCGCCAGAGAAGAACGGCTCACGGAGAAACCTCTCTTCTGGACATCAATCGTTTCCATGACGATTGCAGTCGCAGCCACAGCAGCCATCATTGTGCTGTGCGTCAGACGAAGGAAGCCGAGAAGAAGTCTTGGAGAGACGATGGAACCAAGCGAGCAATCATTCAGAGGAAGGACGCTGAGTGAAACATCAGATGACAAAGATCCAGGTATGCATATACAGCGCTCGTGAATAAGCTGGTGCCCTACGATTTGCTTTCGAGTGGCGCTTTAGAAATTTGGAGATTTAGATATTACGGTTGCAATTACACATAGTCATAAATCATAATAGACGCAACCTATTATACCATATAAGCTTACATGCTCATCAATACATAAATAATATTATTCTGTAACCGCTCCTTAGTCTATGCTGCACCAGCTCTTTGGAACGGACTCCCAACATACCTCGCTTATCCTCCTTCTGTCTCCCCAATATCCCCTCCAAATGCAACCCCTCCTCCCAGTGGCGGATCCAAGGGGGGGCGACGGGGGCGATCGCCCCCCCCCATTTGTCCGTCGGTGCTCGTAAGAGGCGTATAAAAAGTAAAAAGATCGAGCCGATGCTGTTATCCGACGATAACAACTATCTAAAGACTACTGTAATTCCAACACTGACACTCACGATCATAAAAACTGACCCTAACCGATATTCAAAGGGTAGTTCAGTACTTCAGTTTGGTCTGAAACTAATGATTTGTTATTTTGACCAGTGCAGTATAAGTGTGTTGATGGACTAATTGTCAGACATATTGATTAAAGGTTTTTTATGTGAAATAATGTGGCTTGTTTTTAATGCACGTAATTTACTTTTGAACCGTATTATGTTCAAGTTTTCATAGATTTATATGATTGAATAATCCCGAAATATATTGCCAAAAACATGCCTCCTTTGATCTCAAATGCTGCAAAATGCGTTTGCGGCTGGGGCTCCCCCAGACCCCGCTGGGGGGAGCTTGCGACGCTCCCCAAACACCCTAATCGTAAGGGGCTTCGCGCCTTCGGCGCGAGCAACTCTCCACTGAAGGCGAATTCGCCCCCCCCCCAAATAATAGCCTAGATCCGCCCCTGCCTCCTCCGCTTGCGCTCTCCTCTGCTGTTTTCCAATCACGACTGAAAACCGAACTCTTCAAGCTTTCCTATACCCAGATTCCAATCAGGTTCCATCACCGACAACCACCGTAGCACCACGCTGTCTCCTCGGCTTGACCTCCCCGGATTTTGACCTGGCGCCGGAACGAAAACGGCAGCTCTGGCTATTGCGGACTTGATTTGAATAAGCCGGTGAATAAGCTGGTCTCCCTGACGTGGTTTTAATTCGGCTCGAGTGAGTCTTGATTGTTTTGTCCATTCTGTAAATCAGAGCATCGGACTCTATTGCGCAACACGA
Source organism: Lumbricus rubellus (assembly GCA_945859605.1). Lineage (NCBI taxonomy): Eukaryota > Metazoa > Annelida > Clitellata > Crassiclitellata > Lumbricidae > Lumbricus > Lumbricus rubellus. The sequence continues at coordinate 54,144,084 of OX243811.1, read as the reverse complement.
GCGGAGATTCAGCGCGGACGACGACGAGCTGCAGAGATGGAATGAGAGATTACGACGACTTAGGCAATCAGTCGACGTATATCCATGGAGGAGGAGGAGGTGGAGGAGGAGGAGGACATACGATGGATCGATTTGGAGGAAGCGGAGGAGTTTGCCATCAGAACGATCGCTCGAATCTTCCGACAATACCAAGTCCAGACCGCAACCAATACCCATCGACTCAGGTAATTGAAGGTCAATTATTTATGTTCCGCTGTACTTGTTTCAGGTGAGAATACCGGTTTCTATTAGGCCTAGGTTATCACTGCACCGATGCAGCCTTCAGTATTTTTTTCGAGAGCTTCTCCTGCATCGGATACGGTTCGACCTTAAGCTAAACCATAACTTCGAACCATACATGCAGGAATGCATAAATAGTCGGTCTTCCTTGAAGCACAGAAATATCGAATTATGCTTATGGATAATTCTATTTGTAGAACACTCTGCATGTGGAATGTTTGTTCTAAGAGTTGCGAAATACAGCATTCTATAATTATCGCGCAGTGGGTTTGCTCAATCACAGACGATGGTTTCGTCATGTTCCACTTTCTCCATAATAAGCGGTCCAGCGAGATGAGGGGCCTATGTTTGTGCAATGTAATAGAAATGGTAGCCTATCTATCTCTCGATGGCGGTTCATCGTCTGAATCTTTGATGGCCATTAACTGGGTTTCTCGTCTCAAATCTGTCATCAGTTCCACTAACAAATACCTTCCCCCGTCCTTCATCAAACTCACCGTTCATCATCAGTAGATCTCAAATATAATTATCTGCAGCACAATGTCGTGTGATCATATTTTCTCCAGAAAGTATCGCAGACGCATGTCAACATGCATATGAACTCAATATACGACGACGAAGATAATAATGCGAGAAATGTCTACGAGAATCCAGTCCAAAGTAGGTCAAACTAAAATTAATAATTATAATTATACTGACAAAGAAACTATAAAGATTTTGGTAGAATATACTTCGATGTGGACCCTACTTATCAAACACTCAAACTTTAAGTTATAGGCCTACACAGTCATGCTACCTATAAAAAATGTTCGTCGTATTGTTCGATGTATTACGGTACAGTTATGTGCGTGATAATTAATTTAGCCATGCTCATATTATAGCCTAGGCTTACGGGCATAGGCGCAACCACCCTATGGGACCCACGGGACGCGTCCCCCCAACTTTTGAGTGGTCCCCTAACTTTATTATTATGGTCCCTCAACTTTTAGGACGTGATTCATTATGGCCCCCCCCCAACTTTTAGGACGTGATTGCACCTATGCCTACGGGCAATAAAACATTAATATTGCATAAGCCATAATGTCGCTGGAATTCGCTATAGGCCTACCTATATACAGATGTATTTAATAGCTTCTTTAAAAAATTCTTGCTTGGATATTTCACGAACATCACTATTTGTGCGATAATCCTTCTATTGTGTATTCTCGTGACCGTTGTAATATTTGCAGTCAACATCTGGACAAGCCAGAAACCAAACGGCAAGGAATCTAAACCCATCATCATGTCAGAGTCTGAGAAGAAAAGACAATGGGAAATTGAGGAAGGACCTTTATGGAGCTTCTCATCATCATCAACATCACATCACTCACAAGAAACATCCTACGCATCGTTGATTCATGAAGCGAGTCGAGCGAAGGAGAAAAGGTTGTTGACTTATTTGGGAGAAGAAGACGACGAGACTTGTGTCAAGCAGAACCGATTCGTCGATTTACAAAGTCCAACACGTCTACCAAGACAAGGAGAGGGTGTCTCGGTGGAACCGATAGGTAATTAAGATATCCATATGAAATAAAGCTTATAGCCTATGCTTTACTCTAGCCTATGCTATAATAGCTCTTGATATTTTTATTATTGTTTTTTTATATATTAGAAACTTCTAAAGCGCCTGCATGGTCCCAATGCCCCATGCATCAATTAATTACCGATGGGCATAGCCTACACCTAAGTCAAACCCCATTCAAGTCAACATCTATAGAAGCTCCTATGATGTGCTCTTGATAGGCTCTACGTCCTTCTAACTTTTATAATTATTACGCTGATCAACATTAATTCGAACTTTAAATATTATTCTGTGATGCTAGGCTGAAGCCTAAAGGGCGTTGAATCTAGGCTATGCATGGTTCCTGTAGGCCTAATAAGCTGTAGGCTATACAACCATTTCTGCGGGCGCACATGAGATCTGTTAAATTCCTGGAGTTGTCCAAATATTTAAGTTTACAGGTACTTAAATATTTAGACAACTCCAGGAATTTATCAGATCTCAAGAAGATAGGCCTACGCAGCTTACAAGAAGCGCACAGATAGGCCTACATGTAGACCTATGTGATCGATAAATGTTTATTTACAACATGCAAAACGTGTTTTCCATTCGCAGCGATGGGAATTCTCACGAACAACGCGAATTCGTTGGTCGACATCAGAAGACTGCAGGTCAGCGTTCGTGCGACGACAGAGAACGACAACCTGCAGCCTCCTCATCCCTCAGATCATTGTCCGAAATCCAAGACAATGCTACAGTGCAACTCACCATCTACATCCTCCCATTGTGACGATGGAATTGCCTCAGGGATAAATGAACCGAACTGAAAAGCAACATCGATCATCACTAAAATACCATTGAAATCAGCTCATCTCCAGCCTTTTGCTGATTGTGATCGAGGATCGTACAATCGGTCGAACAGTTCGAGCGAACACTCCGACCGACACCTGACTGACCTGAGGTCCTGACTCCTGAGGTCGTAATAATAACAACCAATTATATCTCTGTATCTATAGGGGCTTTGCTAACTGTAGACCTTTAGACCGCAATTGAGATAACAGTCCTAACAGACGCACAAACAGTCGGCCGTAGCCTATATTCGCTCGGCTAATCATAATTATCATGCTGCATTTAATTCGTCTGTTTTACAAGCATTATTAATAATATTAATTATGACAATTAATTTATATGGCACTGTAACACAACCATGCCGTTACAAGAACGCCTTGCAAGGCGGGGATAAGTCTTAGAGAACAAGCATGTTTTAGCATGATGGATTAAAAAGTGTCCAATGAGCCAGTCGATCGACTAGCAGGAGGAAGTCTGTTCGAGCATCGAAGACCAGCGGCCGAGAAAGCGGCAATCACCGAAGCGCATCCTTAATCATATGTCTTGCTCTCGGACACTCTGAGCCGAAGACCGGCACTCCAAACTTCCAAAGTCCAAATAGTAGGCCTAACGTCTGAACCAGGCACTCTTTGTGAGGCTAGATCTGTATAAGACTTCAAATATCAACTGTTTGTTGTTCACAAGGCCATATCCAGGATTTCATTTCGGGGGCGTTTACTCGACCTTGAGCAAGCTGACAAATGAGTGACAATACATCAAATCACGGGATAAGGGGTTTGAAGGATGATTTCAATCGATTGTAAACAGTGAACTGTCACATAAAAATAAGAGCTTCAAAATTGAATCCCTTTAATTAGTCCTTTCATTATGATTGTGTTACTAAATGCATTATTTCATTGTAGCATTATTTCGTTTCAGGGAAGAGGGTCAAACACTCAAAACACCCGCCCCCCCCCAAGCTACGGACTTGTTCAATCAAATTTATTGTCTGCTACATTCAGTTACAAGCCACGAAGACATTACTCTAAAAATATCGGAGGCATCGAACTGCTAGAATTATAGCCTTTGATTGTCTTGTTGTATTATAAACCATTGTCTTATTCGCTGACGTATAGACGCTTGTTAAAGAGGTCAATAATTGAGACAATCAAGTTGTATAGACAGTGGCAAAGTTCATGGGACAAAACACCCAAATAATGTACGTTACAGTTAGCACTGTTTTGAACTGCATTGAACCTGCATGGTGTCAATCAGCCTTAAATGGAGCTCCAATGTATAGTGGTATTGGTTTGGTTTCAGTCTTGGAACTAAACTGTCTTCATCTTTTAGTTTCGAACCTTGTAATGCATACAAGTTTGGTTAGGCTATAATTGCATTTCAATGCTGCAGTAACCAAGTTTATTTATTTTTTTAGTAATTTTTATATATAAAATAGCAGACTATCAGAAGCGTTGGGGGCATAGCCACTAGTAAAAACAACTGAACAATAGTTATCAGAGTTAGAAGCAGACGTCAGCATTGGGCATAACCTGTGTGTCCCATGTACATGTTTATAGTCCTCTTTGTGGATGTCGTTGATCACAATATACAGATGCAAAAACTTAAACCAAGAGGATAGGAATATTCAGAAAAGAAATTACGAAAACGCTCTCCAACTATGTACCTTTAATAAGATGCTTATATCAATTAAATCAAGAGTTCTGAGCAAGCACTACATGTTGTTGGTAAGCTTTTTAAACATATCCAAATGTCTGACAATGTCAAAATAATAAAATGCACATCTAATTAGCATTTGCTCCACGGTTTCATTTCCTGCATGGCTTACTGTACAGTGATTCAAATACATCAAATCAAGCATCAAGAAATACACAAATAAACAAAAGAGTCAATTGCATGGAAAAAAAGCTTTCTTCTTCTCGAAAAACATTTTAATTCTAACAAAATGTCAAGCACCTAACATTTTGCAGTTACTGGTCCTCGCAATTACGAGATTGTATTTCGTTTGGTCACCTTGAACTTTTCACTGTCATTAAATAGTTTGCTGTTAAACCTGTTCTAAACATTCAAAACCTTAACTGATGACCATTTGTCCATATGCTTCCTTGCAGCTTCGAAACCATGTTAAAGGACGAAGAAATTGTATTTTCCGAGCACTATTCAGACACTTGACCACTGCCCCTCTATCCGACTTGTACCGGCTGAATTAATAACTTCTTTCTTCGTAACTTGCTGCAGTATATCAGCAAAAGCTCAAGAAATGAACATGAATAATAATATATATAATTTCATAAATGCATATTTAACTCCTTCATGAATTTTGCTCTTGTTTGCTTTTTTTTACAAACAGGAAGATCAATTTTCTCAACAAGTACCTGCAACTATCAGCTAAACCTGCATTTTTCACATTTCCTCCAATCATTCCTGTTGTACTTTACACTGTATAATATTCGTAATAGTCACTTTGTAAACAGACGGGAAAATATCGCATAACATGATACTAAGCACAACTAGAAAGGTTCGCAGTCTTTTAAAATTTAGAACATCAAGTGATTATCTCACAGGACGACATCTTGAACCACAAGATATCATAGCAGCCTTAGCATTACCTTCAGATACTAAACATATTACCTTCAGATACTTAACATTATATTCACTTACGGTACTAAACATTGCCTTCACGTATTAAACATTGCCTTCACATACTAAACATTACCTTCACATACTAAACATCAATGCAAACCTTAAATCAATAAATCATTTAGAGATATACATGGTTCTGATGAAAGACCAACAAAGAATGCAGCAGGACCTAATGCAATAAGTACCTTAAACGATGCAACCTGAAGGAAACTACCCACATCCTGAGCAAAAATAAAACGAACTGTGACCTACAATTATCCATTTCTGCTCACTGTTACAAGCTACAGTAATACACAGTTCAGGTATCCGTTAGTACATCACAAAGACAAATCGTCTTAACAGTTCTACGATGTTATTAATTCCCATCAGATAAAGATAGATATACAAGAGGATAATAAGAAGAGTAGTCGAAAATAAAATAACGGATCATCGTCTCATTTGGTCACCAATCTTCCCAATCTTCCGGCTGCAAGAAAACAAACACAAAGTTTCATTGTATTGAAATAAATCAATCATAAATGAATAAATAAAATGTTGTTTCAATGAAACTTCGTTTTAAAAAAAATCACCAAACCCAAAATGTGACATATCACAAGAATGAACTCACACTAAGAAATCTTTCACCTCCAATTTTATCCAAATATTTTGAAAATCCGTTTAAGAACAAAGACATTCTTTAAAAGCATGTCTTTCCACAATGTTGACCCTGGAGATATGGCCTAATTATTGGGCTGTCAACTTTATAAAACTGGATAATCAATTAGTGCATTTAAATGAAAAACCTGAATGTACATAATATATATATATATATATGATTATATGTAATCTGAAGCATCATCAAATATCTATGAACAAAAATGGTAAATTACTCTTGAACAAACCCCAAAACAGGTCAATGGTCTTCCATGTTAGAGCTCAAGTTGCATTCTTCCTACCGAAGGGGTAGATAATTTTCAAATGCCAAACTCCCCAATTTAGAGGGCTATTACATAAGTAACTATTCTAAACAAGCAACAGCAGGTTAGTAAGGGCCATGGCCCAATTAGCTACATCGGTAAGAGGACAATTCAGAACTGGACAATTGTCTGGCTCCGAATTGTCCTGACACCAATTAAACAAGTCACAGGGGCCGCTGAGATGATGAATGGTGTAGCGTTGAAAAGAGAATTATCTGAATGATGAACTTACATCGTCGCTTCCTCCCTCAGGTCTCTTAAGATCAGCATTCTTGAGAGAATCCTGAGCGGCTTGTATATCCTCCTCAGTCACCTCAACGTCAAAGTCTCTCTCCCATTCATCATCCAAACTCTCTACAACATCCAACAGGAAATGAATTCAACATCAAACGTCAAGAATTAATTCCTCATCGTTCGTAGGATACTTACAATAAACATAACTCATCCCAGGCTGTTTAACGTTTTGTTAAACAAGATGATGACGATGACAACGATGATGATCAAAACCTACAGCAATCTAATGATGCATGTGGTTTGCTTATCCAGTTCATAAAAGATTCAACAAATCAAGATGCTAATCGCTGTCACTTTATTAATAATCTGCGAAACACAAATATGTATCTACCTGAAATAGGTCTGAATTAATCGACACCACCATCAATCCACTGGTTAGCAAGCTAGACTATCACCCATGAAGTTGGGGGTTCAGATCCCTGCCAGAGTAGTAATATGTCTCGAGATTTCTGCCTTACCTGTGCCCCCTAGCCAACTCAGTTATGGTTACACTGACAATGGTAAGATCAGGCGATATTAAGGCCACCGACCATCATAAGCTGAGGCTAAGTAAATGAAGTCGTAAACACATCACATGCGTAATGGCTTGGGGTTAGCTTAATGGGTTGTACTGTATCCTTTTTTAATCTTAAATGTAACAAACATGTTTAAATTAAATGCAGATGAGATAGATTTCTTAAATCAGCATTTAGTTGAAACTCACAAGTACAGCAGACTTGGAAACAAACGGTTTTAAAAAAGTTCTTTTCAATTGCCCCCCCAAAACATGCTTAGCACTTCGTACCTTTTGTGTTACTGCTGGCATCCGACGGAGTCTTGCGTCCCTGCAATGGATCACTCACAACTAACTTCTCGAGAGCCATCACCTTCGTCAAATCGTCTTCGGTGCTCTTCGCGTCTGAGAGACCAGACCATCCGCTGAGACTTGGATCCGAGGAATGTGCGCTCTCAATTGACAGGACGTCTGCTGCTGTCGTCGTCGTCACAGCTGCCACGATTTCCAATGAGTTATCACTAGGTGGCGTTGCTGTCATCTCCTCTGAGCAATCGCTTGATGACGTCTCAATCTCAGACGTCAGCGTTGGTTCCGGTTCAGTGGGCGGCATTGCAGTCACCTCAACAACCGTCATCGTCGCCAGGTTCAACTCTGGAATCGTCAGAGGTTTCGTTTCTGCAACGATCATATCAGCAGTTGGCGTGATCTCAGATTCGTCCACTTCCTCGTTAATAAGTCTGTCGTCTGTTGGAACTAAATTCTGTGGGTTCAATGTCAAAGCACCATCAGACACTTCTGTGCTGTCCACCACGGATGCAGTTGTAGGCGCCGCCAGTCGGGTCTCCTTCGTTTCTAATGTGGCCGCTTGTGCACGAGCCTCGGACCATTCATCGTCGTCTGAAAAACATTACAAATAACGTAGCAACATACAACATACATGACTGTAGTAGATAGTTTGTTGTAAGAGAGCAAGATTCAGATAATAATCTCAAGTACTTATGCAACATATCAAGCATCAGTTTCTGTTCGGTTTGTCGCATTAAGCACATACTCTTAATCAACGCAGAAAATGCCTTTCATGTCAGCTCAGAACTGCAAGAATTGTGCATTGATCTGAAAGTTATACTACACCAAACATCAACTCATCTTATAAATTTCATCTTTCTAGCTTTAATACATGTATACTTTTGTATAGCCATGTCAAAACGCTTTTCTGAGTTCTTAAAAACTGCTACTTAATACACCAGATCATGCATGCATTGCATACACATAAATACAAATACAGTTACACATGTATTCAGACATGCGTACAATACATCATGCAATGCAAACACACAAATACAAACATAATTACACATGTATTCACACATGCGTACAATACATCATGCAATGCAAACACACAAATACAAACACAATTACACATGTATTCAGACATGCGTACAATACATCATGCAATGCAAACACACAAATACAAACATAATTACACATGTATTCACACATGCGTACAATACATCATGCAATGCAAACACACAAATACAAACACAGTTACACATGTATTCACACACGCATACATCATGCAATGCAAACACAGTTACACATGTATTCACACACGCATACATCATGCAATGCAAACACAGTTACACATGTATTCACACACGCATACATCATGCAATGCAAACACACCTTCGTCCCAGCCAAGGTCCTTCTGCTCATGCACATCTTCAGCTCGCTTCATCAACTCAAGGCGCCGAGCCTCATCTTCCTCCAGCAGATGGCGCTTGAAGTAATACCGTCTCCAGAAGTCGATGTTTGACACGGTGATTGGCACCTGCAGACAACGACGCAAAAGCAAATCATGCATACAACTGGATGCCTAGAACTTTTTAGTACAAAAGAAGGTAGGAAAATATTTATAGTAAGTGGCTCCAATAATATTAAATCAATATTAAAAATACGGGAAATAAATAAAAGTCACTTGCATGAAAAGCAAAAAGGTTTCTTCTACTTCTCAGAAAACATTCTACTTGAACATTAGTATTTGTTCTTATATTCAGCAGAACTATAAAGAAGGTAAGACATAGAAAACTTCGACGAACCAGTTGAGTGTAGAGCGCTCGAACTTCAACGTTTGAAACCAAGAGATCTGATATGTCTCCTTTCATCGCATCGAGATTAGATTTCGACAGCCACTCCTGATATCTCTCGCTAGATGGCTCCGTTGTGTAGGTCGACGGGTCAATCTGTACGGCATGCAGCCGCGCCTACAACAATGAATACAGCACTTCAGCAAGGCTACAGCAGTTGCATTTGAAAGGTTAAACATTTACTTAATAATGTAAAAAAAAAACATCAAAAGGTCTTACGCTAAATAAATAAAAATAATAAATAATCTTTTCTTTAATGAAATGCCTGCAAGACGCACTGCGCTTTACATTTACAAGTTATGCAGTAATCTTAATTAAACTTAAAGTTAGGGTTCTACCAACTGAGCAGACAGCTTTGCAATTACATGGCGCTAATAGCAGCCTACAAATCAAATCCGCCCAACGGGGCTCGAACTCACTACTTCTCGAACTCTACGCCAGCGTATTATCCATTGCGCTACTGGGCGATGAGAAGACTCAATTCGTAACACACAGTACAGTTCTGGTTTCGTGAGCACTTACAAATTTTTTCATGCAGCAAACTGTCTTTTAAGAAACGTTCCAAATTCCTCATGCACATTAATCTGTTATATTAGAAAAGTCAAAGGGAACATTTGTTTTAAGCCAGTGGTTGAATAATTAGGCCTCATTTATCCATGTAAATCAGTGAGTACCAACTTTAAATAGTAAGACACACTAGGCCTACGATGTGTAACGTTGATCTGTCTATTTTTTTAAGAACATGTCTATAATAATGTACTCCATGCATCAGATTTCAGTCTGAGTAAAACTTCCATTTGGTTATAAGAAGGATTTTTCATTTTGCTTTGATGAGATGTAATGGATCGCTACAGACATTGTAAAACACAGTGAATACTATGGACGCAAAGCCTACAATCAGAATTAGTATTTGACACTAGAACCTGAGCTCAATGTTACGCTTCGCCTGGAACCTAGAGGTCACACCACAATGCTCCTTTCGAGCAAAAAAACTGCCTTATTTAGTTAGCCATAGTTGGACTGGGAGAGCATCTGAGTGTATCACTTTGAAGGTGAGCTATGTAAAAACTCGATAATAATAACAATTATGCTGAAGTCAATAGATTTCCACTTGCTGACCTTGGAACGATCGAAGACAATAGCTTCACCACCAACAATGTGAGCCGGCTGATAGTGGTCATCTGGTTCGATGACGAGTGCCTTGGAAATGCCATCTAACAGATGACTCATACCCTGCTTCACCTTCTCACCGGCTGCATTTGCATTCTCTTGCTACAAACAGCAAATCAACGACACAAAACTGTACTAGCATTTAGGACCATCGCCCACACGGTTACAGGTATCCACCTGAAGGGTGGCACTAAGGTTCTACAGTGCACACCGTGTAACCTGGAACCATCCAATTAAACACAATGCTGCACTGAAAGTTATATTGGCCTTGTGGGTACATAAGGGGACTGCTTAACCAATTCTAGTTCACATAATAATTAATTAACATGCAACAAAAGAATGATAGGTAGCTGGGTACCTGCCATAAATATACCACCATCTTCAATAGACAACACCCAACACTTCATATCCTTCTCCCCCTAGAGCACCATTTCCTCCATTGATCAGCTGTTGGAAGTGGTAACCCTAATATCCAACCGTTCTCTGCCTCAATTCTACTAAAACATTATTTAATAACCTTAGCCTCCCACATCAGACTAAAACAATTCACCAACCCTTCCATAACACATACCACCAACAACTCTGCATCTCTCAGTTTCCAAGGTGTCATCCAATAAAAGTTCTTTACGCACAACCTGTACAAGCTACATCCTACGGTTAATTCAAACTGAATGTCAAATCTGCTAAAAACCGCTTTGACAACTTACAGAAAGTTTCTCCTTAACTTTAGCAGCAGCCTTGACAGTATCCTCCTGCATGACTGAACTGAATTCCACCAAGTCTCGCTTTACCATGTTAAAAGCAGTCACCGACTAAGACGAACACAGAATGCAAGATAAAATTGATTTTAATCAAATCGTGGAAATTAAAATAAATTAAAACCTGAATAGTTCAGAAACCTGAAAATAAAACTGAAGAGATGAAAAAAAACTATATATAACTAAACCTACACTGGACAGTTAAAGTAAAGCTAAAATGTAAACTATCACTTAAATAACACTGTTTAAATCTGGATAAGACACTGATGTCACAGAGATGTGCATTGAAAACCATATAAACTGCAAAAGTAAACACAGCTCCAGACATATGGTAATTCTGGTACTTCTAAGAGCAGATGAAGGCAAAGAAAGTTGACCAAAAGCTCAGCATAGAGAGTTAAACTATTTGTGCAGGTTGAATCAGAGGAACATGAGCTCAATGTGGGTGTACAATTTATCAGGGCAAGTCATGACCACTTTCTGGGCCACATTCGCTCAGTAGATTCTACATAAGTCTTCAGATCACAACTAAATGCTTCTCTCTACCTGCATTTAATAGTATTTTCATCATATGTTTTAAAAAGGGTGCAGACTGTCTTTAACAGTTTCAACTGGATTCATCGCATAGATTTAAGCCCATATGTTAATTTTACTTAGCGGCTACCAATTTATACTTGTACCTTGTCACAATGATGTGATAAAAGTTTTCCGATTTGGATTAAATAAGGTTACCTTATCCTTGGCTGACTTGACCCAGCTGTCCCACCAACCTCCTTTTTCTTCCCTACAAATATTTTGTACATGCGTAACATTACACAATGCAGTCTTCACCCAAATTGCTGGTTATATACTTGGTAAATAAGACCTGGTGTAACATGGCTGCCTCATAGAAGAAATATGTATGTAAATTGTTTTACAACAAGTAATACTATTAAATAAAATTTATTAATGAAAATCATAAACTCCAAATTTCTAGCTTCTTCTTCTTCTTCAATATCCATGGGCTGACAGCCCGTAGGTGCCGACGCCACTCTCTGCCCGAGTTTGTCTCGCATCATGCTGCCCAGCCTCAACCGGTCCGGTCAGCAGGTCTGCTCCATACCATCAACATCTTGGAGCACCTAGACCACCTTGCCTGATTGAAGAGAATATTGGGAGAGAAGCATGAAGGACAACCTAGCACACTACTATAAACCGAACTTATTCGCCAGTATTACGAAAAAAATTACATATCTTCTGGGTTAAGCAGATGAAGCAGCCATTCCAAATCACTGATTCAGAAATGTTCATTTTCACTGGATAGATATTCTTACCATCAGCTGGAATTATGTTAAACTAGGAAACTTTCTTGGTCCAGAATCCCAAAGACCTGATTTGTTACTCAATTAACTAAACAAACCTAATTCACTGTATTGTGCTTCGCCGTTTATAAGGCGCTTCTCTCGGCAAGAACCTTTCAGGAGCGCTTCTATTGCGGCGACACCAAGAGAAAATGCAAGATTTTAGGCCAGAGAAAGATTAGGAAAAGATTGCAATTGACACTGTGAAAACAGATTATACAGTTTAATATTATTTTTGGTATTTAGACAACCATGTTTAATTGCGTCATTGCAAAAGTAAGTCGTTTCGTTTAGTCCTCAACTTTCGCCTTCATTTTAATATGCTTTTTATCTCATCATTTCGCTATTAATGCAATTCTCTACATAAACTGCCGTCCAGATATTCAATCTACCCAACAGGAAAATAGTTTGTGTCCCTTATTCGTATATTATTTCGTGAGGTATGTTTATTCTTCCTATAACGTTTATAGTTTTAAACCCATTTGACAGGTAAACAGAGAGAAAACGCAGATACCCGTCGGACATTGCTGAGAAGCTCTGAATTCTGGCTGGCCAGCGATTACTGTTTATTTTAATGATAGAAGAATGTTTCTAAATTAGATCGCAACTCCTTTTTCGAAGTGTAATTTATTTTAAGTTCCTTTGTGGAAAATTGTAAACAAGATATTGATCGCTTGCGAAACTTCCGGTTTTGTCAGCAGAGCAAAACTGAAAGTAAGTAAGAAACTAGTATCTATTTTAAACGGAAGGGCATTTTGAATTGTAGGCCTATTCTTATTATTTTTTGCCCTGAGGTACTTCATTCCCCCAGAGACTTATGAACTATGGAAGCCTCTCTGATCCTATGATAACTCTACCCGGACCACCACGGACTACTCTCTCGGACAACCCTTCAGCGCTCGTGAATAAGCTGGTGCCCCGCGCTTGGCTTTCGAGTGGCGCTTTAGAAATTTTGAGTTTACGATTACGATTATTATTAATTCAAGAATGAATGTCTGGTGGGTCAGGCCTCGTCTTCAGGGTGTGAGGCAAAAGTAGGGCCTACTTTTAAAAGTGACCAGGTTGTGGCGTTGAATACAAATTGACAGACGTTGAAAAGGGAAGAAAGCTTCACGTCTGTCACCACTGATAGAAGAGATGCAGCTGCCAATTTCATTTTATGAAGTCTATTTTTTCCCCAAGGTATTTATGATCCCTCAGGGATTTTATTGCTATGCAATGCTATCTATTGTTTAAAAACTAGTCCGGAATTGTCAGACCTCGTCTTCAGCAGGGTTTGAAGAGAAAGTTACTCTAAAAGCGACCAAGTTATAGCGCTGAATGTTGACAGATAAAGAAAAGTAGCTTCGCGTCTGTCACCAGTATCATGGCAGTATGCCTAATGGACGACATGCGCGTGTCGATTTCTCTTGCCTCACAGTCTCACACCCTGAAGACGAGGCCTGACCCACTAGATGTTCATTCTTGAATTAATAATAGTCCATAATTAAGTCCCTGCATGGAGGAATGAAGTAGCCTACCTCAGGGCATTGTAGGCCATGCATTAGGCCTATAATTTTATAGAGCAAGAAGATTCTTGCCTCTTCCCTCTTGATGGGCCTAAAGTTTTGACGCATTTTGATGACTGTTACATTCTTATATTCAAGTAGGCACATGAATAATAGGCCTACACCTGAATTTCAATTGTGCACTCCTCTTCAACCATTATCAATCGACAAAATCTTGCCACTTCTTGGACAAAGTCAGGCCTCTATATGTCATTTACCAATAATTATTAGTTTGGGCCCTATCCGTGTTTTCTTAGTTTCCAATTTCAGGCTTTTTATGATGAACCAGACACTTGAGACCAATGAAAGTCTTGGTCTCAAGGTTTTAGATCTTTTGTAACAAGACTGAAACAAGTATTTATCAATTTAATAAATGCAAATACAAGATACTCAAATCAGTATTCTAAGTAAAAATATAACTGTACACTGACACTTCACTGTATTTTAAATACAACTGTCTCTAAGAACGCCCATATCGACTATTGTCATGAAATAGGCTACTATCTTTATCCGATCATCAGTTTCGTAAAGATTTCACCCAGCTTTTCATGTCCTCTCCTAATTTTTCTCTGTCCACATTCGATGATGTCATCAGGAATATCTCATATGGAAGTCTTTTAACTCCTCTGAACTCCTCTGCTTTGACCCCTCCATTAATTTATTATTCCTTCAACCCTGCCATAGGCCTACTAAATTAATTTATAATTCCAGTTCAAAACATATAAAAAGAAGAAAATTCAGATTCATTGAAGTCCTGTCAAACCCATCAACCAGTTCCATTCAGCAAAGAACAAAGTGCATGGACAGACTGGGTTGGATTTAGCAGATTGCTACCTAGCAAGATAGCCAGTGATGCGAGATAGTGATAGACAAACAGAGGAAGAGAGAGTCCGAGAAGGGCAATACATCTACAGTGTTGATATCGAAATTAAACTTTGAAATGACATAATTAATTTTCGACAGTTAATCATCATCTATCCCTATGTGGTGATGACGATGATGAAGAAGAGCGCCTTAATCTGCAGCATCGGTGATGAGAGTTGCACGGTGGTTGCTTGAGGTGGGATGCGATGGCTTCGAGTGATTTGCCTTTCGTCTCTGGAACGAAGAAGTAGATGAAGACGATCGACACAGCACAGACACATCCGTAGCCAGTGAATAGAGTGGATGAACCGACAGCCACTAAATATACAGGCTATATCGTTTACATCATGCATAAAATTATTATTAAGGCTATGCGCATATATAGTGGTGGCGTCGTTGCCTTGGAGCCGGAAGGTCCGAGGTTCGAATCCACCTCACCGCATAAGGACCTTGGGCAAGTCCTTCACTTACAATTGCTCAGCGCTTCGGCGTGAAACTCCGATGCAGTGTCCGCTCTGCATCGGGAGCGCCTCTGAGTAGAGAGCTTGAAGGGGCGCTATAACATGTGCACATACATACATACATACATACATACATACATAATTATATATATAATTGTGTATATATATATACATAACTTTTATCACGCAAACAGCGCTGCTTAATCATTATGTTTACGGGGACTATGTATAGAGTTATGCAAAGGACATTCTTTGTATTTTTGCCTATGATAATCCATAATTTATAACATCACAAATTATATTTAATAATATTTAAAGTTATAATATTTCACATTTCATTATTATGTAGAAGACTATATAATTTTATAATACTATTAGTCTATTCTTTATTAACACAATCGATGCTGGTTCATGTCGGAGATGTCACAAGTACCGCACTTAGTTTAACGCACATTATGAGTACAAGCAGCTTGACATAAAGTATAAGTATGAGTTGACATACAATGGAGTCAAGTATACAGCTACAAATACAAAAAACTTTGTTGTCAAGTACAAGTATGAGTGCATGTAGGCCTGCTTTGGTGCCAAGTACACAAAGAGGTACAAGAGCTCTTGCAATATTATTGATGGGCTGCAATAATGAGCATGGGAGACAGTGTAGACTGAGGACTGCCTACCGATGACGTCTAGGAATGTAATCGAAATGACCAACTGCATTCCCCAGTTGAGTGTAGTTGCAAAGGCAATTGCTCGACCTTTGATGGATGAGGGAAATATCTCACTCATCACCAACCAAGTACCTACAACATCAATAATTGATGTTTAGACCAGTTGGCAGAAGTCTCGGTCCATTCATGAAACATCAATGAGTGAAACGAGACTTCAGCTAACTGGTCTAACTGCAGCTTAAGATTTGAAGTGCCATTCGTTGACGAATTTTACAATATTACACAATGGCATCATAGAAATATAACAATAGTTATATTTATAACTGCTAATAATAACAATAATAATAACCTCCACTTTTGCTGAGCGTCGATCTATTGGATGTATATATCTATTCGCTGGTGAATCAGAGGCAAACAGAAATTGTTTACAGCTACAGAATGTAAATTTATGTGTATTGCATATATGTATGCACATGTATATTTGTGCATGTGTGTAGGGCTGTAGGCCTATGCGTGTAAGTGTGTATGTCGCAGAATGCTTTTGTGCGGCATGTATGTCATGCATGGCATATATGCGCTAGTAGGCTATTATGTGGTGTGTACCTGGTCCAAAGCCAATGGAATATCCGGCGACATAGAAGAAGACGGCAATGAGAGCCACCCAGGTTGCAGCAGGTGAAGCCAACTCATAATCGGACAAAGTAGTCACGCTGGTGGAAGTGGACGGCACAAGTCCAGATCCAATCCCAGTTACACTGGCTTCCTGTGCCATGGAAATGGTGCTCAGCTTAAAATCATCCATGATGGTGGTGGTATTTGCAGATGGGAAAGGTGAATTGAGTTCTGCGCATGATGAGGCAATGTGACTGTCTGGGAAGAGGATGCGAATGAGGATGGCGAGGATGAGGAGGCTGAGCATCATCGCAGCAGCACCCAGCATCAGCAGCAGACGACGACCAACGCCATCGATGACGACGAGATAAACGATCGTCACGAGAAACTATTGGCAGGAAATAAATCAACATCACTGTCATCCTCATTATCATTATCATCATCGTCCTCATCATCCTCCTCCTCCTCATCATTCTCATCATCCTCATCTTCATCCTCCTCCTCCCCTCCTCCTCCTCCTCCTCCTCATCATCATCATCATCATCATCGTCATCATGAATACTATAATCTCAGTCTATCCTCTGTCTATCCGTTTCTTTGTGTGTCGCTGTGTCCCTCTGATCATGCGTTTGTCTGATCGGCTGCATGATCTGCAGCACTATCAAGGATTTAATACGTCATCAGACATAGTCAGGATTAAGAAGAAGACTTTGTTGATCCGATTAATTCGATCGTCTCAGCTGATATAAGTCTTTCCATCTTCATTTGGATTCGGATTAACGCACTGTGAGTCTGTGACATCGTCTAAGATGGTTTGGTGTTCCTTTGGGACTGTTTTAAAGGTGCTGCATAAAATAAACATCCATATACATTTCATTAGGCCTAATTCATGTTTTGCGCTAATTAGTGCATAGAAATCTGCTCTACTTCGCATTATAATTATCATCGTATACGTAGTCAAGGTGAGATCAGTGACAATTAATATGACATAAGCTTTTAAAAACAATATTGTAAGTCATCCTAAAATTACATTATATTGGCTGACGTCAAAAGGACCTATGCTTGACCTTGACCTCAATTCAACTGACCTTGCTAAGTCCGAGTCCGACAGTTGCGAGAACTGAGGCATTGTCTGTCTGTAGACCGACTTCTCGGAAAATCATCGGAGCGTAGAGCAGAACGGACGGCTGACCAGAGATCTGCAAATCCAAAAGCAGCTTCACTCTCTCTTCTCTATATTTCTATCTATGTAAGAACTCCTGCTCTGCATCTATCTATGTGTGCAACACTTGTGTACCAGTTACCACTCAAAGTCCAGTCAATCTATTTCCTATTCGTCGAGCTCACACACGAAGGTCTATGACATCACTACGAGTGGCATTTTTCTCCTTCAAAACAGCAAACCAGCTATAACTTGCTACCCAACACTGGATGGTTCCAATACAAACCAAGCAAGAACCACCAAACTACTAAAGTTGGACAGCCATGCGGTAATGATGTTGGCTTATCATAATTGTGTTCAAGGAACAAAACATTTTGCAATTTGACAGATTGAAATGTTAAAGAGAAAACTGAACAGGAACCAGAGTTGTAGAAAAAAAATACCTTCCCTCGGGTCTCTGTTTTTGTGTGTCTATTTGTAGCAGATCGCAAAGGCAAACAAACACATTCAGACAATCAATCAGTCAAACGTTCCTCAGAGATGTGCAGTTATAAACGAAAAGTGATGAGACCATTAGGGTGGCCCACAAATAAAAAATTTGGAAATTCAATTCTCCACAAAGCTGCCCTTGTTCCATATGCTATTAGTGATTTATTTGCCAAGTTTCAACAAAATTGAGCAATGTTTACTGGTACCAATTTTCTGCAAGATTTTTATTAAGCATCGAAAAATTGAAAAAAATCGCTTTTCGATCGTACTCCAAAGAGGCATGCAATTATCAGCTTTAAACAAATATTGTCATCAAAAATTTCGTTTGAATCACTCTATTAAACCTATTAAGCTAATGTAGAATCAATGACAGTCTCACAAATTTTTTATAGGAAATATAACATGAAACATTTTAGATGTTCTTAATCATTCTTAAAATTTTAGATTTAAGCTCGATAGACAGGCTTTGGCTAATTCTATGACCCCGAGTAATAAGAAGGCCAAACAGTTTGATGAAATTATAAATAATTATGGTTTAATGACATTAAAACAATAATCTGTGAACAATTTTTAATGATATTTGGATATTTTGTTATTTTAATAATTCAGCGACTTTCCTAACATTTGTTATTTTCCCCTCCATGAATAGCCAAACTTGGCATAAGGCTTAGCATAGCAGTGAGGTATGATTTAAACAGACCAGACCTCCATCTATTCTAGATTATTATGCAGCCTGCTGATCTTTTTCAAATTTCACTCAATTCTTAACATGGTTACGAAGGAATTTTGCATTCCAAAAATTATGCAAACTTTGCATTTTTCTCATAGCCAAATTTTAACAGGTGAATCATATTTTGACTCAACCTATAGACAGGAAAATTTATAGTGCAATAAAGTTTGTAATTTTAAAGCAGAGACTTTACACTTTAAAACTGTGTATGACACTAAATTTGTAAAAAAATTGAATTAAACCTGGTTTGGGTCAAATGGTAATTATTACCAGGCAACTTTTTTCAAAGTCTTTCCGGTAGAAATTTCCGACCAACATAGTAAATTCATTGCTTTAGAATGTGATTATTTTCTTTGGTAAAAATTTCCAACATATATGCCATGATAGCTGCGGGTTTTGTCAAATAAATACCATATGTACTTTTAAAGGTGATGACTATTTTAGTACATCAAATGAGCACTAAGCTGCCGGGAAATGTTACGTATGAACATACATTCACCTATGTCAACAAGACCTATTTTGTATATAGTTTCTCTGGGAGTAAATATTACATTATGTTTATGTAAAAAACAGCTCTAGATTTTCTGTAGGGGGAATGTCATTCAGACATGCCTAGATAAAAACACCGATTACCAAGGTAACAACCATTACTACTTTCATGACATCACCAACTGTTAATTCATTTTCTTAATGAAATATGAAATTCTTCAGGATCTCTCCATTAAATTTTGTGACTGTCTAGAAAGAATGTTCTTGGCATCCATAAGAGCCAACAATGTTGGAAGCTTCTGGATGAGGCCATGATAGCTGCGGTTTTTGTCAAATGAGCCATTATTATACAAATTCAAAAGACCAACATTTATCTCATATAATCATATTCAAGGTGTGCTTAACAAATTACTGTAAAAAATACTGGAATAACCTAAATTAGCAGTATGAAGAGCAATTATAAGTAAACAATCTAATTGTATTAAAAGCAAATTGCAAGCGAAAAACTTTAGTTTGCAAGTTGGCAGTCAAAATTTTGAAATTGCCTCCAATTCAGTAACAGTTTTCTAATATAAAAAGCTTGAAATAAGCTTCTATTTGTATAAAATCTTATAGTTATCTATATATTTAAATACACTTGACATCTTGATTATGAGTTAGAAAGATGGTCCTTGGAATTCATGGGTGCTACTGTCAATTTATAATGCTACATTAATGTATACCTGTTAAGATTTGAAATGCGCATTTTAAGTGAGTCCTATATAAAAGCTCTCGAAAATTGGTACCTCTAAACATGCTCAGATCTCTTCAATTTTTTCAAAACACAGTCTTCTAGTCAAGTGGAACAAGGGCAGCCTTGTGGAGCAGCATATTTTGGAAAAAATATTTTTCCCATGTAAGTTTGGGCCACACTAGAGACCATATATATATATATATATATATATATATATATATATATATATATATATATATATATATATATATATGAACATATACATATACATAGCCAATGCTCCTGCTGTGCTATACACAATGCTCAGGTGTAGTATATAGTCCAATCTGGGTGTATACATACATACCTGTTGAAGCAAGACTAGCATCATGGAAATGAACAGCGCTGGCCAAATGTTGCTCCGTCCTCCGCAACAAAACTCCGACATCTTGAGATTCTAAAAAAGGATGCGAAGAAGATTAAAGCGTCGCTAAAGTGATGTTCAGTGCCACACTGCATACACAATGTATACACACTGTATACACATATTATCCGTGAAGAAGACGAGAGAAAAGAAACGGCAGACGACAGACAGGCTTACAGATTAGACTGCAGCTCTGCAGGTGCGACGGATTAAGTGGCAACACGAGTTGTCTCCTGTATTCACGGAAATATATACTTCTAATCTACATAAATATATACTTCTAATCTACATAAATATATACTTCTAATCTACATAAATATATACTTCTAATCTACATAAATATATACTTCTAATCTACATAAATATATACTTCTAATCTACATAAATATATACTTCTAATCGACATAAATACTTCTAATCTATATAGTCTATAAATAAAAGGATCACGTTCTCTGCTTGCAATGAAGCCGTGTATCTGTCCTTGTGTATAATGACTCTCAAATGTTCGTCACAGATTAATGTATACGTCCATCTCTCCCCCAGTATGTCCTTACATAAACATATCTTTATATATACATAATTATATGTTAGAACATAAAAAAATTATATGTTAGAATACATATAATACCCTACATATGTATATTCTCAAAACATTTTGCAATTTGACAGATTGAAATGTTAAAGAGAAAACTGAACAGGAACCAGAGTTGTAGAAAAAATACCTTCCCTGTCTTATTCGACCGGGGTTGGACTGGGAGCGCTCCTGAGTAGAAAGCTTGAAGGAGCGCTATATCAAATTCTCAGTAAATAAATTCATATTTATATCTATATGCTGTGTATAAAGTATATGTATTTTAATGAATACTATAATAATTATACAATGTATACCTTTTCATCAGCAATGCTCGTTTTGATTCTTTCAAATTCCTCTTCAGCATTCTCGCCTTCGAATAGGCTCCATAACACATGTCTTGCCTATACAACATACATACATTATATATATATATATATATTTTTTACATAAATATATAATATAACATAGGCTTGTGACATTCAGGTTGACTCTAATGATGATGACGACTAAAATACTGGTTGCAACCATATCGATGGTGATGATGATGCTGACCTTTTGTAGTTGTCCTTTGATGATGAGGTATCTGGGACTCATAGGCAGGAAGAACATTCCGACGCCTTGAACAATTGCCAGTACAGCTCCAACAGCAAACATATAGCGCCTAATAAATACAAGAAACCATAACGGTAGCTTTTGGAACAACCAACACACTTCAATATATACTACTAGCGTACCCGGCCACGTGTTGCTGTGGCTGAAAAGAGCATCCAACCATCCCTCCCTACCTCTATTCCACCTCCCCTCTCCTCCCCTCCCTCCCCTCCCCTCTCCTCCCCTCCCCAATGGCTAAATATAGCGGGCAAAAACTCAAACCTTACGTCCACAAGTAACAATGCTAGAAGCAGAGAAACGCAAACAATTCCTTAAGCTGTTTATGGTAAATTTCTGCAGATGTTTATAGATACTCAGTTAAATGAATTTTGACACTTAATTTGATGAGTTTATAAAATTATGCGATTTGTGTGCAACTTGTAAGAGCTGCTACAAATCAACAAAGTGTTAACAAACGAGTTGCGGTCAAGCTGCTGGCCAGTGGCTTTTGGAACAATTCAGTATGACATCATTCATTGGCAAAGGGCTTTATGATTGGTTGAGTATCTGTTGTCTGTTGAATAAGTTAAGAGTGAAGATAATCGCTTTCTATAGTTGAGAGTATCTGCAGATAATAATACATTACTATACATAATATATTATGTAAATTTAGATATGTGTTGCAGAAATATAATTATAGCCATATTATACAATTGCAGGCTATAATACACTCTATAATATGGTGCTGGTGGTAGTAGTAACAGTAGTAATGCTCAGTAGTAGTGCTCAGTAGTAGTAGTAGTAGTGGTAGTACTAGAGTAGCAGTAGTAGCATTATATAGCCTACTACTATAGCTATATAACAATATTGAATACACTTCATATGGATTAATTAATGTGTACAAATACACGACTATAAAATTATGGATGAATACATTATAATCAATTAACCATGGACATAATGGACTGACCATCCGCCTTCAACACCGATGAATATGAAGTTGAAGAGATAAGCGAATAGAAAGCCCAATGTAATTCCCAGTTCGTTAAGTGAGACCAGCAGTCCTCTTCGCGACTAAAACAATCCACATCATTCATGGAAATATTGTTTTTATTAACCACAGAGTCCATAGTTGTTGACGGTAATCACATCAGTGCTTGCTAGCTACAGAAATAATCTTGCAAATTCCATGCTCAATTTTGCTATCCATAGCCGAGCCAAATCGCTCGTGAGTTTTACTTTCCATTTTATAATATGTATTTGAGACATCTTCAGTAAGGGGTAAGAAATCAAATGTGCAGATGAACTGAAAAACAGTCTAAAATGGCTTCCAAAGTGTCAATCTTTGGGCAAGCTATCGCTATAGCGCTTTAGATTATTATATTTGCCATTGCATAGATTTGATCGTTTTATCGTTGTGTTGACGAGAAGAATTCTTCATGTATAAAGAAACCAGATTGAAGTAAAGTCTTCATTACATGCTTTATAACTCCAAATAAATCAAGGTCTGAATACCCCCCCTTTATTTATCATCAATTCCTTTACTGGAAGAACCCCTTTAAACCCTGTAGTAAAGACTGATTCCTAACTGAATGCGTGTATCCTATAGCTATAATCAAATCACACATTTCTATAGCACGTCTTAAAATAAACTCACGAGCACTGTTCCACGTGCAGTTGATATTGCAAAATGCCTTAGTAAGGATTAGAGATTCTTTTAACATCATCATCATTAGCCTGATCGATATTGAGATACGGATCGATTGCATGTGTCTGTGTCTCACCGCTGGACTGATCTCCGTGATGTAAACACACTCAGCCGTCGCTGATAGAGAAACGGCGAATCCGACGACTAACCTCCCAACTATCTACAGCAGTTGACAACACAGACGGGGTTTCGCTTATATACAGTATATAAATGTGTAGGCCTATTCATTCATTCATTCATTCATTCATTCATTCATTCATTCATTCATTCATTCATTCATTCATTCATTCATTCATCCATCCATCCATCCATCCATCCATCCATCCATTCATTCATCCATTCAGTTTATGGACTTATATAGTGCCCTTCCAAGACACCTGCTCAGGAGTGCTCCCAGCCCAGAAAAAAGATTTTAGAGATTTTATGAAACAAAGAACCTTTTAAAGGTAATTAAGTCCCCCAGAAGCGCCCCAGCCCAACCACGGCAAATATGACCGTTTTGAGGAACAGACTAGATTCAGTAGAACGACGACGATGATGATGATGATGACGAAGAGGAGAAGGAGGAGGAGGAGACGGACGACGACGACGACAATGATGATGATGATGATGGTGACGAAGAGGAGAAGGAGGAGGAGGAGGAGGAGGATGACGACGACGACGATGTGCATTTAGTAGGCATACAGTGCACTGCATAATTATGGTATACGTACGAGAGAAGTGTATGAGTTGGCGGATGTAAGAATGATCGTTCCCACGAGAAATACGACGTCGTTGGCGATGATTGTTGCCCTACGACCGATGCAGTCGACCAGGAAACCTATTCAGTCGACGAAAGATTAAGTCTAGCAATTAATAAACGTCTATGCAAACAACTAAGGAAGATGAGGAAGCAATACACGTACAAATAACACACGTGTGCAATTGTGCATGTAGGCATTGTAACTGCTGCACTTCATTATGATTACACCCACGTTTAATTGCAGATCAGCATTTTCTAGATTATGACTATACGATGAGGAGGATAATTTTCAATGTTTCAATGGAAATGTAATCAAAATTTGTAAAGTGCCGCTGAAAGAGAAACTACTCACAGGAGCTCTATACATACGCCACATGGTCTAAATACCTGGTAATAATAAATAATAATAAATATATAATAATGCACACAAGTTCAGTAATGCTGATATGTGTTGTTGTTATTGGTGATGCTTATGGTAATTTTACGGATGCTGAAGAATGATGATGTTGTTGGTGATGCTGATGGTGATTTTAGGGATTATGATGAATGATGATGATGATGATGTTGATGATGATGTGTTTACCTCCACAGAATGATCCTGCCACTGCACCCACCATCAGCACACTGATGACAATCTCTGTCTGCTGACAGGTCAGATTGAATTCACCCCTCAGCTGCAGTATTGCACCAGAAATGATGCCTACAATCAGACCACAATGGAATCAGCCAGTGGCAGATCCAGAACTCTTTCAAGGGTGGGGGGCAAAAATCTTTGATCTTGGGACAGGAAAAAAGTTCGTCGTTGGTCACCCAAAAAACTTGATAGAAAAAAAGTACTTTTCATCCGCCAAAAAGTTGATGACCTTTTTTTGAGTCCTCCACCAGAAACCCAAATTGGGGGCCACGTCCAATGCAATTTTCTTTATGGAGGGGGCAATATGCCATGACACCACTATTCCTATTACTAATTTCAAACCTGAAGAGAGGCCACGTCCCATAGCAATTTTAAATGGGGGGCCATGGCCGGATTGCCCCCCCTGGATCCGACCCTGGAATTGGCCCAAGCATGTGCAATGTGCATCCATTATACAACTGTCCGAAATATAAATTTTCTTATTGAAAGCATATAGGCCTAATTCCAAAACCTTGAACCACCATGCCAAACATACGATCATTTTCTTCGGAAGTAGGTTATTATATTATCATGCATGAACTACAGATTTGCAAGTGCATGGCGTGAATATGTTCGAATAAATCTGACGCCCGTATAATTATATGGTTGATAACCGAATAAGAATCGATGAACTCGGATGGAAAGATGTTAGCTAACTGAAATTGTGCGGCTGGTGGCGGCCAGGCTATAGGTGGCCAAAGCTCACTGGAAGGCATTCAGTTTTGAAGACGCTCAAAAGAAGCGCATTGATTATATTATCATTAAAATCTGCATTACGGGATAAAAAAAATAGGAAAAAAGCACATTTTGACTTTTGATTACAGTAGGCCTATATAGGCGTACGCATGCAACGTTAGAAGCAGAACGAATGATACTCATCATCCTTTTTAATTCTGCCACCTATCTTTTTCTAAGCATGCATCATCGTCATCTTCGTCGTCGTCGTTATCATCATCGTCGTCGTCATCATCATAACTATTCAGTAGCGGTTCCAGAGGGGGCAAGGGGGCTAGGCCCCCCAAAAGGCCATCCGATTTTTTACATGTAAAAATTCAATATTTCGACGTTTAGCCCCCCCCCCCCCTAAAAAATTTGACGTTTGCACGAGATTTTGATCAAACTACTAAAAAAAAGGTCGTCAGAAATTTTAGCGGATTAAAATGGAAAATTTCTATGAGATTTTGACCAAATGACTAAAAAATTTCTCTGCGAGAATTTCATCCCCAAAACTGAAATCCTGGCGCCGCCACTGTAGGCCTAACTAAATATTTCTTCTCAAGTTCATTCCTATTTTCTCCTCCCCTTTACCCTCCCCCAACGCCTCCTTTTAAGTATCTTTCTTTGCCTCCCCTCCTTATCTTCATCCTCCTACTGTCTCTCAGCGTCTTCTTATGCTTCTCACACTCCATTGTTTTTACATCCGTCGTGACTGCTTTTATTGTTCTGAGGCAGAACTGTCATAAAGCGTGCACGATGACAATGATAACAACGATGACGATGAGAAGTTGCTTTTGTTGAAGTGCATTGCGCACTGATCATCACAACAGGTGGAACGTGACTTAATTGACGGCAACGCATCAACTGCTGTCCGCTGCTGCGGCAGTGCTGCCACTGTACTGTACAGGGTGGCTCAAAAAAAAATACCCCACTGGATAAAATGCAATATCTTCGCAACCGATTGACCTTTTTCTGCGAAAATTTCCCAATTTGTAGGGGAATGAATTTCCAACAATCCCTGAAAATTTCACTTTAAAATTTTTATGTTTGCAAAAGTTACAGCTGTGTAAACTTTCAATTTCGTTTTTTTCAAATATCCGCGGAAAAGTTAGCGTCACTTGTAGATTTCCATGTCAAATGATATCACTTTCACCACGACCGCAGAAATCCGTTTTACAGTTTATCGTAAAGTATGATGGAAGTGTCCACTCCCTGCTTTAACTTGAGATCAAATTATTTTTGTAAAGCTCAGCTGTAACTTCTGAAATAATAAAGATTCATTTTTGATATTTTCCTTGTTGATCGAGTCCTACGGCAACTGATCCCACATTAGCAGCAAGACTTCCTTCAGTTAGCCAATGTTCTCCAACTTGGGATGAAATGTCTTGCATCGTTCCAGCGTAGCTTACCAGTCGCAATAAACAGAAGGGTTAAGGTCTGGCGAGTTTGTTATTCACCTTTGCCAATAAATTTACTGCAGTTGATGGCAAAAAATTAGGTAGCGTCATCATAATCAGCCTTGCCGTGCGAGCAAGCATGCCCACCGTCCTGCTGGAAAATAAAACCAAATGTTAGAACATGCCTTCAGTGTTCAATGAGTCTGGGTAACAGAGTTCAATGGTAAGTTTGACATTTAGCCTACTGAATGGGATGAAGTGCAGTCTTTCCTTGCAGACGTAACACACGCCATCAGATTTGACGCCGAAACCATGATGTGCTTTGCAAACTTTACCTTTGCGACTACCAAGCGAATTTCGTGAACATCGCGCTTTTTTCCGTCAGACCAAACGACCACTGTCTTCCTGTCTCTCTTTCAACATCTAACTTTTGCTACATAATCACGACTACAGATAGCCTTCGCAGTGCTCAGGCTCTACTTTTCACTGGGTATTTTGATATGATCTTGCAATACCCCAGTCTCTGATCACGCAACACCCGAGTTCCCACTTTATCATCTGCAGAAACTTTGCCCATGCCGTTCAGTACGGATTCACAAATTGAGACCTTTATATATAAAATATCACCAAATACTACCAGATTGCTTCATAAACAGCTTATTTACAGCTCTTAGTGAGGTCATATGACATCATCATCACTTTATGTGTTGAAATTTGCCAACAAATCTTAAAGAAATCACAGGTATTGGAAGGTGATTCTGTGAAAATTTGAAAAAATGGAAAACTGTTTTTGCACAGCTGTAACTTCTGAAATAATAAAGATTCATTTTTGATATTTTCAGAGATAGTTGCAAATACTCTCCTCTATAAATCCTGCTATTTGCGTAGAATAATCTCAATTGGTTGCGGAGATATTGCATTTTTATTGGTGGGGTATTTTTTATTGAGCCACCCTGTATATTAATTATCTCCGTTCTGTTGTTAGACAGCATCTTCTATAGCAGATAAATATCCAATGGCAAACAACCACGATCACAACATGCATGGATTCCATGATTAACAATTTAACATACAGCTTTTACTGATTTTAGGCTTGATCTATCATTTGCACGCACGTCTAGGCAAAACTATACTATATAATATAATATTTACATAATTTAATGATTATAGGTCTACATGTACGGTATACAATAGGCCTATAGTTCTCTGTATAGTGTATACCTAAATAAGCTACAGCATGTATAATTATAATTATTTACCTGTATCGTAACCGAAGAGAACGCCTCCCAGTGCAGCCATCGCTGAAGCCAATGAAACGTAGATCTTCGGCGAACAGCATCTCACTCTCTTCCCTGCATGTCGCATCGTATCCTCATCACCATCAACCCCATTGTCTTCATTGTCGACTCTCAGCTGTTCAAGAACATCATCATCATCATCCACCGTTCCTGCTCCTCCTCTTCCTTCTCCTCCTCTCGTCTCCTCATTAATTTTAGTCGTTTCATCTTTTCCACAACGATTCAATGGCGAGGCATTCAACAGAAGTAATACTACAAACACGAATATATATATATATATATATATATATATTAGGCCGGCCCTTAAAAATGAAAGTTAAAAATAATCAACTGGCACCCATCCAATCTATTTCAATTATGAAGAAAATAATTTGTGCAAAAAATCTTTGCAATAGGGCAATATTTAGGTGTGCCCCCCGAGCTCTCAAGTTTCAATAATGTATGAGTAAACTTCCAAATTATCATTGGAATCGCAAACTGACATTTTCAGTGCTTTAATACATTCTGTCGACCTACTAATGTTTGCAATGCATCAACATTTAATATTTAGTAATTACTTACTTATTAAAATTACGTGAGCTCTAAAATTTTACTATACAATTTCAAATATATGTTTGATTAACGTTTGTTGTCTGGTTGAAAAAGGTGGCAATATTTTTTGAAGAGTTGTTTAATACAAGGGAAGACGTTTGATTTTAGTCTACTATTGGAAACATAGGCCTACATTGTCAGACATAGTAAATATGAAATATTACAAATAATTATTTATAGTTAATTATGCAAACGCAAGGGAAAACAAGTGTCTATCTACTTGGCTCTTATGAGCCTGAAATTCGTGGAGCAAAGTTGCCATCGTATAGTCAAACTTTTGGATACTTCATGCATCTACTCAAAGTTGGCAAGCAGACAGTCCGTTATTCCAGTCAACAGGCTATAGAAAAAGTCACTATATGTTGGAACCGAGCTGGTATACCTGTAAGAGGTAAAAAGCATTGTATATACATGTATTGACAAGTGTTCGTGGAATGGAAAGGACTTCAAAAGCATAGACACCGAACAGCTACAGCTCACAAGATTAAGGAGGATAAATTTATTGAGAGACTAGATGACCTGTTTGATATTGCCCATGCAGACGCTCTCACAATGATCTCCATTCTTAGAGACAGAGACTTTCTACTCTCTCAAATGCAGAAGGGACGTCCAGGTTCAGTTGGTGCAGCTGACATACATGGTGGATATGCGTCGAAGACAGCGTGCACAGGGACGGAAGGAAGTGGAACAGATGCGCAAAAAAGAATGCTTGCTTTGTGCTTTGACACCACAGCCAGCAACACAGGTCATCGCTCAGGTGCATGTTTCCTAATAGAGCAAGAATTGAATAAAGATCTCCTTTTCCTGGCATGTCGACACCATGTTATGGAACTAATTGATGGGGCTGCAGTCGAAAAACTTCCATTGGAACTTCTACTGGACATGATGTTCTTCTTTTCAAGAGGTTTCGAGACCATTGGAAATTCATTGAAAGCGAGAAATTCCAGGTAGCCTCGTCAGATCATTTGGTGGAATCATTGGTGGCCCCACACCGTTCTGATATCTTGGAGTTTGCTCATAGACATTTAGCAACTGCACAGCTACGAGACGAGTACAGGGAATTTCTCGAGCTCTCGGTTGTCTTTCTTGGAGGTGTTCCTACTCGTGGAATTCGGTTTCGACCACTTGGCGCTATGCACCGGGCACGATGGATGGCAAAAATCTTCTATACCATAAAGATGTGGCTTTTTCGTGCTCAGTTCAAGAAGACTGCTGCAGAAGAACGCAGCATTCCTGATATTGCCATCTTTTCAGTTGTTGTCTACCGGAAAGCCTGGATAACTGCGCCAATTGCTGTGGAGGCTCCTCTGAATGAGTTCACTCTCATGGCAAACCTTCTCACATATCCACATACTACAATTTCTTTTGCTACAAGCAAGAAGCTAAGGCTTCATCTCTTGTATTTGTCTGAAGAGCTTATTGGGCTAACTCTTTTTGATTCAAGGGTATCCAATGACTCCAATAAGCTAATGATCGCTGCCATGGAAGTAGTCCCAGATCATCCGCCTAAGCGACCCAGAGTGAAGTCAGATGCATTTCTTGGCACCAGCGGTCTGGAACAATTCTGTACAACCAACTCCAAGAAACTGTTCCTGGTGCTTGGTCGATCTGCATGGACTATCTGAGACGATGCTTTCCAAAGATCCTGCTCTATGGGAAGAGCATGAAGCATGTCGAGAAGCACAAGCAGTACTCAAAGGGTTGGCTGTTGTCAATGATAGAGCTGAACGAGGTGTGGCACTCATCCAGGACTTAAATAAAAAGCTAACAAAAGATGAGGATCAGCTTCAATTTCTCCTGCAGGTTGTCAGTGAACATCGACGACAGTTCCCTGACTGTACAAAAAGAAATCATTTACTTCTGTGACCAGCTGAACAGTGAACAATACCTGAATTATAATTGAACAGTAAACACTTGTTTCATTGGCATTGTTGCATCACTAGAGTGTATTTTAGTCATCTCTGTAAAATTCTTAGTGACAGTGTGTTGAATATAGTTTGGTTGACATTGTATGATTCAATTGATCAAATTTGTATCATAGAATAAACTTCGGCGCTCCAGGGGCACCCCTAAATGTTTTGCAATTCCAAAATCCTTTTCAACATAATGTTATTTCTATAATTGGCATGGATTGAAAGGGTGCCAGACAAAATTTTACGATTTTTATTTTTTGGCTGTATGCTAAGGGCCGGCCTAATATATATATATATATATATATAATTAACACCTTCAAGGCTTCATCTTACGCAACTTCTCTCCCATGAGTATTATAGCATCAAGAACGACCTAGCTGTATAATTTAGAAGAGCTATAGGCCTAGGATATACATAATAGATGTTACAATTACAATTGCGAAGTTTTTAATAAAAACACAATCACAGGGCTATACAATTACATAATTATGGTAACACTTTCAAGCTAGGCTATCTGAACATCCGTCTGAAAAATTATTTTTATGTGTCACGTAATATAACCTTTCATAAAAAATTTGATTTGTTCCTTTATAGTAGGCCTATATAGTGAATCATGCTGATCACGGGACATTGTGAATGTTTATAGTGAAAACAATGATACGACAGTCTAATATTTACATGCAGTGAAGAGTATGAATAAATAATGCATAGGACTGATGGTGTTTTATGGGAATTTTTTAGAATATGGACAGCAAAGGATGAGCTTTATGGTGAAGCCAGTTAGTTAGTAAGACTGCATCTCACAAAATTGCATATATATATATATATATATATATATATATATATATATGGCTACATAGGTAATCGTAATCATGAATCTATATATCTTAATCATGAATTTATATAGCGCCACTTCAAGAGAGACTCATCGGAGGCGCTCCCGACCTTAGCACCAAACCAGGAGAGAGAAGACTGGAGCCGCTAAATCAACCAGTGTACTTATAAGTACAGCCATGGCACCCACCTGTTTCCTCTTGAGAAGGATCGATATACTCAACATGCCAGTAATGCTCCTCGTTGGCATCATCTGTGTTTTTGTCAATTACTGAGATCATCTTTTAATGTCGTCCACAGATGCGATGATTCCTACATGGATGGCGATGAGATCGAGGCATAGGATAAGCACCCGTAACGCTGCACCTCCATCGCCAATATCTATCGGCCGAAACATAACGGACACAATGAAATCATATTCAACGGTGGTCATAGCCCGCTGAACACAGGTCACTGTTCAGAGCGCAGCCCTAATAAAGCGTCTATCTTTATGTTGTTATATTATATGGACCTAAGTGTAGGGCCTACAATGTATATACAGACTGCCCAGACGCCTTTTATCCAATGCACAATTGAACACGTCCTGTAAATGCTGCACGAAAATGGCAATCAGGAAATCGCAATAATATTATGACTTTTATGTGAACTGATAACATCCATCTGTCGCACATGTACATGCATATCGCGAAGTGTGCAACTCACGCAACGCCCACTGCTGTGTGTCTCTAGATCGACGGGAGCCGCGTATCGAAAGCCTGTCGACAATTGCAACGCATAGCGTGCCTGTCCAAACGTGCAGGCGGTGCAGTAAGCATAATAGGCCAATCGTTGGCTTGTCGTTGCTGTGAAACGAGCCGTGTCGTGTCGGCAGCCGGTCATTTACTGGCCAAATTCACACAATGCACAGTGGAACATTACAGACCACATCCAGTTATATTGGATGCAATGCGTGAATACAGGCCTAGGTTCAGATGCATGAGCGATGGACAAGCGTCAACAGTTCCCCTGAAGCGTTTGTTAAGTACAGAAGTCATGGTGAACTAGCCCGTTGTTAAACCAAATGAAATTATAATTGTAGGCTCACAATAACAGCCTTAACAGTCTAACAGGCCATCCATCGATAAACTAACATAATATGTTAAACATTTCACGTAAACTTAAACAGGTCTATCTTCTTAAGACGCGTTGAGATGTGTACGTAGCCCTATAGTCGTGTAAAAGTTAAACTAAGCACATGCACAAGAGGGTATAACTCTTACACATGGCTTAAGTCTGGCCTATTCGGGCGTAGTTGGTTATTTCGTGGGTTGAAGTTAGCAAGCTACGCTAGGTAGGCCTAAAACGTTATTCACACTCCGAGGTAGAAGTAAGCCGGCTAATCCCATAGTGAACAATAGACGGCCGACTTTAGCTGGACAGCCTAAACAAAAGACGACCGTCGTTATTGCCGTCTGGCCCGTATTTAGGCTAAGGCTTAATTTGTTTACTTCAGTACTTCACCCCTGCAGTGACGCCATATAAATATCTTTTATGCATGCGCGATCAGCTATAGCCTATTGAATTGAGAGGAAGAGCCAGCGTCATGCAACGTCGGGTGCAAGGAATGTCCAGATTAACTATGTCCCTTGCTATTCTGTTTCCATGCATATGGCCACAGAACCTGCCAAAGTGATGGGCGTCCAGGCACTTCTTTTACTACACTTTAAGCCCTATCATCCCCCTATGCATGGTTGGAAAGCCGCTGGTTAAGGAACTCCGCCACTGGTTGTTCTCTGCCAGTGCCAGCCCCAAGCCTCGATAAAGGAGAAGGGCGACACCAATCATCTCTGACATGGCAGTGTCGTTAAACCTGTGCTGTATAAATCGGCCGTTTTCACGCAAGCGTATAGTATAGGGCCTATAAAGGCCCTACAGATAGGCTATGCCACTGTGACTATATATGAGAGAAGTCAACCACCTAACAAATGTGACATTAACTTAATTTTTCTAGTAGGCCTAGCCTATACATTAGGCTTGGCACTAGAATCATTGACTGTAATAGGTTAGGTATAGGCCTATATAGTACGATACCAATGTCTTACGGTCTTACCAACGCACGGTGCCGAAACCCTAATTCCCTTCAAATAATAAATAAATATAAATATAAAAATCTGTAGCAGACCATCGATATCTATTCGTTAATTATAAAAAATGGCGGAAATTACTAACCGGAAGTTTCCCAAAATAGCGCAAAACAATTTCATTTTCAGGACGAAGCCCAGAAAATAACCCAAATTGACAGAATAAACACGTTTTCGTATTATAGTGACCAAATTTATATTTTCTCGAGTAGGCCCTACAATTCAAGATGTGAAGATGCCTAATTCGATTAATCAGAACAAAAGTAACGCATAAAAATATGCATGCTTGTAGGTGATTGATGCACGAAGCAACATGGGTTTGGTGGTTCAGAATGAACTGTATACTGCGCAGTCTGCGACTACCAAATACAGAGGGACGCACGTGATAACCATCACGAACATAGGCTGCAGGAGCGAATTCATTTGTTTGGGATGAAACCCATCTTGACTGCCTGTGACAATCAACGTATGAATTCCAAGTGTAGTTTTACAGAAGTGAATTTTTTTATTCTATTCTATTCTATTCTATTTTTGGATTTATAAAGCGCCTCTCACAGCACAAACTAATCAGAGGCGCTCCCAGTGCGAAGAACTCCTGGAAAAAGAAAAGTCTTGAGACATCTGGCAGAAAAAGTAAAGCCTCCAGATAAAATTTGAGCACGAATAATAGTAGGAAGGCCATTCCACAGTAAAGGGCAGACAGAGGCAAAGGCGCGGTGTTGGGCTGTGGCAGTCCGAGATCGTGGAACAAGAAGATCATGACGATCTAAAGAGCGGAGAGGACGACCAACGGTAGCTGAGAAAGGCTTCCTAATGAGATCACAAAGGTAGCGAGGCGCTAGACCCAAAAACATCTTATAGGTGAGAAAAAGAATTTTATATTGAATCCGGGCAGTCAGAGGAAGCCAGTGAAGGTGTTCAGTCATGAAAGCCGAAATGTGAGAGAAACGAGGGAGGCGAGCAATCAAGCGAGCAGATGCATTAAGTACCGATTGGAGAGGAGCAAGGCGGAGTTTAGGTAGCCCAATGAGTAATGAGTTACAGTAGTCAATGCGGGAACATCTTTATCTTTGTTCAACAGACAGTCAGAATAATCTGTTTGGAAATTATGAGTAGGGAATTAAAAATCAATTTTTAGAAATTATAGCGCTACAAAATTGATATAATCTATAAATAGAGAGTCCTTGTGAAATATATATAAGGTCGTTGGTCCTGAATGACGTAAATACGTAAATACATGGCATTGAATGGAAACTTCCGCTGTAGCCTACTGCATCATGAAAGTCGAAAGGATAAAATACTAAAAAGATCACTGGCGTTTTACGTAGACAACTAAGTCTTGTGGTCGGAACTATTGTAGCGGTAAATAAAGTGAAGTAAGTTACTAATGTATAGTTGCTGAGAAACATCGACTTTCTATATAAATTGTTACAGTTATATTGTGATACCGGTTTCGTTGTATGACAAAGCCGGTACAACTAGTCGTACGATATCGCGTGATGGTAACAGGATAAATGTGACTCATTAGATTGCTAACATATTGTATAATATTATTGGTATGAGGCACTTGTGTAATGTATAAATACGTTAATGTCAGTAACAATGAAAGAGTAAGACTTGGGTTAGCGGAACAACCTGCTTAAATACGTCTGCTGTTTACCATGGGCAATATGCCAATATGCACCGGCTGAACTTCTTGTCACGTAATTAGGGGTGTTTTGAGTCATTGGCTGAATGGTTGAGGGACGAGTGCTGAAAGAGCATGTTCTGTGGGCATAGTTGGAGTATCAGTTACCGTGAGTGTCGGTTAGAGTCAGGTTAGGCGTCGTGAGGGCCGGTTAGCTTCAAGTTAGACGTCGTGAGGGTCGTTTTGGATCAGGTTAGGCGTAGTGAGATTTGGTGTGTTAGTGTTGCCATTGGATACTGTCCAAAGATACTTCATTTGCTTCGTTTCCCCGATACTGTAATTACACTGTTATGTGAAGTTTGTTCTCTATAATTCAGTACCCTTATGATGTGCACCCCAGGCTGCACTATTTAAACTCCCTGATAGAGTTTTGACTAGTCTATGTGCAGCTCTTTTGACTCATCTAATGCATCAAATAGTCTTTTTTTGTTAATCTTGCACGCAAGTTAACATAATTATCGTTTTAATTTGATGCTTTCAGAGTCATGATCAAAGTTTTATTTGCGCTTCTTTGAGTTTTTATCCGGAAGATTTTGGTTTGGTCATCTTGATCACTGTGCCAGAATGGACATGCCCACGGATGGAGATGGATACAGAATGGATGGAAGGCATGCTATTCCAGTCGTTGAGTTCCACATGCTCAACAAAAAGAAGTACTTCCCTCTGGCAGCACTTAGCGGCGTGACAGTGCGAACGATTCTGTATCCGTTTACCGTCATCAAGACCAGACTGCAGGTGCAGAAGCAGAATTCACTCTACAGCGGCACGTTCAACGCGTTTCGCCGCATCGTCTGCTCCGAGGGACTACGTGGACTCTACAGCGGATTCCTTGTCCATAATCTGGCCGTCGCTTCTCAAATGACATTCCTCACGTCGTACGAAATGATGCGACACATTCTGGCTACTCGGAACATTTGTTGCAGCAGTCGACAACGGTCGTTCATCGCAGGCGGTGTTGCATCGTTGGTTGCACAGACGGTTGTTGTTCCTGTCGACATCGTTTCACAGCACCTCCAGATACTACCTGTGTCGAATCAAATGAAGGGGACGGAAGGGTCACCACTGAAAGGAGTCTTAGTTCAACCGGTCGATGCGCCGGTCAATGGCGTCGTTAATAATTTCGGATCAACAAGGTCGGTCGTTTTGAACATTTACAGACGCGACGGATTGCGAGGATTTTATAAAGGATATCTAACGTCTGTGATAACGTACGTGCCGACCAGTGGAATTTGGTGGCTGTCTTATGATTTCTACTGTGGTAAGCACAGGTTTGACTAATTCATAGCTTTCTTGATGTTTCTTCTCACTTGTATTTGGGAAACCCTGACAGTGGGATAGTTCCTTAAAAGTTCTATCCTTTTTGCTTTTTGTTAATTTCTATATCTACTACATGTATCATACTATGTGTAAAAAAGATGTTTTGTCAACTGTCACTTTGAGCAATAAAAATTACGGTGATGTTTATGAAGTAGATTGCCCACATTTTAATTCTAGAACGAAGGTAAATATATGGATTTTGAATGCCACAGGTGTTAATTCATGTGATAGAGTGACTGATTAATTAGTAAAGCATTTCACAGAAAGTGAGTGTGAGCTTTACCACTTCAGCCTTTTGCAATAACCTTGAATCCGTGCCATAGTTTTTGGATGGTACCTCTAAACAAACTACATGCATTTTTTTGCTTCAGCAGATCTATGTGACTTATCGTAAGTTGAAAATTATGTTTTGTAGCCTGTGAATTAGATGAAGAAGGTGATTGTTGATCAAACTGAAGTGACTTTTAGAAAGCTGAATCTTACATCTGCCATTCGGTTTTACCCAAGAATAGTTACTTGAGAAGTTAAGAGAATATTAGATTGTATAAGTACAAGGTCATATCTGTTTGTGTGTGTGTGTTTAGATACCGTGTCTGAACTGGCGCCTGTGTGCCTACCACGACTCTCCCTGCAGTGCCTGTCTGCATTGCTTAGTGCCTGCACAACAACTGTTATCACGACACCAATGGATGCTATCCGTGCCAGAGTTCAGGTGAAAGACCATTAGTTAATTGATTAGAGAAAGGATTTGATTAACTTGTAATTCACTTGCTGATTGTCAACAAATAAACATACATATGAGGCATCGATCCTTGCGATCTGCAACTCATGGGCACTTGATAGTCCTGTCCTGCAGGCCTACCGTGCCTTCTCATGTATTGGACCTTCATACCGGAGCAGTCTTCCATACCAATTTATGATACTTCATCAAGTGTATCTCGTGAATTTCACAAAGTCACTTATGTTGCACTTGTCTAGAACTGTCAGGGAGATGCATTAAGCACCTTCATGAGGTTACTGTGAGGTGCTATATAAATGTCCAATGTGAATTACATACATGTACATGATGAGTGTGCAGATGCATTGCTCAGCAGACATTCAAAATTTTCACATTTATATTCTGTAAAGATAGCTATCATCTTAGATGGTATTCCGCTGTTGTTTCAGGATCCTTTGGCTTAAACAAAAAAGCAACTAGAAGCAGATTTATTATTTCACTTCATGCATACTATTACATTTTATGTGCACCTTGATCTAACTTCATCAATCATCATATTAAACTGCTTCAATAAACAGTATTTAACAAATTTTAGTGTTTTTTCTTGTAGGTTGAAAACGAGCGATTTCTAGTCACAGCGAAAGCGCTGTGGAGAGAGGAACATCTCCGCATCTTTTCCAAAGGTCTTTCTCCTCGACTCATATCGTCGACTCTTTCGTCCTTTTTCGTAATACTCTGCTACGAAACGATAAAGCGTTGGAGCCTATTGGACGAGTACAAGCACTGCGTTCGATGGTAGTTTGTGCAGGTTGCGGTTGTTGATGCATGCGAAAGGTTGCTGTGATTTAGCGAATTAAGGGATTGCCAGGTCTTCAAAATAATTGATGGAATTTGAAGATGATTAATTGATTAGGTCGTTCAGAACTCAGGTCTTCTGTACTTTGTTCTTTGTGGCATCCAATTTAAGGGAGCAGCTCAAATGAAGCTGACTAATAAATTATGCGATACTGTAGTGATGATTCATCATAAAGCAACTGATCTGTTATGAATGTATTTATCGGTTTTTTGTATTTACGTCGTATAATGTTGGACTATTTGTCCAGAGTTTCTCATTGCGACTATGTGTCAGATAGTTGTTTATTGAGCTATTGTTTGGTTTGTAAATTTATCCACGATAAAATAGTGATGGAAATTGATTTAACCTTATTCAAGGAAATGAAAGCTTTCAAATCAATTTAGATTTAGTACTTGGGAGCCATAGCAAAGAACAAGTACAACATTATGAGTTATTATGAGGCATTCTGGGGTTTAATTAAATTAATTTGGAAGCCATGTTCAGTGTAATTGATGATATTAAAATGCAGTATGTTATTATATAAGAATTTCAGCATGTTGTCTGTATGTTGTCTGTATGTTGCTGTACATTTAATAATGATAACATTCGTGATTATTATAGTCCGGTGCATTGTGTGATCATTCGAATTTGCGTGTGTGCCGTGAAGATAAGGATTTAATGTTGCCAATTGGCTTGCACTAAACACCTTCAATCTTTGAAAGACTGCAGATGATAACGATGCCTATCTGATAATGAAGGCTCTTCTTTTCTTTAACCCTTTCTAGTTGAATAGAGTCTGAGATGGTTAAGCGCCATGTGCATAAACAATGTTTGTGTTTGAGTCTCCTCCCCTCGTGGTGGTTACTGCATAGGGACTTTGAGCAAGCCCTTCACTCAATTGTACAGATCCTTCCTGCAATATTGCTGAATGCCATTGGCTAGTGATTGATCATTTGATACTAAGTGGATCTACTGGATGTTTTCCTCTTAAAGGGAAAGATCATGGAATTTTTTTGTAGTGTATTTGCTGTATCTGTGTAGAATCTTTTGTCATCATTTGTCATTTTGTTTAACAGTCTGCAGTTTTCATTTAAGTATTTCATGACTCTGTTTATGGCTATGCATTTTCATGTACAAAATAAAGATTTTTTTATAGTGACAAGAACTTACTTGAAACGGACATCATGTTGTGTTATTAGATATTTAAAGTCTTTTGTCAGATTCATATTTTGTTCTGTGCACAGTGTATAGCATGAAAATGCATGAATTCGAGAGTTGTATTACTA
Source organism: Lumbricus rubellus (assembly GCA_945859605.1). NCBI lineage: Eukaryota > Metazoa > Annelida > Clitellata > Crassiclitellata > Lumbricidae > Lumbricus > Lumbricus rubellus. The sequence continues at coordinate 54,104,459 of OX243811.1, read as the reverse complement.
GGAAATTTTACACGTGTGTTCACTTTCGGTTTTGTTTACGGGTCATTTAAATTAATGACATGGCAGATGAATTGAGTGGAGATGAAATGTGAGTGTGTGTGTATAATGATGATGTTGATGAATTTTTCATTTCTAACTGTAAATTTAATGGATCGTCCGTGTTGTTAATTATAGTTTCTTTCAGTGGTACTTATCATGAAATTGTTTAGTTTGCATTAAGCATTTCAACTATCAAGGATTGATTACTCTTTGTTAAATAGCAGTGTGGTATTAATATTAAAAAGCAAATGTGGGTTTTTGATACTTAAGTGATCTAACATTGATGTTTTGTTAGGTAGGAAGTCAATATTCATACCATAATGGAAATTAGCTGAAATTATAGTCATTATTTGTTGCAATAATATCTGTTGTCAGCAACCAGTCGCAAGAGTATGACAGAAATTCATTTAGACAGTCATATGTGTGATTTGCATATATTTAAGGAATTGTGGGATTCAAGTCAACTAACCATAAAATAACTTTTTATGTTAATCACCACCTGGAATATTCATCCATCTGATTCATATCGAAAACAAAGCTTTGCTTTATGAAGAGGTCTAATGTTCTTGCATGAAGTATGTTGGTGGTATTACAGAGTTTTCATACTAAGAGTCGACAGAGATCAACATTTCAAATACACGAGTTTCATTAATACACGAGTGTTCATGGTTCGTTGAAGACATACAGATTTTATCAACGACATGCACATGACAGCTTTCACTTACATACATATTTACTATCCGCCTACACTTAATTCCTGTGACCAAGCAAAGCTGTGTAAAGCTGACACAGGACCAGCTAGGTGCCAATAATTATACTGTATTCACATTCAAACACCTGCCATCAAATAATATTATTGTTGTAATTGCTGTATTAAGAAATGGAAAAGTCTGAGAGAAATGCATTTTATTGCAGATTCATAAAAACGGAATGCTCAAGTAGAAGGCAGAGCATAGAAGCAACTATGTGCAAGCAACAGTGGCAAACTTCACACAACAAAGCTAAATGCAAGTTTTTAGATAAACGCATGCTCAATAAAACCACTTAACAAAATATCAAAACAACTTTGCTATTCAAAACAAACAGTTGTCTACACGAATAGTCAGATCGGAGATTAGAAAATTGCATCGTACAGATTTAAAGTGGACAATAAAAAAATAAAAGAAGTATTTTGTCTTAGATCTAGTTCCAACTTCCAACGCAAGTAATGTCATGCATTACGAAAAAAGAAGTATTTTGTCTTAGATCTAGTTCCAACACAAGTAATGTCATGCATTACGAAAGACGCTACATTACACCAATAAGCAACAGCACTAGTCTAAAATGTGCAGCCAAATTAGCAGCACTTAGATCATATGATCAGATCAGATTTATGTGACATCAGGCAAAAGCCAAAAGTTACCAGCTCAAGCATTGGCAGAATTGTGACACAGGTGTTCAAAACCTTTAATATACTTTTCACTGAATGAAAATATCTTTTCTAACTAACTAAAGCTATACTAGTTTCATTTTTTAATTAGTTTTAGAGTGAAAAAAATTGAATAAAAAGTTTTAAAGAATATTTGTGTCATCAAATTCCTCAAAGATAACTAATGGATTATTCTGCAATTTTGCTGTGCAATAAAGGTATGTATTCTGATTCAATAATGCAAACGGCATAAAAATCAGGTTACTACTTTGAAATTTGTGGCAACTTCATAGCCATCTGTCGTATTGAAGAATATTCTACATTCTTGACCCTTCTCACCTGTTTTGGCTTCTAGCACAATTTATTTATTTATTTCTCGCATTTGCTATAGCGCAATATCTAGGAAGCGACGGGTTTCAAACCCCGTCGTCACAATAAATTGTTTATAGCATTTTATACATGTATGAAAATTGAAAACTTCTACATCAGTTTTGCAATGGCAACATTTGCATAATATGCACGTGAAAATATCTCGGTCGGCAAAAATTGTTCAACTCTCTGGAACCTCAGCTCAGATATAACCCCAGTTTCAGAGTGTGAAAGGAACCATTGATATTAAACTTTTTACACTTACAAGAGAGTTCAAAGTAGAAAGACAGTTAACTTGGCAAGACCAATCTTATCAACGACCAGTTCATGGTGTGAGCTAGTTCACGCATTTAAACAGATCTGTTTCAAGCGGCACGTATACGGTATTATTAAGCACAAGCTAGTTTTCAACAGTTGCAGGTTGCAAACTTGTTGAAGGTCATGTAGAAGGTCAGAATCCTCTTGCAACTTTCTTGTCCATCACATTCATTCATTCATTCGTTCTGAGAATTTATGTAGCACCTCTTCAAGACGTCTTTGACCAGTGCTTTCATCTTTGTTCAGATTCTTTACCAAACATCGTTTTAATATGAAAACTTGCCTCTCTACACTGCCTGCTGTTCATCTTTCCTGTACAAGGGTTCAAATTGAGTTGTTGCATGAGGCATTGAGGTCCCTATTAAATTGTATTGCATTGCATTTAAATATACATGAAGCACGGTATATTCTGGTTATTTCCTAGCTCTGCTTTCATTTAGAATTTGACTGCAGGATCTTCACCAAGTTAGGCATGGTCATCAAATCATATGTGAGATTCATCAAGAGGGCTTGAGTAAGCAGGGTTGTCAATAACAAAGCACTGGCCCTCGTGATATGCCACCGCATATCCGTTCTCTGGTTCCGCGGTTTCCTCCGCTTCCTTTGAGTGTTTCCGGTCATGCTTCTTGACAGACGCTGGCTTCCAGTTCTCATCTGGCACAACAAGGCTGCGTAAATTCAGGATCTTGATGGTGGCTGGGCCACGAATAATCCAACACAGATTCTGAAAATTTGATATTCAAATCAGTAACTGACTAAATGGACATATAAACTACAAATCAACATTAACAAACTTTTTGATTGCAAATTTCAATGTGGAATAAATTTGAAATATTCCGGAATCGTTAACTGGGATGGCAGATTTGTAAGAAAAACTGAAAATACAGAAATCGATTTTTTTTAAATAAATGAATTATAAATCAATATCTATAATTATATATACTGCATTGTATAATCTTCATTAAGGTGCATCGCATTGCATAATAATTATAATCTTTCTCGTTTCAGTTGCTAATGATTTTTAAAAACTATTGAAGATAAGGCCTAGATAGTTCTAGTTAGTTATCTGGAAACTTGATACAGATCCACGCAGTAACCATAGATTTAGGGCCCACCAATATATTACGCATGCAAAAGAAAAGTCATATTTTAAACCTGACTTTCCCTGTCGCACCACGTAATTTTGTGGACCCCTCCCCCATATGTACAGGGTGGGCCAAAAAAAAGACCCCCCTAAGATTTTTGCCGATATCTTGACCAAAAGTAAGAATGTCGAAATGAAATTTTACAGTCTTAAAGACATTTCATATTTACACCAGATGGCCAGATTTCATTAAAATATTTCAAACAGAACAAAAGTTATACCACTTTTAGTGAGGCCACCCACCGTTTTTTGACGATTCAAAAACGCGACAAAAAGTAATAAAAGTTCAATCTAATTATTCTGGCCAATATCTTGGCCAAAAGTAAGAATACCAAAATGAAATTTTACAGGCTTAAAGACAATTCATATCTGCGTATGATGGTCAGATTTCATCAAAATATTTCCGAAGCAACAAAAGTTGTACCACTTTTAGGGAGGACACCCCCCAATTTTTGACAATTCAAAGAGGTAACGCAGCAAAAACACGATTTTATTAAGTCTCATCTCAAATAATTATTATCAAATAGCCTTGATATTGACAGATGATCATTATTATTACTATTTAAAAAAGAAACAGGGTACCAGCGTAGCTGCACGACACTGAGAAGTCACTTAGCAAGATGACAATCAAATTGGTAAATAAGGAATCTGTCAGATTAATCAGGGGTCCATCAAGAACTTTGCAAAGAGACTCAAAAGAAGTGTTGGCACTGGTGTTGGGTACATTGACACAAGTTGTGAAACACTACCAAGTTCATTTGACAACATTTCTTAAGATGAGACTTAATGAAATCGTGTTTTTGATACTTTTTGTTGCGTTTCGTTTTTGAATCGTCAAAAACGGTGGGTGGTCCCGCTAAAAGTGGTATAACTTGTGTTGTGTTTGAAATATTTTGAAGAAATCCGGTCATAATGTGTAAATATGAATTGCCTTTAAGCATGTAAAATTTCATTTTGAAATTCTTATTTTTGGTCAAGATATTGACAAAAAACCTAATTTTTTTGCGTTTCGTTTTTGAATCGTCAAAAAACGGGGGGTGGCCTCACTAAAACTGATATAACTTTTGTTCTGTTTGATACATTTAGATGAAATCTGGCCATTGTGTGTAAATATGAATTGCCTTTAAGACTGCAAAATTTCATTTCAAAATTCTTACTTCTGGCCAAAATATTGGCAAAAAACCTAGGGGGGTCTTTTTTTTTGGCCCACCCTGTACATACAATTAAGCTCCCCCTACAAAAGTTAATTAGCTACAGTTATCTATAAAACATTTCTTTTGCCTTAGGCTACTATTTATTTTTTCCAAACATATTTGTTAGCTAAAATTTCTTAACTGCTATGGTTTACTGTTTAGATCTTAAGAACGACTTGGGACAATAAAGAGTAATAATTAATTACGCTAAATTAAATGTGTATATCATAATTTTAAATTTATTTTGCATATGTACATTCTGTCGAGACGCCTTCCCACCATACGCAAAATCTCCTAAAATCCAATCACCCTTCCATCCCTGTGTGCGTAATATTTTAACAGCCTCTGATTTCCTGTGAGTTTGACATACGCTGATTCCTGTTACTTACCCCCCATGAACCAATACACCGGCAAAGACCAATGATCATGAAGAGCGGAATGAAGGCAAGCAGAATTGCGGACAGCAACCAACCCACTCCTTCTGCCCACGAAGGATACTTGTATTCGCCATACATAATGCCATCGTACTCTATGCACTTGAATATCAGAATAAACTGAAAATGAAAAATGCCATAATTTCAATGTCAATTTCTACGCAGTAGAACAATTTAAGTCACATTCATGACTGATTATTATTTCAGTGTCAAACATATTCATCAGATGTATCATTCAGTTCATTAATATGTGTTTGTTGTTGGCCCTGTAGTCTGGAAGAGGCTATATCCATACCTGCGCCTGCTGCCAAGGATCCCCTCTGACACATTTTATGAAGTTCTATCGCAATCTTAAACCGTTACTCTTTAGCCAATGTTGTGTCGGGAGCACTCCTAAGTAGCAATCTTGAAGGGGTGCTATATAAATCCTTGTATTTGAATGAATGAATGTATGTATCTGGGCTTTTATAGTTATATAGCACATTATAATTAACATATGATCGGGCATTTTCATAGATTGTCAATGATTAAAATGGAAATAATCTAATTTAAACTTTAAAGTATTTAGGCACTTCAATAGCGCTTCTTAAATGTGCTACTAGCTAGCTAGTCAAAATTATGCTGACCTCATACAACAAATTCATATTTTAGACAGAATTTTTTTTAAAAGCTCATCTTGATTTATCCTACGCCCATTATCCCCCCCTCCCTGCTGCTCCAATTCCAAACACAATCCACCATAGCTGTCTGACGACTGTATGCCTGCCCGACACTTTGAATCTTGACCAGGCACACATTTTAACTTTTCTGTCTCACAATTTTGTTTTGACTTAGCGCCTGTAAATAAGCCTAAGCTGGTTCCTACACCTATGTTTTTCAGAGGTATGGACATCTCTAATCATGATTATGACAACTTATATGTGGCAGAGAAGCAACAACATATAACTTACAACAATAATTAGTGGAGTGATGAAGACCCAGCAAGCTAGCCAGTAGTAGTTGGGTTTAGATCCAGTCATCAATTTAACATCGGCAGCAAACCGTCGAAAGCCTGAAAAAATAATTAGCTCCTCATTTACTATCTAGACTCAACATAATTATTTTATATTAATATCTCTATCAGGATAACTCAGCTCAAAAATCATCTTATCTGTGTAATGTCAAACTTTTCAAATTTTTTAGAGGGGGAAGTAAGGCGTTAATAGGTCACTACATACCGTACATGATCTAATCTAATCTAGAATTGATGCCTTTGCCAAAAGAAAGAGAATGCTGTATGATTTTGCATAAATGCTTCTATTGTTTATTTCTTCTGTAAACTACAGTTTGCTGGCGGTCTAATAAAGAATATGCTTAACTACTTACTTACTTATGCAGTCCATCAGACTAGTATCACTAACAATTGATTGTAATGGCAAGCCGGAAACACTGTTTTACAGATGAATTAACATTGCACATAAATTGTATTTATGAGCAACTAAGCATTAACACCGTAAACTGTATTTCCAAATTGCTATGAAAACTTGAAGCAACTTGCTTGCACAGAATCAAAAAACCTTTAAAGACAGATTGGCTTGGTTCAGTTTATTTCTTAAGGCTAGTATGGTCTTTGCAGTTGACCAAAAAAGCAATTAGAGTCAAAAGATTGCCGGTGTCGCGTGACAGAGTCTCCCCCCTAAAAGTCTCCCCCCAGAGACTTTATTTCGAAATAGATTCTCCCCAGAGGATTTGTTCTAGAATAAATTCGCCCCCTGGAGACTATATTCTGAAATATCAAGTCTCCGGGGTGAGAATATTTCCTCCGCCCACGAAACAAAGTCTCCCCCCCCCCGTTGATCATGAAATCGGCTAGAGTCGCATAAAATTAACAGATGAGCCTATCAAACCGTTAGTTTACGTTGCTAACACAATAGCATGTTATTTAACACGAACATATATATACTTTTACACCAGAAAAATTTCTTCCAAAAGCGATTTTCAGCCAGGGGAGACTCTGTTTCGGGGGGAAACTTTATTTCATGACACCGGCAGTGTTGGAAATAATTTTAGTGAAGCTGTGCTTTCAATTCTTTAGTCAACGGCCCATTAATCAGAAATGTCAGTACAGTCATGGTGGTTTCTTGAATTTTTAGGGAACAGCACAAAACTACTACTCACCATAAATCCAGTTGATGACCACAACTTCAAAAAGTGTAACAAATAACAGAGGAAATGAAGTCGTGAATTTGTCTATCAACTCAATCACAAACATTCCTCCCTAAACCAGAAGAAAACATCAACACTTTTCAACACAAACATCTTACTGATGCAATTCATTTCAAACAGAACATGGAAAAAGTTCTATCAATGCAAATTCTTTAGGAAATCAGCAAATAACTCTCCAGCTGTTAATATCTGCAGTCGTTAACTGAAGATAATAGTCTGCTGATTAGCATGCTGAAGGCCTGGAGGTCTACAACCAGTTTCGAGATTTAAGTTCCACTACACCGAGTACACCCCCTTAGCCAACTCAAGAGTAAACAAATCTGGAAGCAAGGGAGAACACAAGCTACTACTCATGCATCCAAAGGCTTAGCAAATTAAGTTGTTCATGGGGGCTATTTTAAAGAACTGCTCATCTTTCTTTTGCTGAACATACCTAAAATAATCATTGCTCTTGCTGGTAGAAGTGCTTCATAAATAGTCAAATACAATACAAAACCATGTACATATTAGTGCTAAAGCTCAGAAACAATATGCCAGTAAGTTTATTGATCATTCAACATTACATCTGCACATTTCTCTTCTTGCATCTAAGACATAAGCACTATTACTGTAACAAAATTATATTTTTACAATCTGCATACTTTTCATCCTTGTAACTATGCAAGGAACCCAGCAATTACGAAACAATGCTAGCTGGCCTCTGTACATATCATGAAGCAAAATATATCTCTAACCTGAGTCATACATGGAATTCCGGCAAGAAAAAGCACAATACAGACGACGGCCACAGCAGTTTTCTTCCATCGTGAAATCACAACAAATTCATCGGACAGCGCAGTAACGATGCTTTCAACGCCAACAAACTATCAGACAAAAAAATGCATGAAAATCCACAAGTCAAAACAAACCTGAATCACCCATCTTAGAAAAATGCCCAAGAGATAAATGATAAATTCTGAAAAAATTCTAACAAAACAGCTACTTTCACGAATCATGGATAAAGTCTAAACTTCTGCATGAATGTGGTAGGCTGATTATTGACTGCATCACTGGTGGAGTAAATCTTAAATGCTCACTTGACTGTCGAGGCCGAGGGTAAACAGCATGAAGAAGAAACAGATGGACCAGAAAGGTGCTCCAGGCATCATCGCCAGCGCCTCTGGATAGACAACAAAGGCAAGACCAGGCCCTGAAACAATAACCACACACACAATGATGATTAACGGACTAACGTTTGAAATTCCACAGCCAGACTGCCAGAGACTTCTAGTGAGTCAGCTAGGTGGTGCCTTTTCGGCAGCACTTAATGTTTACAATTACAATTCATCTGGTAAGATGGGGAAAATATTGTGTCAACGTCACTTAAGTGAAGATTTGTATTGCATCAGAATGTCGTTAATCAATTAATTCCTGTTAGTATTGTTATTGTCACTCGTCATATTCAACATAGACTATAATTATGATTCTGTCGACTGAAAACTGAATGGCATGGCTTCATGTGTATGGTCTGTCCTCCTCTCTCTGGTTTGTCGTTCATGTTTTGTGCATCTCTCTGCTCTGTAACACATGCGTTGTTGGTTCGCATCAATATCCACAAGTTTTCAGGACATTGAGTCCCTTAAAAGATACTATATAAATGTCCACTGAAAGTGTTACAGTATCCACGCAAACAACTTCTTATAAGACAATTTGAAGAATGGTCAGTTTCTTCGTACCTTTATCGACAACCGTCTCAACAGACACATTGCGTGTGTGACTCATGAAGCCAAGAACAGAAAAGATGACAAAGCCAGCAAAGAAACTTGTCAGACAATTAATCAATGTCACGATAACTGCATCTCTGAAAACAAAAGACAATCATCTTCAAGCTTCTGCAAATATCTGCTGTCTGTATTTATACTTAGATTATAATCAGACACATGTATTAACCTTTAACAATCAATTTCCTTGCACTGCAATTAAAATGATTGCATTTCTTACTAAATTATTTCTAACCTTCTTCATATATACATACTGATTATTGGTGTTCTAACCTTTACTCTGAGAGACTTCACCTTACTCTAGTGAACTGAATTCAAATTTCTCAATCTAAAAATGCAACTACTAAAAATATTATCATCACAAGTCTATCACAGGCACACTATCCAGCAGCTGCAGGAAGCACACACACACACACACACACACACACACACACACACACACACACACACACACACACACACACACACACACACACACACACACACACACACACACACACACACACATGTCACAAAATAAGTCTTTTTAGCTTCTTACTGAAAATCATCCATTCTTTTAATGTTATTAGGTCATGGTAGAAGCCAAAACACAAAGCCAAGGAGCAGGAACAACAAAACACCATAACACTCCCAGATGCCAAGTGATAACGCTTCGGACATGAAAAGTATGTTTAACACTTCAACAATGTTACAGGCAAGCCACTGCAATGCCTTATTAAATTAAAGTGTTAGCAGAAGAAAGGCATACAGTCTGAGTGCCTCATAAATAATTAATACTCACAACTTATAATGCTCCAACGGAATGCTATTAACATTAGTACTTTTGACTAGTCACAGACTTTCTTTTACAAATGCTCACCGGTTACATTTGTTGTCAAATTTATTGTAGCTGCCCAGCATGATAAGGCTGCCAAATCCTGGGCCAAGTGAGAACAGAATCTGGATAGCAGCATCATTCCAAACCTAGGCACAAAATTATTATTCTCATAATATTCGTGAAATAAAATGAAAGCAACACTCGTGGTAAAAATGTAAAAATACTAGAAGGCGACAGGATAATTATAATATTATTTTGCATAACAAAATCAAATTAAAGTAGAGCTTATACTTCACCATCAAGATAATTTTTGACGATATGAAATACCGAATTTCAAATTATCCTGTTCCTTAAAGCCACTCTGACATCAGAGGCTATGTATGTAGAGAGAGTATTGTTCAAAAATTAACTAATTATCAAAACTCATTCCTGATATTAAATGAAGACATTCCGGATTTTGGCTACTTTGCACATTGCATCATGCAGAAAGAACCCTGACATTCAGTCCCTTCCGGAGGAGCTGTAAAAGACTGTTTTGTCAACAAACATAATTATGGACCTGGTCAGTGGAGACAGGCATTTGCTAACTGAACTTCATAATACATAATGCCTGGAGATGCCCATGGCTGAAAGTGGTTTAAAAAACTAGCTGGGTCTGATATATACATATGGGATATGAAGATAGGCCTTTTTGGAACGAATGAACGGCCAATGCGTGAATGTTTTTAATTTTCTACACTGTTATCTAATAATAGATTTTAAAATGTGATAAATGCATGGGCCTAAATGTTAAACATGCAACCTGATTATAAGACACGACAAAACAGGGCGCCAAATTGAGTGCTGGGTTGCAGACTCGGCTCACTTTCAGTCCTGGAGATGCCTGGAGAACATCGAGACGATTGGTAGAGTCAAAGAGAGGAGAGTTTATCCGAAAGAGGTTTTCTGTGAATGAGAATGATCTTGATATTACTTATCTTTTACATACCAAAATATATGGCAGGTTACAAATCGCTAAGAAACACCCTTAAAAAATCTTAATTTAAGTGCTGTCGGTAAGTTGAGAAACTTAAACATAAAAAATCATACACTGATTTTGGCCATTTTGCTGAAATCTGGAGTGAGATAGAACTTGAGTCCTTCACCTGCGCCAGGCAGGGAGACACCACGAATAAACAGAATAAATAGAACCACATAAGGGAATGTTGCTGTAAAGTACACAACCTAAAAAAACAGACAAAAACGCACCAAACTGAACAAACATTTAATCTACTTTTAGAAAATGCCACGTAAAAAATAAATTAAATAAATTTACTGATCCTTCATTTGGAATCAGTTTCGTGAGACATATTTTAGAACTTCTTAAATATTGTATCAGCTTTTACAGTAAAAGACAATGTGCAATTCAACGATCAAAGGTTACTTTCCTACCATTTATGCTCTTACTGCCACGCCAATTTAAAACCTAATTTCTTTTAAAGAAACCACAAAAAATTGAAAGTTAAAAAAATTAACCTGAGGGCCTCAGCTTAAGTGTAGTTGCAGATTGGAATTTATATGAGCAAGGAATGTTTCTATGGAAGGATCGCTCAATCATTCATTCAATCACTCATTCAATCACTCATTCAATCACTCATTCAATCACACATCCAATCACTCATTCAATCATTCATTCAATCATTCATTCAATCATTCATTCAATCACTCATTCAATCACTCGTTCAATCACTCGTTCAATCACTCATTCAATCACTCGTTCAATCACTCATTCAATCACTCATTCAATCACTCATTCAATCACTCGTTCAATCACTCGTTCAATCACTCATTCAATCACTCATTCAATCACTCATTCAATCATTCATTCAATCATTCATTCAATCACTCACTCAATCATTCATTCAGTCAATCACTCGTTCAATCACTCATTTAATCACTCATTCAATCGTTCATTCAATCGCTCATTCAATCACTCATTCAATCACTCATTCAATCACCTTTCCAGACGACTTGACTCCTTTAACGATGCACAAGAAGACGATGATCCATGCCAACAGATGGCAGAGCGTCAGATGCCAACGAACCTCTCCCACATTTGCTATGTTTGTGTCGTCCGTCTGACCAAGTGCATAGTACCTACATAACACATACACATGTATACCATTCATTTGGTAGAATAGGAAATAATTCTATCCAAACCTTATCTAATCTGATATAACAAAAATAGTAGATTTTTCTGCCCAGTTAACTTACCAAATAGCAAAATGTTCATTGTAAAAGCATTGTTTTAAGCGAGCACATTGCGACATAATTATTTATTCATATTAATTTATCAAATTGCAGGAACTGACAGACAATGTACATAATTATGAGAACAATGACCATGGGTACATCAGAGACAGAAATAAATGACGCCATCTTGTAAAAAAAAACTCATTGTCAGTAAACACGTGATGGACGAAGAAGAAACACTTATTGAATTTTGAACTTTTAATGAACTTCATTTACCTCATCAGTCATTGCATTCACAATTATCAAAAAGTCACATTAAATGTATATTTCAGAATAACTCACTTCCAGTATTCTTCTGCACCACTCTTTGAATTTGGGTTAAGCTGAGTTAGGTTGAAGCAAGAGACATTTACAAAATCAGGCGTAGTGTCATTGAAACTGACGTTGCTTTCATTACACTGTTCATTATGAGCTAAGAGTAGCAAAAACATTTTAACACATTAATTATAGCACAGTGTAAATTTAATATTCAATCACTATCATTAATCAATATTGCCTATCAAGCAAGTGTCTAATGCCAGGTCCACTGAGAGGTGAGGCAGAGCGGTCAAATGCCCAGGGCCCAGTGACCTTTAGGGTCCGCTGGGTAGTTATACAAATTTTACGATTTACGCCTTAGAAACATCATATTACTTACACTTAATTACAATCAGTTTAAGCTTACAACATCTTAAAATTACTTTACTTATTATTTTCTGCTTCAGCACAGGCCCACTTCCGTTCAAGAACTTTTCTGCTAAATTACACGCTTTGCAAGTTTAATTTTTAAACTTAACATCTGAATAAAATCATAGAACTTTGTATTTTCAAATGTACCCGGGTAATTATTGTACCGTCATACAACTATTAACAGCATCCTTGTTTGAAAATGTTTTCTTATAAAGCCTACAGATAGTTAGAGGTCGTGACAGCTCTCCTAGAGGCATGAAATTTCTATCGCCCGCCCTCTCTAATGCACAAGGTATCGACCATTGAAGCACAAAAGTAATAATAATCACAACAATAAATAAGTTAAAGTCCAGAGGTGTCCAATTGGAAACCAACCATACGGATTATTTGAGCAGTTCCGATTCCACCATTTTCCACATTTACTCCATGGCAGTTCACTCGTAAAAGATGAAAACAAGTAGAAGACACTAAGGCCGAGGATCACGTTGTAATAGACAGACACTAGGGCACTGATGCCAACCATCGCATAACCAAGACCTGCAAACATACAACAACCACCAATCTAAGCAATACGTAACAATGGTACATGGAAAACCATTGAAAACACAAAAAACATTTAGGCTACTGTAAAATCCTAAATGCAGAATCAGATTTTCTAATTCTTCATAGAAATTCACTTGCTTTATGTTATTCAGGATGATATAAAAGTTAACAGTGGCATTGTCATTTTCTGTTTAAAAAATGAGTAACACATTAATAGGAGAATCTGCAGAATGTTATTTTCTCAACTGTAATGTAATGTAATGTAAATCTTCTGTGCTCATCTCCATCGATTCTTCAATATCTGGTTGAGCAACGTCACTGGTTCCATCTTTCTGCTCAAACACAGATTGAAGTTCTCGTTCTACTGCTCGAGTCTCAATCCATTCAATTATTCATTATTACAGTAATTTGAATAGCATCTCTTCAAGGGGACTACTTAGAGGTGCTCCCTACCCCAGCACAGTCAAACAAAACTGTCTTAAGATGAGAGAGGTATGCCTGAGGAGTTCTAGAAATGGAGCAAGACATAAAAAATGGAGGCCATTCCAGGTCGAGGGCCTTCCACAGAAAAGACACAGTTCTCCATAGCTGAGATGAGAGCAAAAGGGACAGAAAGCAGACCTCAATTGGATCTTGGTCCATAGTATCTTCATAAGGCCTAAAAAAATGTTGTGTTTCCGATAACAGAGCTAAAAAAAATTGGGTAGGTAGGTCGGAAAATATTTTAATTTTGGTAAAATATTTTTATGCAGTGACTATCCGAAAAAGTATACCCCACTAGTCTTTTTTGCACGCTGTAACAAAGTACGTGTTCTAAGCAAGTATAAACTGCCTATTTCCCGACTGTCTGCACCTAAAACTGCGTTAGAAACAAGTCCTATTAATTTCATTTTGTTGACGTCTTTTCTGTTATGTCAATACAAATGGGTTTTTTTAAGGTTTAAAATTTTTTTTAAATTTTTATAAAAAAGTTTTAAAATGTATTAAAAAAAATTATAAATTTTTTTACAAAAATATTTGGGTCGCGGCCGTAAAAATGGGTCGGTCGGGTTACCGGAAACACAACCTTTTTTACGCCTACCTAAATCAATTACTTAAATAGCATTATTGCTTTATTCAATACTGTATTCCTCAAACCAGTATCACAACACTAGCATAATAAACCATTAGAACGAAATACAGAATGTGCGCAAAATATTATTTGTGACCAGGCTGCATCTGAATAAAACAATAGGCAGAAGATGGAAATTTTCACCTTTGAATAATGGACAAACTCCCCAGATTGTGATCGGCCCAAGAGCTGCATACTGCCCCAAAGCTAACTCCAGGTAAAAGAGTGGCATTCCCGCAAAAGCCATCATGAAGAAGTATGGAATAAGAAAAGCTCCTAAAACAAAAAAAATAGCAAGTCAGTAATGAACATCACAAATAAATGTTTATTCTCATATTAGAAACAACAAAAAACCTTAATTGAGTTATACTTTACTTTCAAACAATAATGATTTCGCATAAGAACAATATTTTGTACAATGTTCTTAAAAAGAATCACATCAAGCTACTAGTTATGGCAGATAATAATTTAATTTCTTGCCCACCAACACCCCCACTCCGACGCCCACATTTTTTCATTCTCATTTTCACCTTTTCTCTCACTTGGCAATGCTTCTTCTACAGTCTGAACCTACATAGTACATACATGTATAATATTTTACTTAAATTAACAACTGCACATATTAAAGATCTGGAATGCAAGGTCCGAACATCTCTGAAATTCAATCCTTCAACGTTAAAACACTGACATAAAAATTGGCACCAGTGACGCAGACCATAAAATTATTGTACCCTACTCACTTACATGCTCAACATTTATCATGCTTGACATTAATAGAGCATGCTAGCAAATACATATTTACTTAAATGTACGAATAGCATGTGTGTGGGACCGTGGGTGTGTGTGTGTGTGTTGTCATACCTCCTCCATTGATGTAGCAGAGATATGGAAATCGCCAGACATTCCCAAATCCAACCGCATATCCCACCGCGGACAACATAAAGTCAATCTTTGTGCCCCAGGTTTCTCGTTCAGGAATATCAGTCTTTGAATCGGAGGTGGTGTTGTTGCTGGTGGTGGTGGGAGTGTCAGGAACCTGAGACGTTGCAATTGGTTCGGGGTTATCCAGAGGAATGGGAGTGAACGCCCCATTGTCCAATGCAAGACTTTCATTCACTGAATCAAACGATTTCGTCTAAGACAAAAACAATAAATAATGGAAATGGTCCACGTTGTTTCATTTTATTTAGAAACAAATTTCGTATTCATTTTTTGGTCTCTCATAAGCAGTCAATTTTATACTAAAACCTGCATCATTACTTTTTTTTCTTGAAGCTCAGAAGTCCCAGAGGAAAAGAAATGCTCACATCTAAGGAAGTAGGCTAATGACAGAATGCACCAAATATATTAACAAGCATGTCAGTGAATGGGCTGGCGTTACCGACGCACTTCTGTGTAATACCAGGCGATTAATTTAGAAGCTGACGCGATTGATTTTAATCCTGCGCACAAATTGACTATAGGCTACTCAGCATAGGGCCTACTGCGTAACAGACTTTACAGGAATGCTGGCTTGATATGCTCGTGAATAAGCAGGTGCTCTGTACTTAGCTTTACCGTGGTACTTTACAAATTTGAAAAGCTCTTACGACTACAATCACGATTCAATTTAGACAGAATAAACGAGAATAATTTTATGGCTTACTACGGCGGCGTCCATTCCGTACGCTAAAGGCACAACGTTAGAGGACTACTTTGACTACAGTGGAAACGCGATAGTAAACAAGATCGTGTGGTCATTGGGCTAGTAGCGTCTGCCCGGTCTTATTATTATTAAGCATATATGATGATGTATATTATTGCATGGTAACAAAATTTTCCTCCAACCGGTGACCAGCCCACCGTTGACAGCTTCAGCACTGTTGTCCAGCCCAATCAACAGAGAAGACCACCTGTCCACTTCCTGTTGAGCACCTTGCACGTAAGTAAGTAAATATACAACGAGTTCATTCTCAACAATCTTCTTCGTTCAAAGTTAATACCTATAATCGATAGGGCTCGTTCATGGATTCACACAAAGCCAAAGTACTTTGCAAACCTTCACTATATTTCTGGTGTCAGTAAATATTTCCTATGCACTCCTTCTGATGTCCTGACGATCTGGAACAAATTTACTCCCTCCATTCTTGGCTAAACTTTCAGGCAGCGCTAGGTGATTCAAGAATAATTCAAGATAGAGAGTAATGAATACGGTACTAGTCTTTGATGCCTACGCGGTTAGGCTATTACCTATTTCGAGCCAGTAGAATTCATGAAATTATGGAACCATGAGTTTCGTAATTTTCGACATTGGCGATGATTTTCCCATTACCTGTCGCTCTTGTCTATAGTGTATTGGAAAATTTACAGTTCACCATTTCTCTACCGAATTCTGTTTGAACCCCGACTTAATCAATGTTTCATGGACCAAAATTATTGTGTTTTCTGACCTGGGCCTATAAGTTTTACCTCAGTAGCTTTAATCACCTTAACCTACAATCAATGTCAATCATACGGATCTACTGATCACAATAAATCCTTGCATGTAGTTCTACTCACCATAGATTTCACACAACTTTCGACGAGGTGAGGCACTCTGACTATTTTATCAGAGATCTCAAGCTCGAATTCACCAGAGGGTCACAGAAAGATCCATAGGCCTGCAAGCTTACATGAGTTTGCAGGTCACATCATCACATGCGCTAACGGTTCTATTCATTCAGTGACACTACATATACTACATCATTCTGGTGACACAAAGTTTATGCTAATATGGTGGTACAAGCAGCTTGCTTAAGTTTTTTATGTTATATAATAATCTAAATGCTGCATTTAGAGAGCCTAGAGAGGCATGTAGCCTATTTAGTCAAAAAAAATTATTACTATTTTTTATTATTATTATTGTTGTTGCAAGAAAACAAAAGTAAGTTATAAATTTTCACTGTCAAAAAATCAGGAAATTCTTAAGGGCTGCTTGTTTGAGACCCATCGCCTAGATGGATTATACTGGTAGGCCTACCGCTGTAAATTTAGGGCTGCCTGCACGATTAGAATCGCCTAACTTCAAGAAGTGGAGTCATGGAATCAAGTACAACGGTCTTATTTCTGCCATTGTTAACATCATTATATAAAATCATTCTAACTATAAACATTCATTTTCCCTAAAAAAATTCAAAATCAATGATGGCATGGTTTCAAATTGTTCAATGTGAAAACCTAAGGTCCTTACTAATACACATACACATATGCATATATATAATATTTTATATATATATATATATATAATATATATTCGCTTTATTATAAATCCAAACACATGGATCATAATTCATAATAAATTTACAAGGATCATCAACAAAGAATTCCAAGAAATAATGAAATACATATTGAAGATGCAAGGTGAATAAATAAAAAAAATTAAAATTAGCAAATCACATTTCAGTCACATTTTAGTTCACATCTTGTTTTAAATACTCATTATTCAATTCTTTCAGCATTGTTTTGTTGTCTGGGCCTTCTGAGCCTACAAAAAGCGAGTAGAAGAGTTCCCATGCTTTTCCAAAATAGCCTATAGAGTTTTTATTATCCGCCTTAGTATTAGGATGCTTCAGTTGATCAGAGTCTTTTGGAAGATGACGTTTGTCGTTGAGCGTTTCCGCAATCCACTGCAGACCCACTTCAAGCCCGTCTCCTGTTTTACCCGAGGTTGGTATTATGTCTGAAATAAAGATAATAAGATACAGAGTTAGTTTAAAATTCACAATTATTTGTAATTGTAATAAAAAATTTGATCACTTCACAATCGCATTCATAATAATAAACTTTATAACGCATACTTCGATTACTTCATAACAACATATGTATTAACACACTTTTACAATCCTGTTTTCATCACTTCACAATTACCATTGTAATCATAAACTGCATTTTTTAGTGCTTAACAGTAAACTCTTTATCAACCAAACATAACACATTGTTATCTGAAGGGTTGCATGTTTGAGTCCTCTGGACTAGAATCACTAGATGGACAACTGGCAAATGGAGGACTCCTGTACTAATTAAATAATCGCCTAACTTCAAGGTGTGTAATAATGTTATCGCTGTCTTATAATTATTAAGTCGTAGTTGGACCGGGAGAGCTTCTGAGTAGCCTACCTTAAAGAGGCGCTATGTAAAATTTCAAAATAAATAAATAAATAAATATTGGGAATATTCTAAATCTGAGATAAACAACTAAAAGCTGGTCCACACCACCGAGATCATGTCCTACAGAAGAAATATTTCTGTATCATAAGCCTGTTCTAGGCAAATGCAAGGCCTTTGGCTCAAAACGTTTATGTTTGGTAAATGCAGAAAACACCAAACAGCTTCTAAAACTGTCTAATCTGGTGGGAGTCGTGAAAGACATTACGCTGGCTTAGTTTCTGACACCTATTTTACAATCTTACTAAACTTAAAACTGTTCTTTTTGGGCGCTTGAGTCTGGAGCGCCTCTGAGTAGTTTTTTTTACTTGAAGGAGCGCTATATAAATGTCCGAAGGAATGAATGAATGAATGAATGAATGAATCTAAAATACAACTCGTATGCACATTACAGAATGCTTAATCAACTCTGGAGGCTAACAGGATACTGTGCCTTATGCGATCGCTGATCAGTGATCATGCAAAACATTGACTACCTTGCCATCTCTGAGGCAACTTCAAACTCAAGTCTTTGCATTTCATTGCAAACCATGATCGCTCAATCAACATAGCCATTTGACAGTCTGACATTATTTTAATGTCCTGTTGACATAATTGAATTATGCTACTACTCAAAAATTGCAACATTTGTAACAATACTTATGACCTTTTGGATTGTTTTACTGAAACCAGCTAGATATGTATTCAGTGATTATTGACATTTGAACTGTTTAACCCTTTGACTTGCCAGCGCGCTTTAAAGCGCGGTTTTCTATAAAGGATGTATTTTGACTTGCCAGCGCGCTTTAAAGCGCGCTTTTCTATAAGGATGTATTTCGACCGCATATTTACATATATACATACATATACATACATGTATACATACATATATACATACATACATACATACATACATATATACATACCCGGTACATACATATAATATACATACATACATACATGCAATCATACATATATACATACATACATACATACATACATATACATACATACATAAATACATACATACATACATACATACATACATACATATATACATACATACATATATACATACATACATATATACATACATACATACATACATATATACATACAGTGTCTGCTCAAGGCTATGACTACGACCGTAAACCAGTTGACAACATGATTGTGCGAACCGTAAAGTGCTACCGTTTCTTCCGAGGCGCTGCAGGAAAACATACATACATACATATATACATACATATATATATATATACACACATACATACATATATATATACATACATTCATACATACATACATACATACATACATACATATATGCATACATACATACATACATACATACATATATACGTACATACACATATATATATATATTTATATAAATATATACATACACATATATACATACATACATACATATATACATACATATATACATGCATATATATATATACATACATACACACATACATACATATATACATACATACTTACATATATATATATATATACACATATATACATACATACATACATACATACATACATACATACATAGGCCTACCTTTTCGCGCAAAAACATAACGGCAAGTCAAAGGGTTAATAACCTAATTCACTGCTAACAAAGAGAAACTTGAGATGTATAAAGCAATGCTTACGACAGTGGCGCCTGAATTTATGCAGTTCGAGAGCTTCACTGATTGCTGTTGGGCTTTTCGCATTCGGCAAGTCTTGTTTATTGGCCAAGATCAAGAAGAGTGAATCCCGCAGTTCATCCTCGCAGAGATACGACTTAAAATCATCGCATGCTTCACTCATCCTCTCGTGATCATTGCTGTCTATCACATATATTAGTACTCGAGTGTTTGCAAAATAATGACGCATCAGCGGCCGCTGAAAATGAATAAAAGAATATTATATTACAGAAGAGATCTGTAGCGTAACATTATGGTAAAGAGACTACCAATGTATTAAACATGTATGTACACCCTTGATATGCCTTATTGAAGTACCATAGTCCACTCTACATTTGATGCTTTAAAACTAACATTCAGACATCTGATCGAATCTGTCAACTCCACATTTGAGCTGATGTGAGTGAACCTGGTGCTCACCCCCACCATTCAGGAACAGATATTAAACCGGACATTTACTTCCTCACTGAAATACATATAAAGCAGTTCGTTTTATATAATATGCACAAGATTTTCTATTCCACATATTCTATTATATTTAAGGACGTGTAGAGCGCGTCTCACAGTACAACCTAATCAGAGGTGCTCCCAGTGACAAATGATAAGAACCCCTTGAAAAAAAGTCTTAAGAGAACCCGCAGAAACAGTAGTGCCCCAGATAAGATATTAGCACTGCATGAGTTACAGCAGGAAGGTCATTCATAGCTAAGTGCCAACACAGGCATTAACGATTTAACAGGTGCTGTGGCACTGCGAGACCAAAGTGCTAGAAGAGGCATCAAAGAGTGGAGGGATGTCCAGAGGCAGTTGAGATAGGTCTACTGATCATAGAGGCAGCTCGTTGAGTTTTACCCAAAAGCATTTAACAAGAAAGCGAACATTATACATTACCGGTATATTATATACAACACATTGAAAGGACAGAATGAGGAAGAGATAGAATAACCAATTTTGGAAATACTTACATGTAGCTCAAAGGCAAGAAGCTGTACAGGGAGATTTAGGATTTTAAGCCAGAATTAGTGTAGGCCTATGTCATAGATCACTGGGAAAGAGGACCTCATGATAAAGTTTTCAGTATCCTGGATACTGTAATTATTACCAGTAGTGATAATTATTATGATACATGTATGCCAGCCATCAGTGTATAAATAATTTTATACTTAAGAAACTGCTTACTATTTGATCTATGTATGATCACAAGACAAAATATAAGTATCTTACCTTTTTATCCCTGAAACCAACATCCCATGCTGTGAACGTGAGCTTTCCATGTGTTAATGTCTCAACATTGAAACCTAAAAATAGATTTGCAAATTTTACGATATAGTGAGAAAAATCTTAGTCAATAAAAGTGTAAAAATAGTTGATCAGGCATCCAAAGTAGGCAAGTTGAGTCATTCATGATATGTGTTTAAAATAGATTATCAGTTAATTAATCTTTCCATGTTCATGTTATTTCTTTAAATTGGAAGATTGATCCATAATGGCCTTTAGAATAACATACAATCATCAGGACAGCAAAAAGGAAACCAGGATGATTTTATTTAAGATAGGTAGTTAAACCATGCAAGAATTAATTTACCTATTGTTGGTATTGTTTACCTATTGTTGGTATTGTACAGACAACTTCTCCCAACTTCAGCCGATACAGAAGAGTTGTCTTGCCAGCAGCATCGAGACCTGAACATGAATTAATGCATTTTACAGTGAGCACTCATTTTAATACAAAAAGATAATGTTTGATCCAAAACAGGTCATAGGTATTGCTAAAGAAACATGGATGCAATCAACTGTTGTAATATATAATCACTCAAGACAGTTAAAACATACTAATTAATCAACATCCTTGCTTGCCCACTCAAACCACAATCCAAACTCTCAAGATTTTCTTCAGTAGGCCTAATCCTAATTAAACAAAATAAGCATAATTAAACAAATTAATACTGTCCAGAGGGCATACATGTATCTAGCATGTATGTATGTATTAGCACTTGTTATGGATATACCGCCCCTTCAAGATATCTACTCAGAGGCGATCCTGACGACATCGCAGACACTGAATCGGAGTTTCACGACGAAGCTCATGAGCAATTGCGAGTGAAGGACTTGCTCAGGGTCCCTTGAGAAATCCTGCATTATTGTATAGTCCTAATACTAGGCCTACCGCTGATGCTACTACAGTGCTACCGTAGGCCTATTGCCACAAGCCCACAACCATACTACAACTAATAATAAGTATCACTATCAGTAGTAGGCCTACAGCTCATAGGCCTATTTATTGTTATAGGCCTAGTTGTGATTAATTTATTATAACTTTATAAGTGATAATAAGTCTGACCTGCCAACAGAATCCGTATTTCTTCAGATTTTCCGAACAATCTGCCTATTATTCCACCCATGATTAATTTCACGAGCCTTAGTTATATAATTCGATCGGGAGTTCGATACTGGCAAGAGATCGCTGTATTTCCCACAAAGGTTCGTTCAAAAATATCGGAAATTGAAAGATCTTTCAAAGTTATAGCAGTGCAATCGCCAGGGCCGGATTAAGCAATGTCGGGGCCCTGTTCGAGAATTTTTGTGGGGGCCCTGTTCGAAAAATTTTTGCGGAAAATTTGTAAAATTTTTCAGAAAAATCATACCATTTCATCCGCCAAAAAAGTTGATGACCTTTTTTTTTTTTTTTTTTAGTCATTCGCAAAAATTTTGGGAAAAATAGCCGTGTAGCCGAAATTTGCTAAATTTTTTTTTTTTTACACATTTGTGGGGGCCCCCTAAAGTGTGGGGGCCCCTGTTCGGCCGAACATGTTGAACATGCCTTAATCCGGCCCTGGCAATCGCTATAATATTTGTCTGTTACAGTAGCCTATAGTAGGTGTTAATTCACGCATCACTGTTGACGACGTTTTCGGTTCCACGCTGGAAGCCCGCGTTTATGTCAACGAGCTGTAATAGCCCAACACTGTCAGAGAAAAAAATAGATCAATTCGACCTTTACGTTTTAATTATAGAAACAATTTTATTGTAGTCTAGGATTACTACAGTGACCGTTTGAGTGAAGGTTCGTTTTGCAGTGCGAGCGCTCTGTCCAATTGTTCCAATCGGTTAATATTTCGGGCTGCAAAGCATCGACTAAGTTTGCTCTATGCGACATAAGTCTGTGGGCGGGGCATTGTTGTATCGTTGCTATTTATTAATAGAAAGCGTGTTTGTAGGCCTACATAGAAATATTCTGGAAAAACCACGCGACACAAATAGACAACATCCGTCTTAAAGACATTAGGCCTAGTCACAGACTTAATAATCATGACTTTTTGTGGGCTTCCATAGACAGTGCAGTAGACCGCCTAGGACCTATCTGAAGAAATAGCCTACTATCAGTTGCTCAAAATTTAATATCCAGTAAGAGCATAACGAGCATTTATGGAATCGACTGATCGGGAAGGCTTAGACCTAGGCCTATACGTTATCGTTCACTCTGACCAGTGTGAAATCAGGATTTTCTGTCACTGGAATGTATCCAGTTTTTCGTCATATTTTCAGTGACGATGAATTTTTTATCGACGATCGTAATATCTACGTGACCAAGAGTGCATCACCAGAAACACCTTTCTCAAACAGAGCTGAAGTTGAAGAATTGGCGACTGGTAATAGACTGATAGGCATAGGCTACTATATAGGGCCTACTACACAGGGGGTGGTTGATCAACATTAAAAATTCTGTAGATCCTGTAGGATATATGATTATTAGCCTATAGACCTATTTAATGCATTGCCATCATAATATTACCATCTAATGCTGTCACTTTTATCACCTTACAGAGCAGCAATAATTACTAGGCTTACGGCCTATGCTTGATCGTGATGCACCTTTCATAGGCCTGTAGGCCTATAATAATTATTATGCATCAATATTCAGCATCAGTACAGTTTACGTAGATACAGATGAATGATAGCCTTAAATGTACGTAACTATGGCCGTTGGACTTTCGATCATTCACACTTTATTCATGCAGGGCAGCAGGGCTTAAGCCTTTAGAACCGGTTAGCAATCGTAGTTGGCTCTACTCTATTCGATGCCAGATCTGCATTGCGTGGGAGTGGGATTGGACGATTGGATGCCCGAGGCAATGGACAACGAAGCACAGACCATGCAGTCGCATATGTCGATGGTCAGATGCCAATCATTGCCGCTTAATCCTTAATGGCTTGGATGCGGAGGCAGAGAACGGAGAGGAAATCGATGCTGACTGCTGCTGCTGCACCAGCACACACACACACACACACACACACACACACACACACACACGCACGCATGCCGACGCATTGACATGATGCAGTGCATCTAAGAGGCGGTTATAATATGGTAATACTGGCCTTCAAAGGTAAAGGTAGAGATGCCTAGACAGCCTTGTGCAATACGAGCAGGTGCGCGCAATACTCGGCTGAAACTGCATGACAGCTCGCAGGCGAAATGGCGAATTATAGGCCTATAGCCTATTAAAATTCATTGTATTAGCGCAACATATGGAGGACATAATAATAATAATGTGAACTATAAGGGCAATTAATGTAGCAGGAGATTGGTCTATGTATCTGGCGCTCGTTAGGGCCTAGTCAAAAAACAGGCGAAAGAAAACAGAAGTTTTGACATCAAGCATCGTCGTCTTCATCGCCTTCGTCGTTGTCGGCATCAACAGCATCATCATCAACAGCAGCAGCAGCAGCAGCAGCATCATCAACAGCATCAGCATCAACAGCAGCAGCATCAACAGCAGCGTCCGCAGCATCAGAAGCTTCGACGTCGCACTTGAGTCTGTGAATCTTGTTATTGTTAGCATTTCATTTGCACTGAAGAAATCTTTAATTTTATAACTTCGTCGTCGTTGTCATCCCAACCACGTGGTCGTCATCACCGCTGTGTTGCTATCGTCATACGGTAACATTATTATACATTTTATTTCGTCAAAGTGAGACCTGCAATGCCCTGCATGCCATGGCTTGTTCTGTAATTGTACATTGTACATGCATGGCATGAATAATATATATATATATATATATATATTATATACATACATATATAGTCTCATGATATCTCATCACTTAAGTACCCGGTAGGCCTATAGAGACGTGTAAACAATCAAGGATGAAAGTCCACTTGCTTACTATAGGCCTAGCTGTGTCTTTGTTGTCAAACTATAATGTACTTTGTCTGCTTGGTCGTTCTTAGACTTTTCGACCAGAGGATAAGAATAAGACTTAGTGTCTCGAAGAATATAAGCTAATCGATGTCAACAGAAATGATGGATGACAAAGAAATCAGACAATGTAATTCCGATGATGTCAACAGAGTAGAAGTGTGCAAGAATGGAACAGATGATGCACTTCCTGTTGTCTATATATCGCGAACAGACACATTCAGCGCTTCTCATCGACTACACAGGTAGCCTACACTAACTATATAACCTATCAGTAGCCTAGTAGGAACAATATCCTATGCATGTAGATTCTGTTTCAGATAGTTACTTCAATACACTGTAGGCTAGCATAGGCCTACTAAATAATATCAGTACATGTATAGGAAATATCCCTTATCAATTATAGTTAGACCATTAGCATGATAGGTGCTTGAAGTGGCGCTATATAAATGTTCAATTACAATTACAATTACAATTAAGGTATTCAAGTATAATAATTGGCCTACACATAATTATGCTGATAGGCCCCTATAGTACTATAGTACAATAGGCCTAATAGTAGCAGTGCTGTCTGGTGCAGGTTGTTTTGGGCCAAGTAGCCTATCTACATGTTCAGGGATGTTCTGTATGCGTGAGATGCAAATACCGGTACATAGGCCCTAATTAGTTTTTTTTATTGTAGCCTTTTGTTGTCTGATGAAGAAAATAGAAAGACTTACGGGCCGTGCAACAACCCGAATGGCCATGGCCACAATTATAAAGGTATATGTTCAGTTCTTCGACTTGATCGTCGAACTTATAATTATGCTCAGAGCATAATGAACATGGACCCTAATTAGTGGCAGTGAGGCTAAGCCTATATTTAAAAGACTTGACCAACCAACCATCTTTAATTAAGCGAATAATCGAATAGAAAGGGATTCTGGTTGCAAACAGAGTTTGATACATTATTATAGCTCCAGGAAATGCAATAATCAGATGTAATAAGTAAGACGACAGGCGAGATTATAGGCTATAGCCTAAATCAAACCCAAGTCCTGAAAATTACTGTGTCCTCGGCGATGAATGAAGATAAAATAGGAAGATTGACACCAGTTTATAAGTTGGAATTCCATGTTTGCTATGCATAATCGTAGGCCTATATCATCATTATCATCGTCGTCATCATCATCATAATCATTATTATCATCATCATCACCGCCACCCACCACCATCATCATCGTCATCATCATCGTCGTCGTCGTCATCATCATCATCGTCGTCGTCATCATCATCATCATCATCATCATCATCATCATCATCATCATCATCATCATCATCATCATCATCAGCAACAACAACAACATCGTCATCAGCACCAACATCAACGTCGACATCGTCGTCGTCGTCGTCAAAACATTGATCGGCCTTCGTTCTCTGACCGTTGAGCTAAGAATAGCACTCGACTGCACGAGAGATAAACGTAAACAGACGGTAGGCCTATACAGGGTGGCCCATAAGTTTTTGTTCAACTTTGAAGGCCCATAACTTAGGCAGTTTAGCAAGTAAGTGTATGCTTAATGCATCAAATTAAAGGTCGTTATATCAGCTATAAGTCCGACAAATTTCATTACGGTAGCTTGCACTACGCGCCATATAATTATTGTGTACCGCACCTACCTTGTTTTCTGACGTAAACAATACTTTCATCATTGCGCCGTGAACAGAAGATGACAGCTTTGAAGGCCTATAACTTAGGCAGTTTAGCAAGTAAGTGTATGTTTAACGCATCAAATTAAAGGTCGTTATATCAGCTACAACTGGTCAAAAATTTACATTTTTAGCTTTAATGATAATTGCGTAAAACTACTGTACTGAATATGTATCAGTTTGCAATGATTTTAATTCGTCTATCTTGCAAAACACAATACTTGGAAAATTAGTCTTTGCAAGTTTGCATTATTGATAGCCATTAAGAAATCCAAGAATTATTTAATCAACTAAATATTCACTGTGTCTTCCACGAGCTCGAATGACTGCATGAATGCGACATGCCCATTGATCTATGGCCCCAATGATGAGTTCCTGGCTGATCTCAGTCCAGCAACGAGTGATGACGCGCTTCAGATGCTCGACGTTTAGGCTACTATCCGTTCACGATAAACCCGTTGCTGCAAAGCCCCCCAGATTGAGTTATCAACTGGGTTTAAGTCAGAGCTATTAGGCGGCCAGTTATGTGGTTCGATGAACTCAGGAACGTTCGCGTTCAAAAACTCCACGGTATGACGAGAACGATGAGCTGGAGCTCCTTCTTGCTGAAAAACGAAGTCATTTCCAGACTTCAAACGCATATCTGGCAGTAATCCACGTCCAAGTACCTCATCACAGTAGTACACGCTGTTCACTTTGGCCTTGGGTGTCACAAAGAATGGAGCAGTTTTGCCGAGATTGGAGACAGCCACTGAAACCATGACGCTTTGAGTAAAGTGCTTACGGCCTTTCAGAAGTCAACGAACGAGGACGGCCAGTAACAGGTTTACGTTTAGAACTTGCACTCGCGTCAATTTGTCTAATTAATCGGTTGAGATTGATTTTACTCCAGTTTCTAGCAGGAAATTCATTCATCATTTGATATGCGTTTAAATGTTTTTGAATTCTTAAAATTCAAATCAAAGTCCTGACATCTTCTGTTAACGGCGCCAAGATTAAACTATTGTTTACGTCAGAAAACAAGGTAGGTGTGGTACACAACAATTATATGGCGCGTAGTGCAAGCTACCGTAATGAAATTTGTCGGACTTATAGCTGATATAACGACCTTTAATTTGATGTATTAAGCATACACTTACTTGCTAAACTGCCTAAGTTATAGACCTTCAAAGTTGAACAAAAACTTTTGGGCCACCCTGTAGATACCTAGACTAGGGCCTACTTCCGCTTAATTCCGACCATGTGTCTCACAACAGCAAACTTCGGGTGTCAGTCATTGATCAGTCATTGGTCACAGTTAAGCAGTTAATTAAATCAAATAAACATCGTGCAACCACGTGTGCACTATAATTGAGTACCAGTTAAATTAAGGGTGCAAACGATCTGCAGACCCTTATTCAGGGTCCAACACTTGCCTAATATATAATTTATAACTGCGGTTTGAAAAACTCTTTCCTGTAGGCCTAAGTCTTCTGACTTAAACTGTTTTATTTACTTTTTAGTTAAAGTGACAATAAGAGGAAAGGTGAGTGTCATCGAATCTTCTCTGTCTAGTGGCCTATAATAATTATTATGGTTACAAACTTAATATAGCCTATTATGATATGCAATGCCTAATAAGGCGTCAATAGGCCTACTTGTGTTTGATATACCCATTTTATACACCATTCTGTATACCGGTACCTTTTACAAATAAAGTAGTCAATTATAGGCTACAATAAGCGAGAGTAATAATGACTAAGACAGTGAAAACTACTTAAAGTAGGGCCTAATTTTAGAAACAATGAGACTGATCATGAAGTTTGCAAATGAACACATTCAGATTAACGGCGTCAAGAACGCTCACTGGGTGCGCTTCTGAAAGGCTCCTGTCGTATGAAGAGCATCGTAAATTGTTGTAAAATACAATACAATACAATTAGTACAGCATGAGCCATGAACGCAACCTTTGCTCTTTTCTAAAAAAAACTCCTTGAAACCATTTTCTTAGATCTTGGTAATAATTATAGTGACGCTGTATAAAATATTTGCAATTGCAATACCACTTAGCCAAATGTGTCAAAATAAAAACAATAGGTGGATGGTCGTTGCATTATTGTGTGACTATTGTTGTGTTACTATTGTTGTGTGACTATTGTTTTGTTACTATTGTTGTGTTACTACGACGACAGGTCGATCCGGTGACTGGAATGGTTCTCAATCTCAAAGAACTCGACCAACATATGCAGGTATAAAGATTTACAAACAAATATTCCAATGATTGATTAGTTGTCGGACTACCTCCCTTGGAGTCCCCTCCGGTTCCAACCATTCGCACTTGGTTAAGTTGGTTTAGGTGTCACTGATTTGATTCATAAACCGATTTAGACGACAATTATTGGTGATATTGAATAAATCAGACGACGATGTCGCTTGAAATTGGAAAACGAGAGAAAATGACTAATAATTAAGCAATGTCCTATTAGTATAGATTGTCTGAACATGAAACATCGAAACTGACTCAAAGACTTCAATGCAACGTTTCCATTCAGTGCATCAATCACAATGAATCTTTGACCGTTTTCAGATGATGCATATAGACTATCCGACCTAAAGAATTGCCAATTAAAGACACAAGACTATAGTAAAGACGATTATTCAGGACGATGGGATTATATGCAGTTATTTCAGTGCAGTTTTGCATGCTATAGGCTACGCCAACATATTAAGTCAAACGCCAGATATAGTCTGCGCTATGTTGGATGTAATTCAAAAATCTATGTGATTAATGTGCTTGCATCGAAGTACCCGACCCCATGGTAACCCGTGGAGCGCGGTGATGCAGTGTGTATGTTCGTCGCCTTGCAGCTGAAGGGTTGCCGCGTAGGGAACTTGGGCAAGTCCTTCATTCGCAATTGCTCAGCGCTTGAGCGTCAAACTTCGATTCAGTGTCCGTGCTGTAGTCGGGAGCGCATCTGAGTAGTAATCTGGAAGGGGCGCTATGACAAGTGCTCATACATTCGCACTTCATGACATTTGCTTGAATGTTCTCGGTTCTGGTGCAGCTTAATTTTAATGCCGATCCTATAACTTCTATGACGCCAATATGTATTAATGCTCACAGCATCGGTCGATGGTTGTTATTCAGAATAACACCTAAACTCTAAGCTTATACAAGAAGCTTCTGTCTGTGCAGGTTGCCATAAAGGATTTGATGGATCACAAGAACATCGACAAAGACGTCCTGTATTTCAAAGATAAAGTCAGGTACGACCTATATACTTTGCTTTGACATAGATTTCTTTAAGTCTGCTATAAATCGTGCGACTCCAAGACAGAAGACATGCTATAGGCCTATACTGGCAAATAAGTATTAATAATAGGCCGTCGTATAGTGAACGAAGACTTGGAAGAGGCTGTTGATTTTGTGCATTGCTGACAAAAAGTAATAATATAGTATTTTGGTATAAGCCTACGTCGTAATCTCGAGATTTATACATCACCTCCAAAGGCCCAGCTCATTCTCAATCGCTTAAGCAAAACATTGTCATTTGGGGTGAAGCACCGTGGGGGTGTTTATATAGACCAAGATTCAAAGAAGTGAAGCAGTCAGTTAATGACCAGCAAGAATTTGATTTGACCTCATAGGCCTAGCCCTATATTTATTGCAAACGGCCTAGAATTTTTTAAATCCAAGTACACTGGAGTATATACAAAGATCTAAATTCTATTTCCGACGATCCGATTATATCACTTCTATTGCGCCACCGCTTCAACTGCTCAAGACCATCGATATTAGGCCTAGATAATCGTTCTGTCAGTTATCTCGACGCTCCACCAAGTTTTCATTTCTATGTAGGCTATAGGACCTAAGCTTATTTGAAGCGCATAGGCCTAATGGTTCCAAGAGTTGACTGCATGGTCTCTGTTTTACTTTGTAGTTCAGCAGAAAATATCTGCGTGTTCATCTGGAATAACCTGCAGCGGCTTTTGCCTAAACCGGATCTTCTCTACGAAGTGCGTATCTATGAGACGGATAAGAACACCGCTTACTACAGAGGAGAACTTGGATAGTTAAAGGATTCACATCATCACATGGAATTCCGACAATTTTAGGTCTCAATGAATAACTTTAGGCAGTAGAACTAGGCCTACTATAGGCTATAATATGACACACCCTGTTGAGCCACGTATAAATGCATAGGCATAGGCTTATATCTGTTGTCATGGTCTGATTCATTCTAAGTGTCATAGGCCTATTTACAACTTAAGCACCTGTGGACCACAGTGTTAAAACAAACCCTTGTTTTGAAAAGCGTTTTCATAAATCTATGGCACATGTCTGCAACGTAGCCTATAATCGCTCTGTCCAATAAACTATGAAATTGACGCCGATTTTGGCGTCTATTGCATTATAAATTTTTCTTTTCTTAGAGTGGAAAACGATTAATTTTCCTCCGGATGAAGATACATCTTCAAAATAAAAGGCCTACGGGTCCTACTTGAAATTTGTTTCGAATCCAACCTTAATGCGCTTCGCATTATGACCCCGTCGACAATAAACTAAATACTAGGCCTAGGCCTACATGTTCTGGGTATAGTCTTATCATTAATTTGTATGCGAAGCATCCGAAAACACTAGCAACCAGCGCTGTCAAGGCCGTAGCTAGGGGGTGTTTTGGGTGTTTGAACACAATCCAAAATGAAAAACGTAAAAAATACTATAACGCTTTTTCTAGCACATGATGTAAAAACCATGAAATAAAACCATGAAAACACCCCCGAAATGAAACAACAAAATTTCGATCGAATGACTAAAAAAGGTCATCGACTGTTTTTTGCCGGGAAAATACTGTGGTTTCCTCAGTTTTCTTGGTTTCCCGAGATTTCGAACTGGACGACAAAAAATCATCAACTTTTTGGCCGGGAAAAAAATAGTATGGAAAAAAGGTCATCAACTTTTTTGGGCCGAGGAAAAAAATTTCGGCGCACGAAGAACACCAGCCGAAAATCCTGGCTACTGCCTTGAGCGCTGTACCTTAGGCCCCTCTAGTAGAGCATGAAACAGAGAGACTATGAGCCTATAATTATGAGATCTTCCGGCCTTGATAAAATAGGCCTACACCAGGCCATCGTATGTTTCAGAAAATAATTTATGTCATCCGTTACGTTTAAAATTTCCGAGTATTTATACGGTGTTTCTGCGAAACATCTCATAGGAACACCGAGTCTGTGTAGACACATCTTAAGAGAACAGTCTTTAAGTGCTGACAAAATAATGTCGTTTTGTTTCTTAACCTAACCACAGTTAAAGAAAGCAGTTTTCAAGTGTTGAAAAAATCATATTTTATGTCTGCTGTTCTTTTACCATCCTTATTGCAAGACGCGCAGTGTGAGAATTGTGGAACAAGAACTGAGGCGGGGTTGGACTATGAGTCTATCCACCTGGAATTGGGGTGTGGAAAAATAGACCTTACCATGCATGGTGCTCTAAGAAAGATTGGGGGGTTGAAACCCCCAACCCCCGGCAATTCTCACCCTGACGACGCGGTAGGGATAAATATAATATTATAGGGGACGAGGGATACTGGTGGCATTCTCACCCTGTTAATAAACCTATACTGTAGAAGTCCAATGACAAAATCGTGGCTTTAATATCGACATTGCCATATCAAAGATGATTAGTGTCGCCCTCTTCCTTTGTCCACGCTTGGGACTGGCACTGGCAGAGTGCAACCAGTGGCGGAGTTGGTCTGGATCTTCTTGCTCCCTGGACTATTATAGGTCAACACCCGACGTTTGACGTGGTTGGTCCCTTCATCTGGAATGGCCTTCCTTCTTCACTAAGGACTAAACTATAGTGATTCATGCTCATCGGCTTATCGTTCTTTAAAGGCATTTATTTCCCCACACAGGGCCTGCTAGCACCTCTGAATTATAAGCTAGATCGAATAGCTATTCTGAGAGAGGCGCTATGTAAATCTATGGATATGACACGACGTCCTAGAACTGGACCACCCTTGTATATTGGTGGAAATATTTCCATCTTTGGGTCGTTGGTTGTGGAAGACCAACTGTACCTGGGTTGTGGAAATTTCCACGTTTTTCAACAGTGTACATGTGAAATTGTGGTTCGATGCCAATACATGTAATTATATTATGATTGCATGCCCTGCTTGTAGGCTTCTTTAAATAAGATGAATATCAATTTTAAAAATTGCAGTTGGTTTGACGTAGCCTATACGGAATAGTTGGAGACAGGCAGCCATAAATCGTCAAGTCTTTGTCTATTAATCATAATATTTCTAATGAGTAATCACTTTTTTCTTGGGCCAATGTGTTCTCTCTCTGTCTCACTCTATTTGTCTCTGCATCTCTGTCTGTCTGTCTCTTTGTCTTTCTCCGTATATGTATATGCCACTCTATCTCTTTCTTTGCTCCACTCTGTCTCCAAATGTGTGTGTCTCAGTTTGCTTCTGAAAAAGCTTTTTCTATGCAAAAAGTTGCCGAATAAAAACGACGAAACAAGAACGGCTTTCAATGCAGCCTATACTCAATGAAAAATAATCGGAGAGCGTATGATTCATTTGTATAGGCGTATGAGGCGGGGTCCAGGGGTGGCAAATGCCCCCAAATTTCGGGCAAGTCTGGTTTTTTGGGAAAACACAGTCCCCGACGACTAAAAAAGGTCGTCAACTTTTTTGCCGGATATATTTTTCGGGCAGAAGTTCAATCTTTCCCCCCCCTGCTAAAATCTCCCGTACGCCTATGTTCATTTGGAACTTTGAAGATTTTTGCCGAAATCATAATTTATTATCTCCATTGCACAGTGATGGCACTGCACGCCATTCATCAAGCTAGACACATTGGAAGTGTTACCACTCTAGACGAGACAAGTCCTTGAAGTTGTGACTCAGTTTACAAGCATGTGCGTGCATACGATCACTCGATCAGATATAGAAAAATAGAGGCGGACAGGAAGAGAAATAAAATTGGTGGAATATAGAAAAAGAGAGAAGAAATTAAGACGCAGGCATGCAGGCAGGCACAGTCGGAGAATAATTAAACGATAGAACAGAAGGCGTAACTTCACACGAGATCCGAGGACAGTGGCGCGATTATAATTACATAACTTACTGTCTGCGATGACTGCCTGCAAAAATTGTCAAAGAAGGTCCCTTTGATACTTTAGTCTGTTAGCCCTAAGTGCGAAAATGTTGAGTAGGTCTACTTATACCCCGCAGTCGATCGAGTCGTGGGCTACGATCGACTTGACTCGGCCGACGATCGACTCGATCGACTTCGTCGACTCGCCGACCTTTTCACGACTCGATCGACTTGGCTCGGTCGACGATCGACTCGATCGACTTCGTCGACTCGCCGACCTTTTCACGACTCGATCGACTTGGCTCGGCCGACGATCGACTCGATTGACTTCGAGTCGACTTGACCTAGTTTTGTCTCTTGCTCACCCCTGCAGTTATATGATCTCAAAATGAAATATGCATGACGTCACACTAAGCCTAATTTCGTATTCTCAGTGAATTTATAGTAGATGTGCACTGTAATCGTAGTGACGTCACAATAGGCCTCGTTTAGATTCTGTAAAATTAATAAGTTTCAAAAATTATTACGGTTGATCTGCGTAATAATCGAAGTGACGTCACAATTCGTCTAGTTTATACTCTCAAAATGCTCTTCTTTAATAGTAGATATAGTGACGTCACAGTAGGCCTTGTTTATATTATCAAAATGCACTTCTATAATATTACATTTTGTATCATAATCGAAGTGACGTCACAATAGGCCTAGTTGTTTTAATTCTCGAGGTGAACCTGTAATAGGCCTATAATAGTAAAAATTGCATCATAATCAGAGTGACGTCACAATAAGCATGGGTCTAGTTTTGTATTCTCAAAATTAATGAAATTATATGATAGTAGATCTGTATCCTGATCGAAGTGACGTCATAAAAGGCCCCGTTTTATATTCTCAAAATTACCATCTACATATAATAATTTATACAGGCCTAAATGTATCCTGCTCATTCAGGAGCGGATCCAAGAAGGCAATCCGGCCATGCCCCTCCATTCGGACCCTCCTCCCATCAGTTTTCAAGAAGCTGTAAATCAACGCAACGGGAACAGGAAGGTGAGAGAGAAACTAGCACATGACTAAAAAAGTCATCAGATTTTAAGTAACCGGAGTTGCCACGAGTTTTTAGAAGTTTTTGGGCGAAAGACTAAAAGAAGGATTTTTCCACGGAAGACCAACAAAAATTTTTGTCGGCCCAAGACCAAAAAATGTGACCCCCCCCCCCCCGTCAAAAATTTCTGTATCCGTCTCTACTGGTTCAACTCAAATCGAAAACGTACTTCTATTAACTTTCACAGTTCCACAAACACGAAATCGTCAGCTGTCAAAAGGGTCATTAGCTGCACTCGTGTGGAAAAACTGAATTACGTCATTATATCATGTAGTTCACTTTGAGACTTCAAGAAATAGTAG
This sequence comes from Lumbricus rubellus, assembly GCA_945859605.1. Classification (NCBI taxonomy): domain Eukaryota; kingdom Metazoa; phylum Annelida; class Clitellata; order Crassiclitellata; family Lumbricidae; genus Lumbricus; species Lumbricus rubellus. The sequence goes on along the minus strand of OX243811.1, from coordinate 54,068,916 downwards.
GCTTAAGATAAATATTTTAAGTGAAGTCCAGTCGACGGAGATCGACTCGACTTGCAAGTCGACGATTTTTCGATCGACTCGACTTGGCATGTCTCATGATCGACTCGACTCGCAAGTCGATCGAGTCGATCGAAAAAAACTCACGATCGACTCGACTTGCAAGTCGATCGAGTCGACGATTTTTCGATCGACTCGACTTGGCATGTCTCATGATCGACTCGACTCGCAAGTCGATCGAGTCGATCGAAAAAAACTCACGATCGACTCGACTTGCAAGTCGATCGAGTCGACGATTTTTCGATCGACTCGACTTGGCCGAGTTATGATCGACTCGATCGATCGACTCGATCGACTGCGGGGTATAGGTCTACTTCTGCGATGATGCGACGAAATGGGATGCTACGCTCAACATAGGCTAACGTTAACATATGACACAACATAGCACAACATAAGATTTAACAGGTTATAATCGTTCGCTCACAACTAATACATGTATACAATTTCACTTCATCTATATAAATAAAAATGAAACTTTCCAATAGTTCCTGTTACTACCACGCCGAAACTCACGCACCGATTCTTTTGAAAATTTACCAAAACCTTCCATTCAAATAGCACCGTGTTTTAAGATTTTTTCATCCGAAAACACGCAATCGTTTCCACAAAAAGTGAACTTTGCAATCCGTTCGTCCGCCATTTGCAAATTAAACACGTCCAACACGGTTCCCAGATTTCAGAAAGGCTGTCTCCAAACACAGCAAACGAAACATCAATGAGGTGGCGTGCTGTGACGTCATAAGCGAGTCGCGATTAAATTACCAAAGAGGCCGCTTTTAGGCCTTTTCCCAAAGCGGCCTTTGGGCTTGGAATGGACGGTGCGACACGGTGGGAAGAGAGCGGAGGGGGAGGGGGAGGGGGAGGGGAGGGGAGGGGGAGGGGAGGGGAGGGGGAGGGGGAGGGAGAGGAGGAGGGGAGCCTCTTTTCAGCCACAGCAACGCGTGGCCGGGGTCAGCTAGTTTTATATATAATGGTTAACCATTCCAGCTATAGGCGAATGCCGAAATGTTCAATTCGATTCAATTCATTCTAGTTTTCTCTTATTGCCCAATGCCCATGCATGAGAGTTTTGAATTTTCGATATAGACCTCTCATCAAAACCATTCCATAAACTTAAAACTCTGCAGGATTTCTTTTTTATGGAAACTTTAGAAATGCGTGCACAATCCATTCTTCTCCTTCCCATCCTCTGTGATAAATTACTCTCAGTCGCATGACAATGAGCTCTTTTACTATTTTTTAACTGCACAGAAGTGCTCTTACAACTGAACTGTATAAATCCATTTAGCACTACACATTTTAAAACTGCACGAAGAATATGCCCGGTAAGGCTGTAACTCTGGCACTAAAGAAGGAATTTTAATCTAAAGACTGATTTGGTTACTATAATTAAGTCATTATCATGCACACGAAGCAAATTCTCTAGCGACATTCTTTCTAATCTATTATAGCCTACATCGTCAAGGTTGAATCCGATCCCCTTGTAAAGTTGACTTGACGGAGTATAGCGAGCGAAGAGGAACCGAATCGTTCTGTTGAGATATAAAGCAGGTGCTGCGCTCGTGTGCCGCCAATGATGCCAGTCGTAATAGCATTCAATTAGCATTGAAGAGGACCACTTAATCGTCGTTCAGTCCTCAGGCGATTATGACTCGTGTGTGTGTGTGTGTGTGTGTGCGTGTGTGTGCGTGTGTGCGTGTGTGCGTGTGTGTGTGTGTGTGTGTGTGTGTGTGTGTGTGTGTGTGTGTGTGTGTGTGTGTGTGTGTGTGTGTGTGTGTGTGTGTGTGTGTGTGTGTGTGTGTGTGTGTGTGTGTGTGTGTGTGTGTGTGTGTGTGTGTGTGTGTGTGTGTGTGTGTGTGTGTGTGTGTGTGTGTGTGTCTAGGACGAAGAGGTAGCAACCGATGACGTACAGTCTCATTCCAACTTTCATCGACCGACGGATAGAGAAACCTAACCCCCAACTCCCCATCGCTGCTGACAGATGATCGCATGCCCAACTAAGTTATTCCACTTTAAATGTCTGTCAGACGTGACGGAGACGGTGACCATGCTTTGTTTTCTGGAAATGAGACAGACAGACAGACAGAGACAATTGCAGACAGAGACAATTGCAGACAGAGACATACAGACAGAGACAGACAGACAGAGACAGACAGACAAGCAGAGACAGACAGAGACAGAAGACAGACAGATAGACACACGAAGAGACACGAAGAGACATGAAGAGACAGGGAGGAAGAGGGAAGAAGAGTGTTGGATCGGAAACTGGATTGATGTGAGGAAGAAAAGAGGGTAATGAAATGTCAACATCAGCAAGCACTTCACCGGCTGATCATAGATTGGTGCTGCTGCTGTCAAGTATCCTATGGGGATCGGATGAATCTACCGCGGGGAGCCCTCGCAGACCCCGCAGCATAGCAACATCGGCGGTGTACCATAGACAGCAGCCTGCATCATCCGCTAACCCTTGAAAGTGATATCGAACTGTCGCGTAGTAATACCTTCTACGGAGTGACAGGCTCAGCATGAGTTCGATGTGTCTATTCACTCGTGTGGTGCACCACCCTCCCTGCGGGCTACAGTTGCTGTCGGCGCACCCAATTGCCCCCCACCCGCCCCCATCATCCCCGGTGAGACTGTGGAAGACAGCGGAGATGCCCATGCATCTATAGAACCCGGTTTCTGTCAATCAGATTCGTCTACATTTACATCAGCATTCTGCGTCGAATGATAGAGTCTGACGTCAGATCGACGTTTCCGAGGCTGATCATACACTTTGAAATCAGTGTGGCCATGGCATTAGTTGTCTGGAAACTTAACACAAGCATGGCGATTTTGACCATAAATTCCTGCGTGCGTCACGGTGCGTGGCATAGAACAGAAAATAAGGTTTCGCATGTTGTCAGGAAAGTGTCAATTTGTCGCCAGTTACTCTGTATAGGCATTATAGACACTGCTCTAGTGCCTGATAATAACAGCCATGGCTCTTATTACTGTAGGCCTATAACTACATAGGTCTACATAAGTAATATTCCGCTACTAACAGCTTGCAGAGTGTCGTCGGTACATGTTGCTATCTGATTCGCACATTATGTGTTTGTCGCTCTTCAGTGCACCATTTAATTGTAAGAGTAATCTTTAATTACCTCTGCGGCTAAAGAAATTTGATCATAATCAACTCCAGAATACATTGATATCTACCATAAAAGGTCTGTATATCGTTTAGCATACTAAGTCTCTCTCTAAGACATCTGCGTACTTTAATTATTAACCAATAGTATTTCTTCAGCGAATATATAATCTACAGTGTGACAATGACTAAGTCTTATTGGAGAAATTGTTGAAGGTGCAATCACACTTACTCTAACAGTTAGAAGCCGCTTCAAAAGTTGTGATAACGTCGAGAAAGCTTAAAGCGCTGAGAAGGCATAAACACGTCAAGAAGTAATAAAAACGTCAAGCAGGAATAAAAACGCCCGGGAAAGCATAAGATCGTCGAGCTGTAACAGCAACACAATGGCTGGACCGTACAAGATCCTTCGTATTGTCTCCCTCGCCGTCACGCTATTTGTCGCTGCTTCTATGGCACTGAGTCAGCCGAGCGTGACGCTGCCAACTTCCATCATCGAACGCATCCAGAAAGCCGTGACGTGTCGTCGCATCCCTGGTCTTGCGGTTTCCGTCGTTTTCAACGGACGGGAAGTGATGTCCACTGGGTTTGGATTGGCTGATGTCGAGAGGAACAGAACAGTTAACGACAGCACAAAGTTTCTGTTGGGGTCGATTACGAAGACGTTCACTGCAACTCTGCTGGGAATGCTGATGGCTGATAATAACAAGTAAGCTGCCGCTCTTAATCAAATCGAAAATGATTGAAAACAAGTAGGCTAAGCAGAGTGTCATATAGCATCACGTTATAACATGCCATATAGCAAAAGAAAATATGTGCGCCTCTGAGTAGTCTAGTTTCCTTGAAGAGGCGCTATATAAATACTTGAAATGAATTAATGAATTAATGAAAAACAGGGTATAACATAGACTATTAAAGCAATGCAGCATAACATGTCATGACGACATACCGTTACACAACATATTAATATATATATATATATATATATTAATGTGTGTGTGTGTGTATATATTGTGGTTTGGCATAGCATGGATTTTGTAAATTCTACTTCTAAGAATAGATAATGTATAATGCTTAATGTAACCTACTGCTATTACGCTGATTCGTGCTTCCGTGTCTCGCCAAATCAATAAAGTATAATAGGCCTATTATAAGTTCAAGTAGATAAAATTAAATGAATAATCGTTTTTATTAGTTCTAATCGTGCAGAAGATTTTTGTATTTTAGATAGAAGGCGCCAAATTTGGCTGCAGGTCAAGAATGCAAAAGCGTCATGTTTAAACGAATAATATATCCGATGGAGCCGACTCCTTAGTTTGCCATCGTATATTTCCGCGACTCCATTTTATCGTTTAATATTCGCTTGAAACTGGCTCATTTACCTAGCTGCCTGCATGTATAGCCTATATGTCTCTACTAGAATTTCTACCTTCACGAATAAGCACTGGCAACTAGCCTATTCTAGAACTACTCTTCAATATAGCTACTAGCTATAGTTACTCTCTCTTATGTCCTTAATGAAGTCTAATGATAACAATGGAATGATTGGAATCTACATGATCGTATGCGTTTGCACATGAAGGTACCGGAATGGTTGGGACACTCTGGTCGCCGATATCATGGGTCCGCACTTTCAACTGGTCGACCAGCGCGAGAAACGTGCGACTGTTCGAGATGTCCTTTCGCATCGGATGGGATTAGTTTCATATCGACTGCCGCTCATGCTCGGTCTGGATGACAAATATTCAAACAGGGAATACTGCAGGTAGGCCTACTAAGTATTGTTACCGTTACTGCTGCACTGTCATTAGTTGTTGCTGCACTTGTCATTCATAGGCACATAATGCAAAATAGGCATACCAATGGAAAGAAAAGCTACTTACATGTGCTCAATGACTGTTTACTTAAAGACTTAATCGCCTACATACTTGCTTACGTGCATACCCCCTTAATAATTGACTTGCTTATCAGTTACTGACTTAACAAATTAACAAATCCAGCACATATTTTATTTATACCTACACACCCACCTACGTAAACCCTCCTATACAGTATGAGAATTGTGGAAAAATAACTGGGGGGTTGGCCTATGATAAACTTGAAATTGGGGTATGAAAAACATACTTTAACATGGGCTCTAAGAAAGACTGGGGGTTGAACCCCCACCCCCGGTAATTCTCACCCTGCTCCTATACCTGCCTATTTTATATCGGATGGTATACGTGTATACTTTCTAATTTGCAGTCGATTCCGTTACATAAATTCGACATCGTCCAACTCGTTTCGCAACCAATTCGACTACAACAATCAAATGTTCGTTTTGGCTGGATGCATGGCTGAGGCCGTCACGAATGGAAGCAGATTCGAGACGCTTCTAAGGGAACGAATCTTCGAACCACTGGGAATGAACGACACAGTGCTGCTGACGACGGACAACTTACGCCAAATGAAAGATCTGGCTCTCATGTACTACATCAACGAAACTGATAAAGCGCTTTACCATCTCAGCTCCGACACACTCAGGTATAATCTACAGTATTGTAGCAGTTGTACACCGACCAAAACTTGCTTAATTATGTGGATTATAGGCCTTTAAGCATGTGCGCGTGTACATAATTATGTAGCCTATATACGTGCGTATACAGCTTGCTGCTGTTTAACCATGGGCGCCTTCACATAGGGGCAAGAGGGGGCACTTGTCCCAACTGGAAAGTTCAAACCTATTTTTATAGCTACTACTATATGGCTGTTAAAAATTTCTTTGCACTAAAGTCACTATATTCATAATAAAAATTGTATAAAGGTGAAACTGAGAAGTTCACATTAAGATACCTCTATGAAAAATACCCATGTATGTTCTTAATTTCCTGCTTTGCATTTTTAACCTCTTGCTTCAAAAATTTCACCGTGAACATCGAGTTTTGCCCCTCCTGCAAAAATTTCTGCGGGCGGGCGCCCACGTGTTTAGCGACACTGTGTCATAACAAATATGATTAATGCTGCCCGCCTCCTTTATTCTGCAGGCTTGGGACTGGCACTGCCAGAGAGCGAACAGTGGCGGAGTTTGTGCGTAAACACTAAACAGTCATTGTGGGTCTATTTATTTGTAGGTAGGCTCTCTGTCTCTGATTGACGCGTGTAGCCTATTTATATTATAAAGTCAGTGTTTAGGATCAGGCTTACGTACACGTGCACACGCATAAGAGGTAAACATTAGGCATTTAACTCTGCCATGGGCAGAGTTTATCAGGTGCTAGAGGGCGGCTAAGCTAAGCCCCTCTAAGAAGGCCCAGATTCAACATTTTTACCATGAAACTTATATCATTTTCGGGGTTAGCCCCCCCCCTAATAAGACCCAGACTCGGAGTTAGCCCGCCGCCCCCCAAGAATGGAAACCAAACTACGCCCATGAACTCTGCGCTCTCTCATAATCTCTAGCTGACCTGCTCGTGAACAAATATTATATTTATTTATTTATTTATATTGAAGCGAATGAAGCTTGAGTCGAAGAAAGATCTCCGCCAGTATCTATGTTCTCAAGACTCACGCACTCGTAGAACAAAGTTAAAAGTCTAATACTGTCCAATGATAACGACAGAGTCCGTGGTTCATAAGATCAGTACAAAATCTAGCTTTCCATCTAGCATTTCTTGTTAACCTACAACCGCAGCCTACATTTATAGGTATACGTGTCTGCATGTCTTAAAATCCTAAGCGCTCTTACAAACACGGTCCTTATTTATGGAAATTACATCGTTTGAAGCACTTAATTTGCATCAGTATCGCGACCCCTCGAGGCGCATTAACATTAATAACTTACTGTCTACAGGCCTGGTCCTACTACGCCTCCTGACAGTTTCTTCAATGAATTTTCTTCAGTATTGGAGAGTCTTGTCACTCGCAACAGTCAATTATTAAACGTTGGTGACTTCAATATACACGTTGAAGACCCTTCGCTGCATACTTCGAGACGCTTCGTGGATCTTCTAACACAATTTGGACTTCGCCAGCATGTCTCTGGACCTACGCACATTCATGGTGGAACTCTCGACCTCGTCATCACTCCTGAAGACGTTACGATACAAGATTTGATAATCTTCCCACCGACGCTCTCTGATCACTCTCCTATCGAGTTCTCTATCCCTCCTCTTCACCCTCAACCCATCCATGCTCTCCGATATTTTCGTGGATGGAAGTCTCTTGACCGCAGCGGTTTCAGTGAGGCTCTTCGTAACTCGCCTCTCTTCTCCTCTACCTCGCAACTTGATACGCAATCAACTTCTCAACTCTACGATCTCTACTCCTCTACAATCAGCAATATTCTTGACAAGATGCTTCCACTACGTGGTGCTAAGTTTCGTGTTCGACCGCTTGCTGTCTGGTTCGACCGAGATTGTCATCAACTGCGTCGTCGGACCCGCTGTCTTGAACGGCGTCTTCGACGCTCTAAAGATCCAGCCGATCGCCTCGTCTGGATCAATCAACTGCACCCCCTCTACCGTCTCTATCGTCAGAAAGAGTCGACATATTGGGAGAATTTGGTTATCAGGAACTCTAAGAATCCTAAACGCCTCTGTTTGACCTTGCACACTGCGTGTTTTACCTTGCACACTGCGTGTTTGACCTTTCAAACTGCGTGTTTGATCTTTCACACTGCGTTTTTGACCTTTCAAACTGCGTGTTTGACCTTGCACACTGCTTGTTTGACCTTTCACACTTTGTGCTTGACCTTGCACACTGCGTGTTTGACCTTTCACACTGCGTGTTTGTCCTTTCACACTGCGTGTTTGACCTTGCACCGCGTGTTTGACCTTTCACACTGCATGTTTGATCTTGCACACTGCGTGTTTGACCTTTCACACTGTGTGTTTGACCTTTCACATTGCGTGTTTGACCTTTCACACTGCGTGTTTGACCTTTCACACTGCGTGTTTGACCTTTCACACTGCGTGCTTGACCTTTCACACTGCGTGTTTGACCTTTCACACTGCGTGTTTGACCTTGCACCGCGTGTTTGACCTTTCACACTGCATGTTTGATCTTGCACACTGCGTGTTTGACCTTTCACACTGTGTGTTTGACCTTGCACACTGCGTGTTTGACCTTGCGCTCTGCGTGTTTGACCTTGCACACTGCGTGTTTGACCTTTCACACTGCGTGTTTGACCTTGCACACTGCGTGTTTGACCTTTCACACTGCGTGTTTGACCTTACACACTGCGTGTTTGACCTTTAAAACTGCGAATTTGACCTTTCACACTGCGTGTTTGACCTTTCACACTGCGTGTTTGACCTTTCAAACTGCGTGTTTGACCTTTCACACTGCGTGTTTGACCTTTAAAACTGCGTGTTTGACCTTTCACACTGCGTTTTTGACCTTTCAAACTGCGTGTTTGACCTTGCACACTGCTTGTTTGACCTTTCACACTTTGTGTTTGACCTTGCACACTGCGTGTTTGACCTTTCACACTGCGTGTTTGTCCTTTCACACTCCGTGTTTGACCTTTCACTGCGTGTTTGACCTTGCACCGCGTGTTTGACCTTTCACACTGCATGTTTGATCTTGCACACTGCGTGTTTGACCTTTCACACTGTGTGTTTGACCTTGCACACTGCGTGTTTGACCTTGCGCTCTGCGTGTTTGACCTTGCACACTGCGTGTTTGACCTTTCACACTGCGTGTTTGACCTTGCACACTGCGTGTTTGACCTTTCACACTGCGTGTTTGACCTTGCACACTGCGTGTTTGACCTTTAAAACTGCGAATTTGACCTTTCACACTGCGTGTTTGACCTTTCACACTGCGTGTTTGTCCTTTCACACTGCGTGTTTGACCTTTCACACTGCGTGTTTGACCTTTCACACTGTGTGTTTGACCTTGCACACTGCGTGTTTGACCTTTCACACTGCGTGTTTGACCTTGCACACTGCGTGTTTGAACTATCACACTGCATGTTTGATCTTGCACACTGCGTATTTGACCTTTCACACTGCGTGTTTGACCTTGCACACTGCGTGTTTGACCTTGCACACTGCGTGTTTGACCTTTCAGACTGCGTGTTTGACCTTTCACACTGCGTGCTTGACCTTTCACACTGCGTGTTTGACCTTTCACACTGCGTGTTTGACCTTTCACACTGCGTGTTTGACCTTGCACACTGCGTGTTTGACCTTTCAAACTGCGTGTTTGACCTTGCACACTGCTTGTTTGACCTTTCACACTGCGTGTTTGACCTTTCACACTGCGTGTTTGACCTTTCACACTGCGTGTTTGACCTTGCACACTGCGTGTTTGACCTTTCACACTGCGTGTTTGACCTTGCACACTGCGTGTTTGACCTTGCACACTGCGTGTTGGAACTATCACACTGCATGTTTGATCTTGCACACTGCGTGTTTGACCTTTCACACTGTGTGTTTGACCGTGCACACTGCGTGTTTGACCTTTCACACTGCGTGTTTGACCTTGCACACTGCGTGTTTGACCTTGCACACTGCGTGTTTGAACTATCACACTGCATGTTTGATCTTGCACACTGCGTGTTTGACTTTTCACACTGCGTGTTTGACCTTACCATACAAAGCATTCAATAATAATAAAAGAGGTAGTAATTTGGCGCCAAGATGGCCCTTGCTGCACACGTAGAAGGAACGCCGTTGATAAAATTTATACTTGGTCCCATTGTTTGAAGCCAATGAATTTGAAACTGGGAGCTCCACTCTCCACGCCTCCCGTATTGTTTCCCTATCGAATTCACGGCAGCGCCTTATCCCCTCCACACCTCCCACCCAGACTGTGACTGAGGGGCCTCAGTTTCGCTAAGTCTGTGAAACACGATGGCAAGTTACTGTTGACCCGACAGTCGCTGAGACCATAGCAAAGCAAGGTTCTTTGAATGATAGCAAAGTAGATGAAGAATCTAGTTAGCCTGCGTATACAGGGTGGCCCAATAAAAGTGATAACATCGCGAAGCAAGGTGTCATTTAATACAATTGAATCAATATAACATTTTGTAATTTACTGTCGTATGCCAATTAGTAATTATGCTAATCATAAAACATGCTCAATGTGTCGCCCTAGCTTCTCAACAGCTTTTTGTAAGCGAGAAACACCTACTGATACCATGTTACTGCGGCTTGAATGTTTACGTTCTCGTATGTCTCCTTTGTGGAGCTTATTTGCCTTTTCTTTGATTCAACTGAATAAATACGATCATGTTGAGAATTAACTGGCGTGGCAAAGGTGAATATCTTTTCGTCTGTAAACCAGATGGTTCGTACACTTCTGTCATTAGGAAACCGTTCAAGTAGTTCCTGACTGAGTTGCAAACGTTTCAATTTGCAATTTTCGTTGAGCGTCTGCCTGATCACACACTCATACGTTTTCAGTTGTAAATCTTGTTTTACAATACGTTACATCGACGACCGTGATAATTATACCCGTTTCTCTTTGAATTTCACGCGGAATTTTGTGACTGTGAGGATCATCTTCTTGACTGCAGATCAGTTCACTCACCCGCTCAACGTTCTGTCGTGTTCTAGCAGACTTTGGCGACCACTTCCGCGTTTACGTTCTGTTGTACCGTCGTTGTCATTTTTTTAAATAACCCGACTGACACTAACTATACTCCAGGCTTTGTTTAGAAACTCAGTTTTCATTCGCTATGCACCTCAATGTTTCTCAATTCGCAAATTTTAAATCAGAATACGGTCTTCTGTTGTGATTTTTGTCATTCTTCAAAACACGCAGAAGCTGACGATTGGCCAATAAAAAATTAAAAATGGCGACCGGAAATTGTCTTAATAATGACTTCATATGACTAAACAGGTAAGTAAGTAAATGAGTGAACTTTTTAAGCTATTATGGATATATTACAAACAAATTTGAACTAATTATATTACATTATACGAGATGTTATCACTTTTTTTGGGCCACCCTGTATAAGACGAGTATACCACTAGTGGCCCACCATCGGATGAGGCAGGCTGTCTGGGCGTATACCGATGACCCATTGTTTGCAAGTTGAAGCCAATGAATTTGAAACATGGTATACGCTGTGGCCTCCTCTCCTCTCCCCACGCCTCGCCTATTGTCTCCCTAATGAATACACGACAGCGCCCTACCCCTCCAAGCCTTCCACCCAGACTGTGACTGGCTGGACCCAGTTTCGCTAAGTCTGTGATACACAATCGCAGACGTTGGAACTACATCTCGCCTACAACTCGTTGGCCTATATACGTTGGTCCTCCACGGGCAAGACTTATTCTTCGATAATCACTGAGATGATGGCAAATTGGAGAAGCCCATACCTTATCCGACCCTATAGAATAAAGATGCTTTTCATCAGTGGGCCACCATCGGGGCGATGAGGCAGGCTGTCTGGGAAGCCTAATGGTCAACTTTTCTTTCTTTTAAATTTGCCACAAAGCTACTTCCTCTTAGTCGCTCCTCATTTTCTGATATTTCCAATTCGAACAGCGGTTTCCGGTTCACACATTGCAAGCGGGATAACAGTTTTAACATGTAGGCCTATGTTGATCTGAAATATCACTGGTGTCTGCTGTCGCTTTTAAAGATCCGACCCAACCCACCCACCCAGGGCCACCCTAGAGCGTTACGTAATACGATGGCACGCATTATGACACCTAGGTATATAGCTGACAAAATTAATGATATAATTATATAAAATTTCTGTTCGTATCCTCCTGGACCAAGCCGCGTCAATATGTATGTAGACCTACAATTGTATACTATAGATTTTTATGCTGGCTTGTAATGTAACAGGCCATGTAGGCCCTAAGTAGGCTATACGTAGGCCTATTTAACTATTTATTTATGAAGGCTGTGCGTGTACATGTATATTTATGCTGGTTTGTAAATTCTAGGCCGATGCATGAAGGATATATCCTGGCTATGAATCTGAAATTGAATTATATACCCTACGGCTGTGCATGATTGAAATCTGTTTTGAACAGTGGAGTTGTTGTTATTGCCAAACACAGGTGTAGTGTTACGCTGGGTCCAGCGGGTGGCATAGTCTCGACAGCATCCGACATGAAGAAGTGGATGCTCTTCCTGATGAACCGAGGAAAGAACGACCGTGGAAAGCAACTCATTCAGGAAGACGTTCTGGACCTAATGTTTATTCCACAGATGCCGACCAAGAACCGAGGACCCGTTAACGACTACTTTCCAGCAATCGATTCAGAAGACTCCTATGGTATCGGATACTTTCTCGGATACTATCGAGGTATGTCTTCCAATTTAATATTCTAACATAGGCCCATGCTATCGCGAATAAACGCAGTAGCAGTAGTAGCAGTTTAGAAAACTATAGAAATCGCAATTGCCAAGAATTTCTGTCGACTGCAGCAGTGGGCACATGTAGGGGAAGTGTTCTGACTCTTGCTTAGGCCTACGTCGAAAATTATAATAATTTATGAATGAATTATTATTGTGGTAGTTGAACTTGTAGGGCCAAAAAATTGCAGAGTTGTGCATGCGGCGAGTGACAACTCATGATGCCATATTGTAAGTTGTAGGCATACACTGAAGTTTGTGTTGGATGTTGCAGGATACCAAAAGATCATGCATACGGGAAGGCTACATGCCTTCGAAACACGCCTGACGATCCTGCGAGGCCCAAAACTGGGTATCTTCAGTGCCTGCAACGGTCCAGCCTACCTCAATTCCGAAATACATCAAGTGGTGCATTATATGATCACCGACTCCTTGCTAAATTTGACGAATTGGCTGGACGATGCGACAGTCTGCACGTTTCCGAAGCCTTGGTCGCTAAAAATTCCACGACTGAGAACCAGAAGAATCGAAATGCCTATAGCTACAGTAGTCAAGACGGAAAAGAATCGAAAAATCGTCAGTCCTAGAGAATGGTTCATGTCGATCAAACGTGATGAGAACAAAACTGATGGGACGATGAACGAGAGGAGCTACATCAAGCAGTGGCTTGAAGCACATTACGACCTATACACCGGAATCTACGGTCATCCTCTGTTCGGGAATTTCTCGGTCACCTACAGCAACTCAGATGGCAATCTACGTTTTGCATTCGGCCTTCTTGGGATCGGAAGGTTATCCTATGTCGATGTTACATCGTGGAAACTGGAGTTGGAAGGACCAATGGCTTTCCTACAAGTGTCGCCCAGTGCTTACGCGAACAGATCCATGCCAATTGGATTCGCCCATCGCCTGCCAGACGGCAAAGGACGATTCCGAAGTATAATCGCTTTCTCCTTCGAGCCGAGCAGGCCTCCGATCTTCCGCAGAGATGTGAATTGGGTGAATAATATTATGTCCAAGTCGCCAACCTCAACCATCACCGTGTCTGGAAAACAGTGCTTATTAATAATCGTCGCATGTGTTGCGCACTTAGTGATCGCTTTGTAATAACCATGGTGCTTGCTACAAAAGAACTCACTGTCGATGGATATTATCATCGAAAAAAATCATAAGCCTTGCTGTCAATATAGCTGTGTCATCGGTACATTAGTAACGATTATAATTTGCTTTAAAAAACAATTTGGGTGTAAGACAAAGACAAATGGAAACATTTAGTCTGCATGAGGTCAATTTTCCCGAGTGTCGACAAGGCTGATTATTTCCAGCCTTTGTTTCAATTAAATCGGAATCTTGTTTGAAGTGGGAGATCAGAAATATCACGATGTCGTCGTCGTCGAGGGTTCACTATCGATAAGGCGACTTCGATAGGGCGACCATCAAAAGAGCGACTTCTATAGGGCGCCGATTTTTAAGGCGATCGACTAATCAAAAGAGCGACCGATCAAAAGAGCGACCATCAAAAGAGCGACCGATCTAAAGGGCGACAATCGAACGTTCGCGCTGTGTAGGCCTACAATCCGAGTGGTCAAATAAATACGCTCTGTGAAAGACGGTAGATCTAAGAAAAATACGCAAACGGGCTGTTTGTTTACTAATTTTGGGCAATCTAATTAAAGTGTCAACATCGAACGTTCTCAGTGGTTCAATGAAAATGGTGGATGAAAGACGGTATAATTATGTAAGAGTAATACCGACTGAGGTTTAATTAGGTAGCCTATGCCTACGGTAGGTCTATCTGTCATAGGCCTAACTACTTTTGCAGAGACTTTCATTACATCTACTTCTAGTCTTCATATTTTCATTAAAAATTAGGCTAATGCAGAGAATTTAATTTAGTTTCTGTGTTTTAATGTAATATTATTTTTTTAATTATTCATTGTCGATATGGGCCTGGTTGAGATTTCAGCAAATAGGTCGCCCTTATGATTTTCGCCCTTTAGATCGGCCGCCCTTTTGATGGTCGCTCTCTTGATCGGTCGCCCTTTTGATGGTCGCTCTTTTGATCAGTCGCCTTAAAAATCGGCACCCTATAGAAGTCGCTATTTTGATTGTCGCCCTATCGAAGTCGCCTTATCGATAGGATACCGTCGTCGAGTGTAGGCCTACCACCAGATGGAAGCTAAGATGTCGTGTCTCGCATTCTGCCGTTTAGGCTATAGGCTAGGCCTATATATCACATAATTTTATATAGGCCTAACATCCAATCATAAACGTAGGCCTACCAGTTGATAGAAGTAGCCTACCGTTATGCTTTCGATCAATCAACCAATCAACCTATATCAACCAATCAATCAGTCAGTCAATCAATCAGTCAATAAATAAATAAATAATTCAATCAATCAATCATTTAGAAATAGGCCTACTAAGCTGGCACAAACGCTTAAATAGACAATTCCGAAATAATTATGTTGTTCATCGCATTAACAAAGACTGTCACAACGCAGAGATAAAATATTAATAATCAGCAGGCCAGGAGAGGCGCTGTTGGTACAATACAATACAACTGAAATTTGATAATGCCCTCCTTACAAAGCTCAGAAGTGCACATTGAAGTTCGGTGGTAGGCCTGATTAAAACTATCTACACTCTAGGCTATAGGTAGGCTAGGCCTAAACTCAAAGAGTAAAGTTTTCAGTTTAGAGCGAAAGACAGTCTCGCTAGGGGAGTTACGAACATAAGGGGGCAGACAGTTCCAGATGAAGGGACCAGCAAATGCGAAAGAACGCCGGCCAAAACAAGATGTGTAAGCTACCAGGAACTAGCCTACATACTTTCCAGCAGATGCTGATCGCAGAGAAGAACGACATTTAACAGAGTTACAAGATGTGATCATAGAAGTTAAGTAGGCGCAACATTTCATTGCGTCACAGTTCTCGTGTAATATGCTGATAAGCCGAAGTTGCCTTCTTGATAAGACTTGGTCGTCTCGCCTCCATATTAGGCACCAAGATGGCGCCGTCGTTGTTTTTTTTAGATCTGTGTTTAGAAATTAGAACGTGAGTTATATCAATTTATATTTAGCACACGGGGAAAGCTACTGCAAACGTTTTCTGGCGGCGTCCATGCCAGATCCATGAACTTTGTTTTGATACAGTAAATATTTAGTTCTGTTTCTGATTTTGGGTCATTTTTAAACGTAGGCTTTTTGCCATCGAAGCTTCTCGGCTGTTTTATTTATTAAAGTTAATTTCGACTAATACTGCTTTTTCACGGTAAATAGCCTTATTATCGCTCACTATGTATGAACGTTAGAGATACGTCGGAAGTGCAACATGTTTCACATTTATAAAGTAACCTCTTAAATCTTCGCAAAGCATAATCGCTATCACGGCGAAACTGCACAATCGGGGACCGCTATTAATAGATCTTACGTGATATTTTCAATTTGTTGAAAAGAGTGACGACACTAACCCTAATTCTAACGCTAACCGACCCTCACGACGCCTAACCTGAGCCCTAAGCGACCCTCACGACGCCTAACCTGAGCCCTAACCGACCCTCACGCCGCCTACAATCTATTAATAGCGGTCCCCGGTTGTGCAGTTTCGCCGCTATCACTACCCATAATTGTTTCACAAATTCTCTTAAGGCAGATTAAACCTCAAACTAGATTTACTGCTGCAGTTCCGTCCAACCTTCACAGGCAAATGCAGCATACAGTCGTTTGCGGCCGATTATTCATTCAGTCATTCAAGAATTTCGATAGACGGGTACTTCGGCTCAGTCGCCGATATTAAATGAGTAGATAAATATGGCCGCTGCAGATTAGGGCAGGATAGAGCGCTCTTACTTTTCGCATGTTTCTGTGAAAGTAATAAAGTGATTAGGGTACACGAAAAAATGCATTCGATTAATAGAAACAACGAAGTAACAACTCAAGGATTATAGTTGCGGGATATGCTGTGCAGACGGTTTCTAATAACGACACTGACCCTAACCAACTCTCACGACGCCAGTAAACTTGCACACTCTCTTTCAGTGATGGATTGCTGGGATTTGAACAAGCTATGTTTATGGATGCTAACTCATTCACGGTCATGAATATTAGGCTGTAGGTCAGAGTGCTCTATTCTGCCCTGATCTGGGGTGGCCATATTTGTTTACCCACTGCCTATCGGCGACCGAACCGATGTATTCGTGTACCAGAATTTCTAATAGCGCCTCTTCAAGAGAAATATTCAGAGGCAATACTGACTCTTCCACAGTAAAAAGCACAGTTTTTGAGTTGAATAAAAATGCTTCAGTGAGAGCCTCAGGAAGCACACGTTGTTACTAAAGAACTGTGTCTTTATGTAGTCCTGCTCTATGCTATAAATATCAGAAGGTAACCTTTTTCTTGATTTAATATTAATGAACAGAAGCTGCTGATATACTAAAGAGCTGGGGAAGAGCATGCAAATTTCAGTGGCTTATAATCTAACAGATGTTACATTGGGTTTTGTAGTCGTTCAATAAATACTTACAAGATGTCGGATGATGAAGATGTTCAGTATACTCGTCGAACGAGAACGATACATTATGGAAGTTTGGAGGAGCAGGAGCGGCAACGCGTGGCCGACGATGAAAACAGTGCTTCAGCTGGAAACATTATTATCACAGAAGGTAATTCATTTGCCTACTTTCTTCTTGGCTGGAAGTATTTTCCAAGAAATATAATATTAGAGTAGTTTATTTGTTCTATTATATCAAGAAAAGGAAATGAATCCAAATCAGGTTATCGCTGAAGGGGATTTGCTTTTCTCTCATTGGTGGCACATTGGATAACACACTGGCCTGGAGATAACCAGTGCTCGGTTTGATTCCCGAAGCCACGTCGGAGAGACGTGCTTTGTACATGTAGGCTGCTATTGGCGCCGTTGCATTGTAGGCAGTCTGTCACGTTTGTAGTTCGGGTTTTATTTTGATTAAGATTGTTTCATATCATCATACTGCATTGTGTCAGTTTAAAAATAAACGAAGATATTATTAATTATTCACTATATTCTTGAGGATGAACTAACTTTTCGTTTCAACTGATTGCAGCGGAGACTATGGAGATGGAAGACAACGAAAATGAAGCACGTCTAGAGAGATTGGAAGAATTTGAAAGAAGGAAAAAGGTATTTGACTTATTTTAAATCAATTTTTTCACTACTTTCTGGTCCAAGTTTGACTTTGCATGATTATCCAAAGTGCACATGGCATACACATAGATTTAATGTAATATTTTTATTGATGTCATAAAGCTGTTGAGAATTTCATTGCTTGGCTGAGTGAATGAAACTTGAGTGCTACAACTGCTACATAGCAGAAATGCACCAACCAAAAGCTCTTTATAAAGAGGCAACTTAAGCACCGCTAAGTATATCAGTGCTTTTAACTCATTCATTATGGAGATTTCTATAGTGCCCCCTGCAGGGTTACTACTCAGGAGTGCTCCCAACCCAGCCATGGCTGAAAAGGACTGTTTTTGATGTGCATGAAGTTAAGATGTGCATTTTGCAGAACTTGTATTACTACGACTACTGCATGACTAACCAACCTATGCGTGTGATTGTTTTCTGCTTTTTCAATTTCATTTGTTCTTGTTTCTTCATCAGGCGAGGCAAATTCACGTTTCCACCGATGATGTTGAAGTAAAAATTCAACTGCGACAACTTCAAGAACCAATTTGTATGTTTTCACAACTTATATTTTTTGTTTACTGATTTAGCAAAGTATTTTTTTGTCATCAGATAGGTGGAAGGATAAATATAGAAATGGCATTCATGTATTGTTTTAAATCAGCTTGCTGTCTTGTTTTATGGTTCGAAACTATTTCTTCTTAAATCATTTGTTTGCCTCTACAGAGAAATTCTTGATCATTTCATGACTTGCTACAAGATAGGCTGAAATTGTGGCAGATAACTAATGAGATCAAAAACTAACTATTCTATTGTCCCTCTGCTACTGATGATATCAAGTTTAAAAAATGTATCTTGTGAACAATGGCAAAGTATGAGATAAACAGAGATCATACTAACGAGAGAATGAGAACAGAACTGTAGTGTAGAGAAAAATGTATTGAATGTGCAATGATTTTCTAAACAAAGCGTCTGTCAGTTTAGCTGTGGCTATATAACATGACCAATCTTAAAAGGCATTATTATATAAATGAGACATATTCCAATACACAAATACATATCAATAAGTTTATTGAACAGCAATTGATATAAATATGTATGGATATCTGTAGGTTTATTCGGAGAGGGTCCGGCTGATCGTCGTGAGAGGCTGCGGCAGCTGCTGGCGCGCATTGGAGAAGATGCAATCAAGAAGAAAACGGAGGAGACAAAAGAGAAGCACAAGACAGAAGAGGTTCTTTTCAGATTGATGTACATTTGCTGTCAGCTCCTAAGTTGTGACTTATCTGTTTGATAAACCCAAGTTGTCAAGTTTCTGTTATCTGAATGCATCTAATTTTTTTACTGCTATGTCATTATCAGTTAAGGGAAGCAATGTGTTAAGAGTAGCCATTATCACAGAGGTTTAAAGGTTTTTTAATTGTGGGCCAGTGGCAATATATCCAGCCATTGGAGGGCCAGGATGGATAATGTGCCTGAGCAAATATGGAGGTAGGTGACTGGGAGGTAGCTCTCTCAGGCCCTCCCCAGAAATTTTTGCAAAACTGAATCTTTAGTGGTGCATCTTTGACATACAAGCAGTCTTAATTTTGATCTTCATTTTCAAAAGTCTATAGCAAAGTGAGACTTTTGTATTGACTGGCTTGTTGTTTGCACTGCAATTTGATTTCACTTCATACACAGTGAGAAATAAAGCATTTCAACTTTTATTCTCAAATTGTGTATTCTGTAGGCAAAGCTCCACGAACCTGAAAAATATCGTCGATAACAGTGACACCAAAGACGGAAAAAGCATTGTAATGTCTAGGATTTGAAATTGTTTGAGGATGAATTGATGATGTTTTGTTTTCAGGGTGAAAATGTGACGTGGTATCACGAAGGTTCTGATGCATTGAAAGAAGCTCGAATGTGGATTGCCAAATATTCTCTTGCGAGGTTGGTTCTTTTTTGACTGAGTGTTTGAGTGTGAAGGTGACAAGTTATTTTGTTCTGCATATGGCTGGCAGCAATTATACATGTGTGCCATTTAACTTGGTCGCTGCCAAAATAGTAACTAGGATATACTATTTAAGATATAATTGTATTTTTGTAGTATCCATTTAAGACTTTGATGTTCTTGTTTATATTTAATTCTACGTCAATTCTTTTTCACTTTCGTGAACAATTGCCTAATCTGTTTTGTTCTCATTTTAGTTTTGTTCTCAATTTTTGTTCCAATTTTTGTTTAATTTTGTTCTCAACTCTGGAGTTGAGAATAGTTTGAAATCTGGAGAGTGACTTTATGTTTCAGAGCCCAGCAGCGAGTTCAGCAAGCGAAGGAAGATAAGGACATTCCTACTGCTCTGTCAAATGCAAGGCAACAGGACCTGTATAAAAAGATAAGGGTATGATGATGATCTTCAAGTCTACTGATTGCTTTTTTAACCCTTTACCCGTTAATTTTTAAATTTTAAACCCGTTTTCAGTGGATATTCTTGGGGCAAACGGGTAAAAGATTAATGGTAGTAGTTTCCTTGAAGAAATGCTATATAAATGCTTGAATGATACCACATGCCCTGAAACTTCATGTTGACTTTTACCTGCAATAATTATGGAATTGTATATGCTTCTTGCAGATCTGTGAGATTTTCAATTGTGTAATCTATGAACTTTTGTCATGATTCATCTCTGTACCACAAGTGATTCCTGAAAGCTGGTCTGCCTAACTGTTGATTAGATCCTGGGTCAGACCTTTTTGGTTAATATCACTGAATTGGTTGAGTTTTCAAGTAATTATAGATCTTTGCAACAGATTACAAACTCAGTAATGGTGAACATTTTGAATGGCTTTTCACGTTTTTACAGATTTTCACATTGAGGCGTTTGCGCTTTACTTGCAATATGTAACTGGACATATTTCCTAATGCTGGGAAATTATAAATACAAAATGCAATCTGCAATTAAACTGTTTGCTTTTTTAGTCTACCTCACTTGTGTTCAGTCAAATCATGGAAACACGGCCAGTGTCATTTTGTGAGTTCAGCCCAGACAGCAAACTACTAGCCACAGCATCATGGTACGAGATTTAGAGTTTTTTTATTTTCTGGCTCAACTTCTATTAGAAATATGTAGACTGTAGAGCCACATTTCATGCAGTTGGCATTATTTTTTATATTTCTGTATGTGGATTAATTTAGTAAGATTTAAGTCTCTGCATTGCATTATCAATCTTTTCACACTTATCTGTTTCACTGGCAATTTAATAGGTACTGTTGTTTTCAAGGTTTAATTGTTCTTAATTACTTGCTTTAAATAGGTATTTCATATCAATACTTGGGAACCATTGTTTATAATTTATATTTAATCAAAGTAATATGATTTAAATGTTTTGTGTCGTTTTACTTTGATAATTATAGTTTTTCAGTTATTTGCTGCAAATTTTCTTTACTAGATTAGCCTCTGTTTCTGAAATTATTTCAGCATATTCTGTTGTTTCAATTGAAGGGTAACAACTATAATTGTTTGTATTTAGGAGTGGAACTTGTAAACTGTGGTCAGTTCCAGATTGCCAGGAAGTTGCCACATTAAGAGGTAAACTCTACTTATACATGAATTCAAGCTAATCCTAACAAATTGCAGTTTCACAAACTGAGGAATGTGTAATTGTAGGTTGCATGGTGGCAGGTTAGTTGTAAGGTAAGTGAAGTCCTCCTGCTTTGTACAGTGTCAAGTGAGTACGGTGTCAAATGAGTACGGTGTCAAATGAGTACAGTAGTGGCTAGTGAATTGGTGGTGTGCGGTGGTGTGCATGTATGATGATCTCGTTATTGTCTATTACCAGTAATCATATTTTAATGAAGTTGTTTATGCAGATTAAAAATGAATATAAGCTAAATTGCAGCAGTGTGTAGTATTTACTTAGAAGTTGGCTGCACATTTATTTGTTTATTCAACTGTCCGATGTTCTTTAGGTCACTCTTGTGAAGTTGGTTGCATTGTCTTCCATCCTGAGGCCACACGTTCACTCAGCAGTTCCTCCTGCTGTTGTCTCGCTTCCTGTGATCGTTTGGGATGCGTTAAGCTCTGGAGTCTTGAAAGGTTAACATAAGAAATTTCATTCACTTGTATTTTGTATCCTAGAAATTCGAATCTGTAAATAATAATAATGGTTATAATAATAAACGTGATTAAAGACTGAGGTATATTGTCAGTGTTGTTAAGTTTACTTTACCATCTACATTTCTGTGAAAGTTGGTGCGCGTTTCTTTGAGCATAAGAAAATTACTTGTTTTGTCTTTGTTTTTTTTGTACATTTGCATTTATGTGCGTTTGAGATAGATCAGTAAACTGATATTTCATTAACTGCAATAAATATTGGTAGTTGTGTTGTATAATGTTTGATTTATTTACACATTTTCTTACAGCACTGTGTCAGTTACTAGTGCAAAATATTTTGGTATGAGCTTTCTATGACACCTTTTGTTATGAGAATGTGCCAAACTATTCAATTAGTTTGCAAATCAGATATGTAACATATATAATTATTTATATATATATATATATATATATATGCATTATAATTTGTCTTCTGTATATATTATTATAATTACTGTTCTCTAAATTATTATTTGTCTTGCGTCTGTTTAGAATTTTCATGCAGTTGATTTGTTTTTCTAGTGAGGAACCTATTGCAACGATAGAAGGACATGAGCCGTATCGTGTGTCAAGGGTAACTTACCATCCATCCGGAAGATTTCTGGGCACTTGCTGGTTAGTCTAATTCACAATACCTGTACCTTGTGAGCATTGCAGTTTTAATAGAAAGAGACTGTAGGCAAAGCAACAGAAACCTTGTTTTGACGTATCTTGTAAAGCATGTTTACTAAAGTACCTGTTCCTAGAGTCTACGGGTGTAAACAATAAATATCATGTTTTAATGTATTGTTTTATCCTGAGTCAGTTTAAAGGACATCCTTAACAATTTAATGATGAGATTGGAAACCAATGCAGATCATTCTTAAAGTGTTAGAGCCTGATGTATGCATAGAATTCAGACTTTGTAACAAACTGACATGAAATTTGAGAAGTTGAGGCAGAAAGGTGAATGCCTTATTAGTTCAGTACACGATTTTAGGAGTTCTCCTGGATTAGTTTATGTTCATATGATTTTTCTTTTGAACAGTTTTGACAATTCTTGGCGCTTGTGGGACCTCGAAGCGACACAAGAAATCCTGCATCAAGAGGGGCACAGCAAACCGGTCTATGACATTGCATTTCAGACAGATGGTTCACTGGCAGTTACAGGGTCAGTGAA
Source organism: Lumbricus rubellus (assembly GCA_945859605.1). NCBI lineage: Eukaryota > Metazoa > Annelida > Clitellata > Crassiclitellata > Lumbricidae > Lumbricus > Lumbricus rubellus. The sequence continues at coordinate 54,045,974 of OX243811.1, read as the reverse complement.
ATTTGAGATAGCACAATATTTTGTTGTAAAGGATCATGTATTGACAATTTTGGTGACCAGGTGAGACTTTTCTTAATATAGTAGACTACGTGGTGATCATGGTTATACTACAGGCGTTTATAATGGTTCCTGGAACCAAAAATGGTTAGTTAGTTCAACTTGGAAACTAATCAACAATATTATTTAGTTTGTTGCAGGGAGTTTTTAAATATGGCTCTCACAGTGTTAGGCCAATTATCATGATTTTGCTGATTTCTGAATATTTGGCCTGTGCTTTTTTGCTAATTCCGGATTCTATCCAAGTAATCGCAATATTTATTTTATTTGGTTGTAAGCACTAATTTAGCAATTGTTACAGTTTTATGCATCTGTTGTTAACGCTATGTGTTTTAAACCAATAGACCATGGCTTAAGAAAACAACTGCCATTTTTGGTGATGCTGCAACTCATAATTTTATTAAGGATTAAAGATTACCTCAGACAGTGTTATAAGCATGTACTAGTATTTTACCACACAGCTGATTATTATTTGTCTTTTGTTTTACAGTGGAATGGATGGTTTTGGCCGTGCATGGGACTTGCGGACTGGGCGCTGTGTCATGTTTCTTGAAGGTCATTTGAAGGGCATCCTTGCAGTGGACTTTTCACCAAACGGGTATCAGCTCAAAACAGCTTGATCATAGTTCTCATCACATAGATTATTAAAATATGTGGTTAGTGATTGATCTGGTTGAAAATTTGGTGTTTTCATGTAATTAGCTTGAATGAAATTTCACACATTTATGAAGGGAAAAAGAGAATTTAATCCTGAAGGACTGATTGTATGCAAGAATTCCTATAAGAGGCTGTTTGTTGAGGTCTGCAAAGATGAGTTGTTGTCTATAGCAATATTATGCAGACATAATATGCATCTGAAGTTCATACTTATAATTGTTTTAACACAGCTAGTGTCTTAAACACCAACAGCAGACATTCTATACTATAATCAGAATCCTTTTATTGGATGGCACACTGAAAGTACCCATGCGCTCCCAAGTAGGTTCATTGAAGGGTGTTATCTAAGTCCTTAGAATGATTTGGGTGGCCCTGCAAGATCTTCACTTTCAACCTCCACTGGAGGGGGTTGTGCAATTAGAAATGGAATAAATAGAGGGAAACATTCAAAATGGAACCCCCCAAATGGTCTTGTACTAACTAAAACTTGGAGACCTGTATTGAAGATGTGTTGATTGCAAATAAACTGGTACCTAAAAGCAGCTTCCATTCTGGACTGTACTGAATGTAGTAGTGCTTTTTAGTCCTAAATGTATTTATTTCTAACTAGGTTGTCATACTAGTTACTTTGGTTGTCTTACAAGTTACTTTGGTTGTTTTACAAGTTACTTTGGTTGTATTACAAGTTACTTTGGTTGTCTTACAAGTTACTTTGGTTGTCTTACAAGTTACTTTGGTTGTATTACAAGTTACTTTGGTTGTCTTACAAGTTACTTTGGTTGTCTTACAAGTTACTTTGGTTGTCTTACTAGTTACAACATAGCAACTGGAAGTGCAGACAATTCCGTCATGCTGTGGGACATCAGAATGAGAACACGCCTCTACACAATACCAGCTCACAGTAATCTTGTCACCAAAGTGAAATTCCAACGTAAGCATTTCGCTAGTATTTGGAAAACTGTATATACTAGGACATTTATGTCATACTTGTTTAAGCTCTTTGGTAATCAATTTTAATAGCATTTGTATTACAAAGTTGTTTAAATGTATTTTATATTTTGATACAAAAATTGATATACTCTAGCAAAAATAACATTATCATCAGCACTCATTAAGTTCATTTAATTCTTGTGATTAAACTGTAAAATTTTCTGTTTGACAGCAAACAGCGGGAAATACTTAGTCTCCTCATCCTACGACAACAAAGCCAAGGTAAAGTATAGTTTGTCGTCAAATATACAAGTATATTTTACAAGTATTGGTGATTAGAAATTTACAAGATGGCTTCTTTTTCTTCATGTTTAACCCTTTACTGTTTACCATTCATTGACTACATGCTTGTCATTTAAAGTGTTAATCGCTGTATGCCAATGAGACTCCAGTTTGAATTCTATCCCCGTTCCAAAGATGCAGCATTGTTCTTCTCCAGACCACAGCTGCTATTTATAGTTCTTTATTTTAAGAAACATACTGCCACGTGTCATCAGGATACACATTAACAGCCCTACTTCAATGAATGGTCTGCTTGCTGGATTTTGCTTATGCTTGACTTTGCAATGACCACTGTAATTGTAGTTAGAAATTTATCTAGTGAACTGATCAGAGAGCATATATGTAATTAATAACAGAAATTATACACTGGTAAGCAACTTAATACATAGAAGGCTGTCACAAGTGTTGGACAAACCAATAGATTAATGGAACATGTCCTTATGAAGTTATGGTGTTTAACAAGTTATGGTGGATAGTCCTCAAGTCAGTCTTCCAGTGTTTTTCTGCTCAAAACTAGCTTTATTCGAAGGCACAGTGTCACTTGTGAAATGTAGTTGTATAAAAATAGACCTTCAGACGACTAAATGTTTAGAATATGTTTTATAACATTTTGCAGATCTGGAGTCATCCAAACTGGGCACCGCTTCAAGAACTGGCTGGTGATTCAAAAGTCATGTGTGTCGACATTTCAGCAGACGACAAATTTATTGTTACTTCCAATTATGACAAGTCGTTCAAACTGTGGGCTCCAGAAAACTAAAATTCTCTAAAGTCTTGACTTCGGATATTCAAAGTCGGCTTTGAACGGCGGACAGTCTCGTAGTACAAAAACAAATTGTACACAAAAACGTGCAGTTCTCAGAAATAAATCATGCTGCCTTACTGTTCTCTTTTTTAATGCTGCTCTACTGTTTTCGTTTTTTAAACCATTATATCGCTCAGACAACGGTCCTAACGAGAGTTTTGCTGCGTCTTCAAATGCTTTGTTTACTTTAGAATCTGTTTAACAAATATGTCGACGACTCGGAAGTAGGAATGCTCCGAGCGGAATGGAGTCGACGAACGAGTTGTTGGCGTTGAACAGCGGAGATGACGCTGAAGGCTGATGAGACAGGAATTCTGAAACAATGCACCAATTATGAATGCAGCGTAAATCGTGAATTGATGCCATCTGTATGTTCATTCATTCATTCATTCATTCATTCAGAGAATTTATATAGCGCCTCTTCAAGATATCTACTCACAACTGTCTTCAACATCAGTGATATGTTTGTGAAACATACAATTACAACTGCAACAGCACTGCGCAAACTAGCCCAAATGATATTAATAGTCATAACGAGCGAAAAATAACAAGTTGCAAAAGATATCGGCATAAAATTGAACGATTTTAAGTACCAGTTACTTCACTGCTCAAAGCAGATGCAACTGGTCAGCTTAAATGCAATGAACTTATGTATGGACATGGATATTTATATAGCGTTTTACAATAACCTCCTGAAAGTGCTCAACGTAGCTACCAAACAGTTCTAAACATGTGCAACTTGAGCGACTTTGAGAATGTTTCACAAGATATATACATGCAGCAGTACTGAAAACTGTTAATGGAAAACTGTTCCAGCATGAAGATCTAAGACATTGAAAGTTAGATTTATTACAGTAAGCTTGAAATAAAGCGTAAATGAAAGACGAAGAAGCATCACATAGCTTACAAGTTCAGCGCTGAGTTCTCTTCTCAGGAGCTGTTTGTCTCTCGGTGAGAGGTTTGTATCTCGGAAGTATCTCATTGATTGAGACATGATGAGCAGCAAAGCATTCTCCAACAGATACATCACCACTGGCCTAGTAAGAAATAACACAACCATCTTAAACTAGCAGAACATTAGTGATATGTTTTTGAATGCATATAAATAATTAAACATGCAAAATTTACAATTGTAACATTTGTCCCATTCAAATTCCCACCTTAAAATCTGCTAAATTCCCTCTGGGATATCTTGGGACTGTCAAACGAGATGGAACTTCTATAGCATTGAAACTTTAAAATGTTAAAGGTTGAGTAGTGAAGCAACAACCAGCCATGGACGTTTAAGATTGGCTGTTCCCTAAGCCAGCGGTTCTCAACCTGTGGGTCGCGACCCCCGCGGGGGTCGCCTGACGATTTACCAGGGGTCGCCTAGACCCTTCAGAAATTGGTAAAAGATGTAATTGCAATTTCAACGTTATCTAGAATTCAAGTCCACTTTTACCATTCTTCTGAAAAATAAAATATTCGGTTTTCTCAAAGAATGATATTATGCTGTCTAGAGACTCCATACATTTGCGGAAAGTTATTCTGAAATTATGAGAAATTTTGTTGAGATGACAGCTTAAAATGCGACCATTAAAGTGTAAAAATAATTCGTTTTCACTATGGGAGTTGAATCTTTTGAAGTATCAAATACTCAAACCACGACCATCAGCGCTGAAATGCTGAGAACGTTCGTCAAAATGACAGCATAAAATGCTACCACTGCAGTGTGGAAATTCAAAAATTGTCGACAATGGACAGTAGGGCACATCCTCTCCTCAAGTCTATTCCCTGCTTGGCGCATTCATAAAGAACACAAGTAGGCTAAACTTTATAATAATGATAAGCCCCAAACCGAATCAACTGTAGGTGAAATAAGTGTAAAGAAGAACAAATTTTTAACGAATTTTCCGAGAAGCCTATAGTTCAATAGTTGCAGCTTGAACTTAAATAGGCCTACTGCAACGTTTTATTTGTAGGCCCTACTGAAATTTTTTCGGTCAAATCGATGAAACCCATCAAATAAACTGAAATGCCACTCAGATACTAAACATCCTATATTTGCAGGCAAGAATGACCTGTAGACCTATATGCTTACTTTTAAGAACGATGCTGATGACGCCAATAATTAATTCACACTTGAGAAGGAAGATTTGAGGAGTTCCAAACGGCAAGATGTGACAGCTGTTGAAGTTTCATCAGCCATTTTCACCAGACTTATTAAACTTAAACTACAAACTACGGAATAGGCACTAGGTAGCCTACATGAGGCTATCTGAATCGCAAGAGCAAGAAATCTCAGACAATAATTGACAAACGCAGTTTCCGAATTATGAAGTGAAGTGAAAATGCACAACAATGAAAAATGGTAAAAAAATGCAGTGATGCAAAAATCAATCAATTTTGTTGTTAGGGGTCGCCACAACTTTCGAAATGTTACAAAGGGGTCACCGCACTAAAAAGGTTGAGAACCGCTGCCCTAAGCGAACAACAGATGTATTAATAGATCTGAAGTGTTAATGAACTTCACACACAGGTGAGAACCTCTTTTACCAGCCAATTTTCCCATTGCCAGTGTTAGAATTCTTAGCCAAGTTTGTTAGGATACAGCAGTGGAAACGAAACAAATGTTTTGAAATATCCAAGTTCTGAATCTGGCACAATTTGAACTATCACACGTAAATGAAGTGTCACACATGTACAAAGTTGCAGTAACATTAGACAACTTTTAGTCTAACATAGAAGATACAAGTAAGCGAATCTTGCAATACTTTCCATTGTGCATGAAATTATATACGTACTACTAGATAACAAAACAATGACATTGGTATTGGTACAGGATATGCACTATTTACCGTGAAACTGGACAGGCCTCTGATAAAACAGGTTTTGGCGTCGATGGCTTTAGAGGTGATGGTGCAGGCTTTCCATCAATCTGAAAACAAAAATTGATAAACAACCAACTATAATGACAGACTTAACAGCTTAAAGGCATTTAATAAATGCCGTGTATTATATTATTATGTTATTCTGACTTGTGTCAAAGTTTATTTGACTATTGTGTGAGCAGTTTCCACAGAGTGTAAGAGACAAATTCAGACAGAATAAAATCCATGTAACAAACTAATTACAGTGAATACAGATTTCATTCACTTGTTCTATGGACTTATTTATACAGCACCTTTCAAGAAATCTACGTCGAAGTGCTCCCAGCCCAGCCACAGCGGAAAAAGGACTTGATTCATTTAAACAGATATTACTAGCTGTTGGAGGAGAGAATTAATAAAGAATTATCGTGCATTGCATATACCTTGGCCAACATTTTTAAGCACAAGTTGACGATCGCAATAAAAGTTCCAAACGTTGGCGTTGAGTCTTGATCAATAGACGGAGCGCTGAACCCAAGCGACACAAACTGATCGTAAGGTGATACGTCCAACATCTGAAATTAAACAGATCATTTACTCGAATTAATATCATTGGATGAAACTTGAAAACCCAGCAACACATACATGTATATTGTTAGTATTAGAAACTACTGCTAACAGATTCATCATACAATTTTTACAGGGAAATACCAACAATCATTCTGCATATTTTGGAGAACATAATGCTCACAAAGCTACGGGAAGCCTGAGGCCTACGAGTACATTTACACTTGAGCCACATATACAATAATTATAATTAAATAAATTAAATTGTATAATTTAAATATAAACACAAAAGCACAAACATTAATCAGTAAAACTTCTGTACTGTCACCATCATAAACACGAAAATATATTATGATGGCTATTAAGTGAAAGTTAAACAAAAGTTTACGTGTCCGGCAGGTTTGTCTGAAACGCCATATTAATAAGTCAGAAACTAATTTGATATTTTCACAACATTAACATCATAAAAAATTGTAGAGTATACAAACCACATCGTTGATGGAATCACAGAGATCCGGAGAGAAATGCTGCATGGCAATCAAGCATTGACTTATAATAGTTAGGAACCTACAACGAAAATCATTCATCCATTACACATTGCAAAAATTAAGAATACAGATATAATCCACAAATAATATAATCAAGCTATTTGTCTCACTTTAGAAACTCTGCTTGCTTTTTATATGAGAAAAACTAAAGGAAAGACTGACTTGATATAGCCATAGTGTAAGATAGTTTTTGTCTTGTGCGTAGAGCTGAGTTATTTCTGGAGACTTTCTTTAAATAGAAAAACGCAAAATGTCATTAAAACTCTGCTCATCATACATCAGTGTAACCGCACACGGGAACCATTATGAATCAGTGAACTTCTGATTACATTTCTGTGTTTGAACCCAGATAATCAACAAAATCACTGCTAAGAGGATAATTAATTTATAATAATGAACACTCATCTGTGTGCATTGAAAACTTATTAGCGTCAGGAAATCAGTTCGTGTCATAAAGCATGAAATTATGTGAAGGAAAAAGAAGGAATTTAACCTATTTTGGACTTGTAGCAACTCTGGACTTGACGTTTCGGTATCGTCAATGGAAGACTGCTGTAGAAAATGTCGGCTGACAGACTGGCGAGTTGGTGTCAGCTTGAAACCATCTTGGTGACACTTAACTCGCTTCTACATTCGAATAACATAATAATCACATGAAATGGACGACTGACGTATTTCACATCACATAAAAGTTTATGTGGGCCTTTGAAAGTTGCTGTGCCCTTGTGCATTTGTCTCTGCTCACCACTTGACAGGTCAGGCGACAGTCATAGATCATGGGCTTCTACCGTAACAAATCAACAGATCTAAAATACGTTTTATTTATAATCTCATCCCAGTCATACTGCATAAAACCAAACTGTTGCTAAACTGTCACTCATTGAACCCCATTTTCAGCTAACTTTTTCAGCAGTGCAGATGCAAACTCCAAAACAAGGTTCTGCTATTTTGATTTTCACAAAGTTTTTATGTATGAATGTCCTACAAGTAAAACCGCATCCATGGATTCTTACGTCGAGAAGAAACTGGAGAAGTCTTGGCTGAATGAGAAGACTAACCGATCTCTGTGTTATGGAACAGACATCAGACTGCAAACAACAAATCAAAGTATTTCTCATAAAATTAGATAACAATTTATAGCATAGTACGAAGACAATTTACATAATTAACTATTAGCATTCAGACAAAGCAAATTAAGATCCTAAAGTTAATTAGAAAGTTTACTGATGCATTACAAGATCTAGATAATAGAAAATGTTACGTTACCATGAGCATTTGTAGCACTAAAGGCAACTGAAGTCTCCATTCACATCGATGCTTAGCAAGACGAGCAAGAAAAGAGCACGACTCTTCCGCCTCTCTAAGGACGTCATCAGTCAGCAGCGACGAAGAGCAATCCAAACACTGCAACAAACAGACAGATAGTACAACAACTGGAAACAAAAGGCATCAAATTTTGCAGACTATGACATTTATAAATAGAACGGGAAAACTCTGAATTTAAAAAGAACAGAGGTTTAAAGATCTTTCAACGAAACCTATAAAAGGAAACATGACGTGAATTCAAGGTAAAAGTTATAAACTCGGTCACAAATACCATTAATTATTATACGGGTTAAAAAAGTAATTCTCAACTAAATGGGTTATGTGTAAAATTGTGTATGCACACTTTTATTTCTGCCAACATCCGAATCTTCTTACAAATTCTTCCCAGTGCTACGGCAGTCTTCTGATGATTATATTGATTTTATTGCATTATTAATTTATGTAGAGCCGATCACAGCAATCACCATCAGCAGTGCTGAGAACCCCAAGAACAGATAAGGTTTCAAAGAGGAGGATTAAGATGAAACCAAGAACGAATGGTAACATGTGAGAAGGAAAGGTGTTCCATAGGCAGGGCCAATAGTGGACCATAGCAGCATCCAGTGCCTCAGGGCACCACAAAAACACTGGAAACTAGGACCAATGCCAACATTTTAGAAATCTCACAGATCTTCAGTATATTTCGCATAGAATTAGCCATTTTACTATGTTTATTCAATACAAGACCATACAAATGAAGTCACTACCTGATGCAGACGTTCTTGGTGTACACCAACAAAGTCAAGAGCGTCCTTAACAAAACTAGACCCAAGTATTTCGAGCGCAGCCGACATCAAACTGATGTACTGACGATAAACAACGAGGCATGATGCATAGTCTTGAGATTTACCCTCTGTAGCAGCTCCCTGTAATAAAGTAAACATAAATAACGTATAAAGGCCAGGATCGGCTAATATAAGCTATCCACAACAGGCAGTACCAGGGAATTTGGCAGTACCAGGGCGATTGGTAAAACAATTTTAATAAATCACTTTCTTAGCCTTGGAGCATGAGGATCAATAGCTAGTTCCCTCCTCTCTCTGACTAATCTAACCTCCCTTCAAACACCTTCAAGTATCATTATCCCAGTGAAGATATCAACGCTCAACTTGAGGGCTGGCAGTCCAGCATGGTAACCACTAGGCTACTGAGCCACTTGTAGAGCAAAATAAAAGAAGCCAACAAATCAAGAAAAACATGAAAATACAAAACACGTATAATGAGTGAACACTAGGTGAGTTGGAGGATCAGTCTTCAAAATACACAATTACACAGCCAGAATTTTTCCAGTCATTTTTTGTCACACTGAAAATAAGTTGGTCAGGAATGTCTCCTTAAAACGCAAAAGGAATCAAACTTCTCTAAGGAGGTAGAAACTGAAGAAATGAAACTGCTACTAGAAACTGAAAACCAACTGCTTAATCTGTCCACTGAACAAAAACAATTTAAAATATATATTTCTTGATATTCCTTAGTCATACTTCAAACAGAATGAATACTGGCTGCTTAGTCACTGGCCTTGCATAACACATTTAAACACACACTGCACAAATGTGTTTTAAGATTAAATTCAGTGTCTGATGAAAACAGAATGTAAAGCACAATAAAATTAAACAAAAGCAAAATTAAGCAGCCTATCATTATCTGCTAGTAGTGAATTAAAAAAATCTAAAGGTTTAGATTTTGACTTAATGAAGACCTGTTCACATTTTATCTCATACGTGCCTGCGTTGCTGGGCAGTCTGTGTAGAGATTTCCGACAAGGACACACAGCTGTTGGTTAATGCCATTGACCAGTAACACCTCTGCACCCTATAAAGTTTAACAAATCAATCTAAACGTTGGTGAAAATAATTTGTTAATAATCAACATCACTTTGCATATTTTGCAAAACATGTCTTACTCTGAATTACTGAACAAAGCATAATTTATAAAGCACCGTTTTCCGAAAATAGCTCTGTTTTCTTTTGCATATAAATGTCTACTGCTCATAATTAAATTTTATTAAACATCTGTCTACATTGTCATGATGCGGATGAAACATGAAAAATTGAACATTCCTGGAAATATACAAGGCAAGAACATAAAAACTGAAGTGACAATTTAGAAAAATCACACTGTGACAAAATTTCATTCACATAATCTAGCTGCTCAAAGTTACCTCTGGTATTCTGCAGAGATCAATGAAAAATAGCAAAGATGCCTGGATCAAACTGTTTCCTTCTTTTTCCTTAAATGAAAAAAACATGCACATTATAAGACCAATGCATTCCAGTGGAACTTGAACGACAAATAAAATTGTCATGAAGTTTAGACTGAGATTAGACAGAACAGAAATTTTCCCCAAGAGTCTTCTTAACGTAGAGAAGCTGAAGATTCATAACCCTCAGCTGCAATCAACCATGTAATGTTAAACTCTGAAAACTTCATTGTACAATGTACATGCATTTTATATACTGTTTAAAAGATAATAACTTATAATATAAAAAATGTTCTGGAACACTTTAAAATCTGTAACACCTAGTGGAATAATTTCACATTTCCTTGCTTATTCTCCTTTTGGAAGAAAAACAATATGTTAAAGGCAAACCTAAGTTTAAACATAGAATTGGCAAATCACAGAATTTAAACACAGTCTTAAACAAATTCAAGTAGAACAACCTCAAGTAGAACAATGATGGTAGAAATCAAAGACTGAACGACTCCATGCTGTTTCAGAACTGGCAGCCAACTCAAGTCCGTTCCCATCGTACAGATCAGCTCCTTCAGTAGATAGACAGCGTTAGACAGAAGCTACAAGAAAAAAATAATCAGTAATCATCCGGACATATAATCATTTTATTTAATAAACTTCTTTTCTAAGTAACTCATAGTTCAGCAAATTGATTCAATCATATTTTAGCTTCATTCCATTCATCCATTCCGAGAATTTAGATAGCGCTTCTTGAGAAACATACCTTGAGACGCCCGAGTACTAATTTTGGACCAATTATTTAAAATGACCAAAAACAGCACAGTTTCTGCAAACAATTTGTTTCTAAAGCAGAACACAATTGATAGAGGCAAACCTTAGGCTGCACACAGCCTACAAAAAAGAGTTCAGAATTCAATGGCTGGCAGAACAGTGGAAATGAGGCAGCTAACCCATATTCGAAGAAGGAAATGACAGAGATGATAATGGTGAAAAAACAGCACTGAGTCAACAAGGGGATAAATTTGGGAAAAATTCCCTTGAGACTTTTAAAAAACTTTGACAAAAGAGTTTAGACAACGAACCCTGTACTTGTTGTCAGGAGATGGTGTTTGATCGGTTGTTTCAACGTCTGAAGGTGTTTCATACGTCGCTCTCTGAACACAACTTTGAAGCAAGTCACAGACGACGGGAAAGAGAGCGATGAGATCATCGAAATCAACTGCAGCAGAAGACAATTGAAGAGAAAAAACAATTAAAACTCTACAATTAAAACTCTCCTCATCAACTGCAGCAGAAGACAATTGAAGAGAAAAAACAATTAAAATTCTCCTCATAACAAATATTACATGTAGCAATCAAGCAAAATAAATTCAAAACACTAGAACATAAAACTTATTGCCTTACAATCTTTAGTGGCTTGTCCACTCTGAATGCTGTCATATTATGTATAGTTGAATAGTTAAAAAACCAACTCAAGCACTAACTTGTCATGTTTTGTGACCTCGTGTGCTGTAGAATAAGAATAAGCGATGCAAGAACACACGTCTGAACAGACGACAGTCCTGGCTGGTCACACTCACAGGACAGCGCCAAAATCTCCATGAGTTTTCTCACCGTAGCGCTGTAGTCAGAAATGTGGCTAAAACGTAAAACAAACGACATATTCTCGAACTGTCATTTATCTCTTCTAAATCACACATCCATGAGAACCAAATTCAAGACTTAAATTGTTCATTGAACAAAAGACTGTATTGGTGAACAGTAAAATATATTTCATTGAGCAGAAAACAAGTTTTCAATGACAAGTACATGTCTCTTATGTAAGAAGTTTTGCCAAGTAGTCACATCCGTTATTATGGCACAAGGTATTGCAAAAGTTACAGCAAAAGCCAGTGTATCAGAACGACCTTCAATACCGAATGAACAAATATTGTAACTGCAAATTATAATTTATATAGCACCACTTCCAGAGAGACTCATCAGAGGTGCTCCCAGCTCCTCAGAAGTGGTGATCAGATCATCCCGAAAAGAAGCTGCTGCACCAATAGATAGTCAATAGGAATGATACACTTCCATAGCCTGGAGCATTCCATGTCCACTCTGATCAAGTGAACTCTCAGCAGCATAAAACTGTCCACAACGTGTGCTAGTCTTTTTTCTTAAAACTCAGCGGGGACATAGAAATAGAACATACTGAACATTACCGTGATTAAAAAGACAAGCAAGCAAGCATCAGAACTGCCACTGACCTGTACCAGTGTCTGAGGACCATAAGATACAGCGAGCTGGCTATTGAAGACAATTTCATGTTCAGTGTAGTCAGGCCTTGACCCTGAAACTATCAACAGCAAGACATTCATACACAATATGTGGTTAAAAAATTTAGAGAAACACATTCAAAAACACCATCAACTTGTAGCACGAGTACTACATTAAATATAAAAGTAAAGTAAATATACATTACATAGAACTCATCATCGACACTGAAATTAAAGAAGCAAAAGCGAATAGCGGCAATAATGAAAATGATATTCAGAACTTGAGGCACATGACTATCAGTTTATGATTAATTAGTTCTATATCCATTCAAGGCGGATGAAGATATGCGACATGGAGACACTGCACAGAACACAATGGCTCAGTGACCTTTGCCAAAGGGAAGTAAGGACATTGAGGGTACCAGAGCCAGTTATTTCTGAGTTTAAATTTTCCAATTCACAGCATTGCAGTGACTTATAATAAGACACTTTAAGAAGTAAAGAATAAAAGAATTAATATATAATTATATATAAATATTTGTTTTATTGAGCTTTTCTGACATACAGATAGTAGAGAATCAAGTATCAACCGTGCAATCACTATTACCTGAATTTCAAGGCTATTTAGTGCGTCAAGAAGTAGCTGATTCTGAGTAGCTCCTTTACCATCTTTTGCATTACTGGGACTTGCCTTCAGTGACACATTTTCAACCTAAGTAATAAACAGAACAGCATTGAACATTGCATTAAATACCAATCATAACTTCAACATTATCAGCAGATATGATTTCCCTAACAATCCCATCAAGACGCAAAATCTGTGGTAGATTATGTATAATGTATATGTATTCAGGTCGTAGACAAATTAGCATCATGCATCAATTTAACCCATGATCTGCAGCAAATCAATTAAATAATCATCTTGACCGTTGAAATGGTTGATGCCTAATTATAACAGATCATGTGCTACCCAGTATACAGTATGACAAAAGCAGTATATGTATCCTATTACTTTACTGAAATAAAATAAAAAATCAAGAAAATGACAAAGCAGCGCTCACCCTGTCAGACGACAGCACAACAAGGAATTCTCTCCATGCAAGTAGCAACTGCACAACACATTGTTGCAGTTCTTTTGATGGTGCCTTAGCATTCGCCAAAGCCATGAGATTACTGATGTACTAAGGAAAACAAGAAAACACATCACATCATATTAAGAAAAACTAACCATGTATACATAAATAATTTCCAAATGGAAAGAATAACACATGTGCTTATAATATCTTACAATGGTGGCCAATTGGTTACAGCGCATGGCCTGTGACATGGAGAGCACAGGTTCAAGCCTCCAATAAGGCAGTTAGGTACCATGAGCAAGCAAGCAATGTTCTGTCATATGGACATGTGCACTTCTGAAAATTGGAAGGAGGGCAATCTAAAAACACAGTTGTACATTGTATATAATGTATGATCAGTGTTCTAGCAATGTATCTGTCACAATGGCCAGTGTGTCACAAAAATGCCGACAACAAATTTACCACGTTATGAAACGAAAAACAAAACCATCAATACTAAAATTATAGCTTTTCCTGGATGTTTTCATCAAGAAAACACACAGATCTCTTATTTGATAATCCATTAATAATTTAATAATTAATTATTTCTATGTCATAAACATAAAACAGGACAATACTATATATATATCCGAACATGATAATTTAACTGATAGGAATCGAGATAAAGAAAGAAAAATGAGCAACCGTCTGGCATCCCACTACAGCATACGGGAGAACTTAGCTTCATTTATAACATAGGACTTTATATAGCTCCTATATTTAGCATCGCAAGTTTCTGGTGTGCCATTGCAAAGCTTGCTACAATCTAAGCATGATTAAAAAGTTTCATACCTCAGACCAATACAGCAGTCTATCTTTGCCGACGATGGAATGAAATTCTGTTTCTAAAGCATCATCCACCTTTCTACAAAGTTAAACAACAGCGAGTAAATAAAAAACATGGAAATTTAAAAAAAATAATAAACCTGAATTCTAAACACAAACATTAAAATCAAACAAATTAATATACCAGAACTGTAAAAGTTTAAAGAAAGAAACAAATCTTGGCAATAAAATCAAAACTGTTTACTTAAAGAAAATAACCACATCCCAGAACTACTAAACTTTCCTAACACTGCTTTGAATTCAACAAACCTGTCTGTATGGTAAAGCTCCAATGACAAAATCCGAAAGATGTGAGAGCAGTTTGTAATTTCAACTATCATCAGCTAAAAACAACAAGAAGCAAACAAACTCTATGAAATAATTAATTAATCAGTTGACTAATTATATTGTAGGACAAGACATTAACCAACAGAATAAAATCTGAATTTCCTCCATAAACCTAAGACACCACCTTAAAAATGCCATCTGTCTTTCAAAAGACAGCAAGAGTTTACCAGATGCATAAACATGATATAGCATTTATGTCAATATATATGTAAATGTGTTGTTATCAAATTTCCTGCACAATGACAATCGTAAATCTTAAAACAGAATTGACTGAATAGTGATGATGTACCTTAGTGTCAGTTGCTTTTCCTGGCTTTGGCAGATCCAACAGAAGCGAATGGCAGACGCTGCTCCAGAAGCTCTTCCTACATCAAAAGTAAGCAGACGCTAAACAATCAACAGCTACAATGAGGAGATTTATATAGACTCAGTAACATCTCACTTTTTCATAAATAAATGCCTGGCATTCTATAACAGCCATTCAAAAGCTTTCACCAGCATAAACATAAATTTCATTTAGGTATTTGGTGTTGGATATTTCAAAAGACTTATGAAAGCAAAACATCCATCAAAATTTTCATGAAAAGTCTCTGATTCTAGAAAGACCTGATCACAGAAATTGGTTTAAGCATATTAAATTTATTTGGAGTTTACACCTCAAGAGTTCAACACACATTGACTATACTTAACGAACTTATTTTAACAGAACCAATTATGTTATTTGTGCACTAAGGTTGTCAAAGGTATGTTATCCGTTTCAACAATAGCAACGTTTCTACTCACATGCTCCGGAGCACAGTCATCGCTGTCTGCCGACGACCTTTCCACAAAGAATGGAGAAACTCTGAGGCAGCGCAGAGCAGCTCTGGAGGACAGCGATACGTCCTCTGTTCAATTACAAATCATCAGAAGTCAGAAAGTCAACTGCATTGCCATTCACCTTGTCACCTTGTGCCGTCGATTCTTGGAATCCTAGCGACCGCTGTAATCAACCTTCTCCACATCTCACGATCTTCCGCCGCGTCTCTGAGTTCCTCCAAGTTCATATTCGTTCTCACGTGTATTTCCTCCATCCACCTTCTTCTTGGGCGTCCTCTCCTCCTTTTCCCCTCTCCAGGCCAGCATCATCTCCTTTTCCAATCCGTTTGCTCGCATCACATGTCCAAAGAACGCCATCTTCTGCCTTGCCGCTCTCTGTCCCAATGACATATTCCCTCTTGACTGTCCGATCTCTTGCAATATGGATTCATTTCTTCTTCTTTCAACCCATGAAGTTCTTAATACCTTCCTCCATATCCACATTTCACAAGCATCGATTTTCCTTTCTAAGGCCTTTGTTTTTGTCCACGTTTCACAACCATACAGCACCACTGGGAATATAATTGCCTTTACAATTCTTGTCTTCGTCATCAGGCTCACGTGTTTATCCTTCCATATTTTCTCCAGCCCCTTTGCTGCCGTCTTTCCCAAAGCTATCCTTCGTCGTATCTCTCTGTCACATCCACCATCTCTTTGCCATTAGCATCGGTAAAAACCGCTGCAATGTGTGCATTCACACAGAAGCGCGAATCTGAGACATGATTAGTCAGTTACTAAGTAAAATGCATGTTTCAAACCTAGTTAGGATCTTGATGCATCCCTTGAAGAAAGAAAAAGAGACGCAAAAACCTCATTGGAAGTTTGGTTCTTAGGGGCAGCAACAAGAAACAAGATATGCATGAGAGTGCATTATAGCTCTTCACCATAAGTACACTTACTTACATTCATTTGATGCAATCAATACAAGGCAAACACTTACATTTTACAAACAGACAGTAGAAAAAAAGTACATTCTCAATTACAAAACAGATAACGCAACTTGTTTTAGGTTGCTATTTGATTACCCATTTACGTCTTATGAAAAACTTTTAAACTTTCTAAATCAGTGATTGAAGTCAGGAAAAGAAGCAGCAGCATTTGATGCAAAAACTTACAGTCAATATTGATTTTAAGAAAGCAGAAGCAGTGATTAGTTACCTGATGGGCAATTTCTATTAAATCCAAAACTGTCTGCAAACAACTGTCTCTACCAAGACCAAACTCCTGCACACAAAACAGGACCAAATAAGATCTAACATTTAACAATAATAAACAACACAGTTATCAGTTTTGTACCTGCAGTTATTGCCTCCACATTTTCCACTTCCTACACAGATGTGTACTCGAGGGCAATGGAGCGAGTGACAGGATGAATAAGAGGTCAACCAACAGTGTAAATGAAGGAGATATGCACACAACGATTGTACTTATAAATGTTCGATTACAATTACAACGAATGTAAATCAAATCTCAATAATCATAAGACTTAGTTCAATTATTAGTAGTTTAAGAGAGTTAAATAATGAGGACAACATGAGGCAAGAAACTCTTAATTCTGAGTTCAATCTGAAGCAAGCTATTTAAAATGGATTTTTATCTACATCACTGTCAAACTCGATAATTTACCAACATCCTTATGAAATTCCCTTCCCTCCACTCTGCATGGACTCTTCTGTCTTGATCGCTATCTACATATTTCTCTCTTCTTAAGACCTTTTTTTGGAGGGTGGGGGTTCTTGCACTGGGAGCGCTACTGAATGGCCATAGCTGTGAGTGGTGCTACAGAAATTACTAATTACATTACATCTTTCAGACGCACTCCCAGTGCATTCTTGAAGCACATGGTAAGTCTCTTACCTTCTGTCCATCTTGCTTGCCTTTGAGCAGGTTTATATTGAGAAACAATTCAATGATTCCTGGCTGGCACTGAACACAGATGGACAGCCATTCCAACGTAAACACTTTCAACGATATATTCTGGTAGAAGAAAAGCAGACAAAGATCACGTCAAAATGCTTTAACATTTAAAATATGTAATCGCCAATGAAAAACTGATGCAGAGCAACAAAACTGCATTTCTATGTCTAACTAGTGCAGGAGATGGTCTCTGCATCTAGCAGCCGGTGGAGAGAGACCAACTAGCTCGCCTTGCACACCCTTAACCCTTTGAACCCGGGTTCAAAGGGTTAATAAGATGATGTTGTGTTTCATCACACACTGGTACTATCATCATCATCCTTGAACAACCTCTCACAAAAAACATAACACTATTTCGTCACAAAAATCTAAAGAAACAGTTTCAAGCCATTGTATGATACATCATCTGTTGGACTGTCACATTAACCTTTACCCATCCGTAGGCCGCCCTGAGCGGACAAATAGAAAACCGCTTCCAGTCCAGTGTCCGGTATGAGCGGACATTAGTTTGGCAAGGCCCTAGGAGCTCCTATGTCCGGTAGAAGCGGCCAAAAACCGATCAATAACATCGTGGGCTATTACATTTAGTAAGTTCACGTGTCTAGGCTGCGGCTCCCGCCATAAGTATGTGACCTAGATGACGTCGATCACCTAGATGACGTAGATTTGACAAGGTCGCATTTGATAGAAAAAGATGAAAGCGGGCGAGGTTCTGGCATTTCAGAGAGACAACACCACAACGGTTCTAGTGTGGCAAGACAAGCGTCCAGTGCTGATGCTTAGCACGTTCCATGGCTCAGCAGTGCAGCCTGTGCAGTGTCATAGTAGAGCTGGTGTTGTGCAGGTCCAGAAGCCAACGGTCATTGTCGACTACACCGCGAAGATGGGTGCTGTGGACCGCGCCGATCACCTCTGTTCCAGCTATAATTTCAATAGAAGATCTGTCAAGTGGTGGAGAAAGTCTTTCTTCTGGCTGTTGGAGGTGGCGTGCGTCAACAGCTTCATACTGTATAACATAAACAGGCAGCAGCAGAACGTCGCTGCAGTGTCGCACATCACCTTTCGCCGCAAGATGATTGAGCAGCTTGTCGGCAACGTACGTGCAACCGAACTTCGTCGTGGACGGCCCAGTTCGACTGACAAGATCACACGGCTCAATGGCAAGCTGCACATCATAGCCCACATGGATAAGGATAAGGACTGCGCGGTGTGCAGTGACAGGAAGACACCTGGGTGCCGCAGACGTACTAACTTTCACTGTAAGACATGTCCCCGTCAACCGGGCCTCCACCCGGACACCTGTTTCGAACGGCATCACACCCAAGAACAATTCAAGTAGGATGAAGTTGGAAATTTCAATTGACAACCTCAACATTATCCTATGCATGATAATGTATAAACACTTTGAATAGTGTTATATGGTGAAGAAAAATGTTAGAGTGATTATGTTGTACCAAATATTTAATGCAATTTTATTCGGATCTGGAGAGGCTGGCGCAAAAAATAATTCGGATGGGTAAAGGTTAAGCAATGAGGTTCTTAAGATGTGATTCACAAGTAGCCACATACATAATAACGGACAAATACACAAACTCAACTCAAGCTCATAACTGTTACTTATTACAGCAATTTGATATAGTAATCCTTCAAGGTATTCTACTCAGGAGTGCTCCAGCTAAAAATTGTTTAAAATGCTTACAGATTAAAATGTAAAAAAACAACTGAGATACAAAGCCAGCAACTGGTAAACACAATTTCTAAATTCTGCAGAGCAAAGTAGTAACTTAAGAATCAGCAAATTTGTCCTTAAAGGATATAAATATACTCAGAAGCACAAGTGTCTGTGTCTCCCATAGTGCAATCATACCTCGGTGGTCGACTGCAACCTCATCAGGTAGATGTCGCGAATGGTTTCCGCTTCATTTCCAAGACACGACAGCATCGACATTGGGAACAACTGGAAAGGAAATCAAGTTCTCAAATACAGAACTAATTCTTCCACAACTGCAAACTTTTTCTGTTATCACATACAAGAACTTCCTCACTACTAATTTACTAATTACATTACAATACATTACTATAGCCTAAAGAATATAATTATCGGAACAAATTAGAGACGAAACACGAGAGAAAAAGTCGTGTGCTTTGTAAATCGGACTAAAGTCATTCAGTAGAAGGAATCCGAAATGTAGAGCAACAGAAAAGGTTATATGTAGCACAAGCATTAATCGATGGTAGCCAGTCGCTACACCTGTTGGCTGATTTTTTTAAAGTCTTAACTAACACATGTTTCTTTGATTTTCTGTACAATTTGTTACTTAATAACTATTAAATTTACAAATAACAATAAAGCAATTTTATTCAGACAACTGCAGATGTCTAGCTCAACATCCAGCAGACTCATAGTGCCTTCTTCTGTCAATATGTTTCAATTTACACGCAAACATACACAATACCTCATCCAATCAGACTTACGATATTAGAATGTATGCGCATGTTAATTTATGCAGCACAACTGACCAGTGCTAGATTCTTGAGAAGAAGCGTAGCGTTGGCAGGCAAGTCAGGATTGTGTCGGTGGTAGATATAGTGAGCCACGGTGGCCACTAGATGGCGCTCCGCTCCATGTGTCGGCCGACTAGACAAAGTCTGAGCGACAGGAGAAGTTGAGGTACCCTCCGGCCATGACATCAGAAGCTGGTTCATCACGGAAAGAGCCAACTTCAGTAAAGCGATCAGCTCAACACCAGCTCCCTCCAAAGCACTACATAACAACAAACGAGTATTTGTAATAATGACTTTTAAAATGTCATAGCACAGCAGAAAATGGGCCGTAAATGGGTTCAGAAAATCAATGACAGACACACGATACTTTTACAAAGGTAGGCGCTGAGCTGTGATTTAAATGTTTCCAGATACATGGTGCATTCTTCTCATAGTCATTAGTCAATAATAATAGTATAATTATTATTAATCCAACTGCTTCACTTGCACAGTGTTTTCTATCAAAAAGGTCAACTAGTAAATTTCGGTTATCAGCAAAAATAATTCAAATACAATCTGCTAGAAAATCAATCTGTTTAATATCATGGTTTCACGCTGTTGAGTCTAGCTTACCATCTAGGACTTTTCTAGCACAGAATTCTTGAGAACAAAATGAGTTTAGTTTATTTAACTTGTTTGTTTAGTAGCAGACATACTTGACTTGATTAGCTAAAGCTCCTTCCACTATATCAACACCCATTCCAATGATGTCCAGCAGAGTATTGCTCGACTCGGCAAACAACAGATTGTATACAACAGCATCTTGCACTGTTAGCGTCCTACAATCAAAGAAAAACAGTGAGTCAGAAGACAGCTCACCCTGAAATATCTTATCTTTGCACTGCGCGCTCTAGCAAATTTTTTTATAGGTTTCATAGGTTTTCATTTTGAATGAATCAAAATAGAATGATTGATGTTATTTATAGGCGTGAATATCAAATAAATTGTAATAGAAAAATAATTACGTGTTCTATCCTGTCCAAATTGTAAATTGTTTAATATATTTTTGTCAATTCTTTGAGAGATGAGGGCCCTTTTCTGAGGTGAGGCTTACCACTTTTGGCCTGTGGGCCATGGGTTTGGAACCACTGCAATAACACAACCTTTTGTTGAACAGCACCTGATAAAAACTTTTACCTTTCCATAGCTTTAGAATCTGAAATGACTTTTTCCGTCTTCAGAATCTTCTCAAAAACAGTCAGACATTTCTGGCCTGTAATTTCCAAACAAATGCACGAGTTAACTTTCATTTGCAACAGGAAATCTATTTAGTTAAAGTTCCAGGTATATACTAAAAGCATTTGTAGCAATATCTGGCCGTTGACATAATATCCTCCTTTAATGTTTCACTCCATGGCAAACACTGTTTGATGAAGATCACTGTATGTATGTACCATGTACAATTGCACATGTTCCATGTACCAATCCACTTCAACGCAAGACAATGTTATCCAACATGGAAAGTATGAACAATGAATACGCATAATTAACACAAGCCATTCAGCGCATCTTTTAATCAGAAAGTTATAATTAGCCAATTCAATAATCCAATATATCCATCTCTAACAAAGACAAACCACCTATTGAAGGTTGGTAAACTGAGATCATAATTTTTTAAAGAAACAACATTCCTGACTGATGTGGAACTTGTTTAATGTACAAAAATTATTTGCACACCACTAAACAGTCAGAAAAAACACAGAAACATGTTCCAAAGGTTAGACAAAGTATTAGGTAAATTGTATTGCTCAGCTCATGCAGTCTCATCTCATACATGTCCTTATTCACATCAAAAGCATAATATCTGTCCAACACCAATGCACAATTCAGAATAATATTCTGAAAGGAGGGCACCATTGTAAATTACATTACATTATTTACAGTGTTTAGTTAGCTCACTTACAAGTAAAATGAAACGTTATACTTACCAATCTTTTCTCTTGCATGTGGCTCGTAATAACGGAATTTATAAATGACGGGAAATATTTCCTGGCAGATGAAAAGCAAACATGGCAGCATCTCGTCTAATTGTCCAGCCAAATACAACGGCTAAAAAAAACAAAGACACCTCAATCGTTAAATGCTTAACAAGAGCAACAGCTTCATAACATCCAATTGATTCATACAAAGCAAGTTACTAAAAATGCATCAAATCTATTAATTAATCACACATTTCATAGCAGGTTTACATTTGACTGAGCTATATAAAATATACCATTATTTCATTACAATTGATTGATTTACTGATAGCCAATTTGCCTTTTGTTGAAAACTAATACATCAAAAACCTTTTTAATTAAATAAGATTTAGGCATCAAAAGGTGAAGCCAAAAAGGCATTAAGTCCCACTAAGTGGCATCACTAACTTACTACAACAGATTTCACCATGCCAGTACTGTAGTTCAGGCAATTCTAACTTACTGAGTACACAGTGATGAGCAGGAAATGAGTTGAAATAGTTAGTATGCATTATCCATATTTAGTGTTTAAAAATTTTTCATGCAATGCTAACAAAATCACATAGCACTTATGAATTCAAATTCAATTTAAGTCTGCTGACTTAAACTATAAATATATATAAATGAAATATATAATATATATAAATATACATTTTATATATTTACCTCAACCAGGTTAATCAACAGCTGAAGGAAAGCCTGCGTCACAGGATAGCGGCCTTGTACACATTCGGATCCAGCTAATATGGATCCATAGGCGCCACTGTTCAAAGCCCTAAATTAATCAGAAAATAAAATAATAAGTCAATGCATCAGCCAATCAATACTCTTGCATCAATCAATAAGGACATGTCAAGTAAAGGCTTCATCAAAAGTTCTTTAATCAACATAATGACATCAAGAATACGCTGTTAAGAGGAGCAAAAGAGCACCTTGCAAGTTGCTACCTTAAATCACACTGAGTTACAATTTCCAAAGCATGACACTTCTTCCCTTAAAACTTAAACTTGAGCTACCTAATAAATAAACATAGTAATAGTCCTCTGTAATAAACAGATCAATTCTCAGCCAAACATTTTAAAATCAAGTTCCGAGCAGACTACAAACTACTGACGTTATAGGCACCAACGGCTGCCAACCCTGAACAGAACTAAAGCACAACGAGATAGCAAGACACAGAGCATATGAAATACCAGCAACTTCATATAAAATCTTAGCTTTGGTAGACGTAGGTGGCTGGCAAGTCCTGTCCCTCGCAGCCTGCTCTTTCCATGAACAGAATAATAAATCATGTGTAACAAAGAAAAGACTTTACCTAGATGCTTCTGCGACGTTGGTTACATTGCGAGCAAGGTGCGGCAGGAAACCGGTCTGCTTCATTCTATGCCAAACCTGTGAAACAGTTCAGAAATAATACAAGTTCTTATGAAAAGCTCTGGCATCCTGAAGAGAAATCATTAGATGCCTGGAGATTAGGTTAGCTAATGACAAAAATGAAATTATGCCAGTACAATGAAAATGAGCTCTATTTAAGACAAAAATAGGAAGACTGAAAAACTTAATTACAACTTATACAGCTGGTGAAATAGGCCACCAATAGAAGAATCAAGTAAGTCCAATTATCAAGTCCAGTTAATTTTGTTGGGTTTTTGCTTCATTCATTCATTTGTTACGGAGTTTTATATAGCGCACCTTCAAGGTTACTACTCAGAGTGTATGTCAGTTTGACCCTAACTCTTTCTCTTTTCTTAAGAAATGACTCAAGCTCACTAACTCAGTATGTCTCATTGGCCTGTAAAAATATGGATATCTAACTGAATGGACTGACCAAACGCACCTCAGATTTGCATTCCTGTACATGTGCCAAAAAATGTTTGTAAAATTTTAATAATAATAACAACTAAAGCTATGTAACGAATGACACAAAGTTTCATCAAGCTAGTAAAATATAACACATTGAAAAGTTGTCCTCAGTTGACCCGAAATTATCGATAATTGACTGAACACTTTTTATCTACCTGAAGCGGTTCCCATTGTACGTTCTCGATGAAAACCTCGAAACACGCCGTCAACAAATCAATTGGTGGCGACGGCAGCAGACAGAACCTAAAAATTATATCATAGCAACACTAACAGAAAAGAAATGTGACTTGGAACATCAACAACTAGAAGTCATGTTTTTAAGCATTTAAATTCAAATGTGATAGCAAAGAGCGCTTGGCTTGTGAACATTTAAAAGACCGCAATAATTAAGAATGAGAATCCTGCAGCAAAAGCGCCTGGACTTTGCTGCATAAAGATAGTTTACCTGTTTTCTAAATAACCTGAGCACTACATATTCCTTTTTTTGCTGCATGGACCAAGTAAACTGTGAAAAACATCAACCAAAAATGCTTCAGTGGAATGCAAGAATGATAATGTTGACTAATGCAAGGCAGTGTTTAACTTGCCTCTGAACTAAGCAGAACATGTAGTCAATCATCAGATCAAGCACTTTCACTTCTGCTTGAATGCGTCTATGATCGACTTTAAGCAGAGCGGACAGCAGACGACATGTCACGATCGTCTTATAGATCGTCTCTTGCTGAACTGATCCTACAAAATTTTGCAGGATATGAACCACACGGTAAACACAACTTTATTATTATTATTATTATCATGAACGAATTAACACTTAAAAGTTAAGAGTCGATCAATTTTTACTTATTAAAAATAAGCTGACAAGCAGCGCATGACTTATACCTTGTCACACTAAGGTTCTATTAGATGTCCAAAGATTATATTAAGGCAAAGATGAATTCAGATGAAATTAGAACTACTACAGACATGCTATACATATTGGACCATTAATGCTACACTAGTCCTACAGTATTGCATTAGTGTTGTATTATTGAGAGAAAAGAGTCGCAGTACTAAAGAGATCGAGAACTGCTGCTCCATAATATTTGTTTAGCCTGTTCGAATAAAATGAAATGTGCTTCTATGAATCTAAACACGATCTGTGACTTGTGAAGTGGCAGAATCAAGTTGTAAATTTAAAGTGAATAATGTTGCCTATAATAATAATTAATGGAATACCTGCTCCGTACGAGATCTGACAAAGAAGCCGATGAACTTCAGCGGCTAAAACCTTCCATCCATCATACGTGAAATTCCAGCGAATGGCATCACTGCTACATTTGCCTACCACAAAATAACAGATCATAATCAAATGCACAATCTCATTTTCTCAGCACCTCACAAAAGCAGCGTTGGTAAAACTGAATTAACTGGTCTCTACCAAATCAATCCTGCAACACAAAGTTTGGATGTGCTTACTGCTTAGGTAATATGTGTAAATAATGTAGATGTTGAAAGAAAACGTTTCTATAATGCTAAAATTAAAACGTAAGTCTTCATTCGATCTGGAAAAACTCAAGGAAATAATGGACAGATAATTTGATAAGACGAACATGGTTTAACCATAAGCAACAAAAGCACAAGTCAGTCAAAAACCATGCATGGAAGTTGCATGAACTACACAGATGAGAGAAGGACAAACTCAAGACACAAGAAAAGAAATGCAACCACAAGAGAAATTGAATAGGGATACCTATTTTGCCATTGAAAACCTAAACACTTGAAATAGGCAAATGCCATCCATAAACTTATCATAAAGATAAAAATATTCAAATATTAATTCATCGTGAAAACTTACCAGTAACAGGAAACATGGTTCCAAAAGTTCCATTTTGAATTACAAACTGAAGACCTGCAAAATAATAACATCCAAGAAATTCATACATTAAAAAATAATTAAATTCAGAAGTTGTTTTTAACATGATACATAAAATTCTTAAAGAGTTACACAACAATCAAGGCAAAGAACAAAATAGAGAAGAATGGCATCATAGCTGCCTTGATTTTCCAGTCTCTTTAGACCTGCCATAATTATAGGGCAAAACGCAGAAGAATATGTACTCAGACACAGTTATACATGTTCAATTGTTCATATCTACATACAAAATAATATGTTTTAAACACAAATGCCTAGAGCATAAGTTCTGTGAGTTAGCATCCAACACATTGCTTTCTCCAATTGATGATCTTTCTTAAAACTTTAATGACAAGCCGCATTGGTTTTCCAGTCTCTTTTACTACACTCACATCGCTACAACTGTTAAACGTATCCTGGTCGCTCAAAATCATGTGACCAGCTTCAGTCATTACTTGCAACAACTATTACCTAACTTCGTGTGATTAACAGAAATGCAAAACGATGAAGTACAATGATATACCAAATGAACATACGCATTGCATTACGCAAGTAAGTAAATACCTGTATATTCTTTATTCGAAACAGTTGAAAAACGCACTCCAGCGCACATCCATAAAGGATAACAGTTAAAAAGTTAGCAATTAAGAATTAGTACATATATAAATCATTTTAATCAATCTCACCAGGACAATGATAAGGCGCCCGATCTTTAGTGAGTCTAACAACGTTTGCCTGATCTCTCAGTTCAAAGGCCGTCGATCTTTCTATCAATTCCGTGAAGCTCGTCAAGTTCTGAAGGGTAGTCACAACCTAAGAAAGAAAGAAATTTATGTAATAATAATAAGATCACAAATTAAGCAGAAAATACCAAATCAGTCACAGATGCCTGAGATGACGCCTTTTTATTAACAACATCACTTAGCGTAACATGAACCTTCCAACAAATTCAAACTTTCCGTTTAAATTTATAAGAATTTGAGGTCAATTTACAAAAGGTTCAGGGAACTGTTGTCTATTTGGAGTTGTCAAATGGGTGCTTCAGCTAATAGATCCTTCAAACAGAACCACACTCATGTTTTCTATAAATAAGCAATTAATTGCCTTGTAACTTGACGATGTCATGCATTGCCTATCTAACCCTTCTTCATCTATTTTTGTCTCTATCTCTACCTAATCTATCTTACCGACTTTGTCTCCATCTCCTTATTTTTAGCTAACCAACCTTTCTTATTTTGCCTAAAAATCTGAACTATTCTACCCTATCTTACCTACTCTGCTAAAACATTATAAAAAAATATTGTGATATAACATGGTCAGGATATGGATCTCAAATTCAGTCTAGCTTTAGAAAACAACCTATTCATAAGACAATCTTCATATAAAGCAGTTCCTGTTTTTTTTAAAGACTAGAGGCTGATAATATAGTGAAATAGAAGCAACAACATGTATCGCAGGCCATCTGTTCTGTTCGTAGTTAAGATTCATGTCTTCTGTCACATGCATTCTTATGAATTGTTTCAATTGCACAACTGTACACTGTAACCGGTTGCAGTCTGTCAACCGGATTCTTCAATAAAGAATATTATTATTATTAATAATATTATTATTATTATCAACCTCTGCTGCGCTTTCTCGGCTGGCCTTCGACAGAACTGTGAGCAGCTTAATAAGCAGATGATATTCCAATGGAAAGCATTCGAAAGCATGATTAAACACAATCATCAGCCCGTCTTCGGAATCCTAAAAAAACATAAAACCTGCACGTTTTGATTCATCAAGAAACCATAAAAAATCAATGCAAACATTTAACCGTAGTCCAGGTATTGCTAAAAAGCTCACAGTGCAATATTGGGTAGAAGTTCAAAGGTCAGGCTGATCCTACATAGCTGGAACAGTCTTTTACCTAACACCTTAATAACAACATTGTACTAAAAGTCAACTGGAGGGAAGGCATCTAATTGTTAAAATGTTAAGTCAAAGAGATTTAAATAAGTACAAGCAAGCACATAGAATCACCTCAATTTGACACAACATCTAATACCTAACTCTCCACTTACGCTCCCAGCATAGTCTTACTTTCGACAGAGTAACAAGTAAACACAATAAATTACCAAGACTTGTGGCAACCAGAAATTAAACATAAACAATTCAGACAATTTTTATGATGAAGAATTCAGCAAAAAAAGAGCAGATAAGTGCGATATACATTTTCATGCTGTCATAAATTATTCATTTGGAAATCTTTAAGATAGCAACGGATGCAGATATTTCGAACTGAGACAGAAGACACGACCCATTAGATCGCTGGTAACTTTAGAAAATCTGTTAAACTGCACCAACCCTTGACCAGAAGTGGGCAGCAATGAATTCCCAGTCCAGAAGATTGGCAGCCGTAAAATGCAAGAACTATAAATACAACAAAATTTTCATTT
Organism: Lumbricus rubellus; assembly: GCA_945859605.1. NCBI lineage: Eukaryota > Metazoa > Annelida > Clitellata > Crassiclitellata > Lumbricidae > Lumbricus > Lumbricus rubellus. The sequence continues at coordinate 54,017,645 of OX243811.1, read as the reverse complement.
TAAAATAAACAGCAGCAAAAAACACTAAATATAACTGGCTGTTATAACACTCAGTCAGCAATAGATAGAGAGCTTCCCCGTACAACGGTAAGGCTGAAAATATTCCACAAGTCGTAATACAGTAAAATAAACCAGGAACACTTGTAAATCACAATGAAAAGACAGGCTGTATATCATATTAGCATAGTCAGCATTCATTCAGATCTTACTGCTTGTCTTTAGACAAAACATATTTTTGTAAAGTGACAACAAAGAACTACACTTGCACAATTGCATATACTTTGGTACACTAGACCAGATCGATTTTTAGCCATCCATAACATCCTTGTCCTTATTAGAGAAACCATTAAAATAGCAGATAATAATTATCTAATCACTTTTAGTAGCTGTCTTTCTTTGAACCACACATTGTTTCAAACTAAATACAAACCAGTTCATAATAAACAAACCAGCATATATGTTATATAAACTGTATAATTTTAAGCAAACAATACCTGAGCATCTCCAAGTGACTGGAGGTGAAATGTGTTCAAAGCCGCACTCAGCAGACCATAGATGACACTTCGACAAACACCGGCTATAATCTGCATAAAACACGTCCACAAAATTTTTAAACTTAGTTTAACCCTTTAATGCCGAGATGGTAGTAAATGGTATGGGAAATCCTATACCCTCCGGCATTAAAGGGTTAACTAAACAATCAGAAGACTAAATAAAAGATTCTAGTCAATTCAGCTACATGAATTAGTTACCAAATTTTATCAGTTAAAACAGTAAATTTATAAATTATTTTTACAAACAATTGCAATTTCTTGGTGCAAATTTGTGGGGCGCACTTGCCTCTCCTTGCTCCTCTTCTTTAAAGCTATGCAGTCCAGAAATTCTAACCATAGTGTCCACTGTCAGATCTGATGGAGGAATTCACCACAAGCTAATAGAAGCTCAGTGGTCAGTGATGATGGTTGATTCATACAAGTGCATTAGACACTGATAAGATGCAAGTTACTAATTGCTCTTCTAGTTACCTCAGCAATCAATGTCACTGACTAACCTTCTCTTCTTTAATGACTATAACATTAATAAGGCTGACACATGCTGAACTTTGCAAAGTCTTACTTATTTACAAGTCTAAAGATATTAATACACAGACAATGAACTCATTGTTTTTGCGTAAAAAGTATATAAATTCTCAGTTCCAATAAAAGGAAGCTTCAAGCAGGAGTCACCAACTAAGCAGTCGGCTGCAAGATGAGAAGCTTAATGTGAAGATTGCAAAGCCAAGAGAACAAAACAAAGTAAAGACACAAGTACAGAATGAAGGCACGTACTAAAAGTACAGAATAACTTCTGAATAAGCGAGAAAGATTTTAGAAAGTAGACTTTCTGTGACGCTCTCTCTTACCGTCTTTCCACTGAACGGTTCAGCAGCAAGCTGTGCATTGAGATATTCAAAAACCTTGAGTTGCAAAGCACGATTTCCAAGTTTTCGTGCCACTGGTGCTTCTGCCCCATCGCCACAGAGCTGGTGTACCACTGCCCACATTAACAACAATGGACCATGCTCCACAGAATCTCCAAAAGACATCAACAAAGCATCTAGGTCCTGCAATTAAAACCGATCAACCGATTCAGTTACAAGATTCTCTGCACACGTCTGCAAAATTGACTTTACGCAGAACATTTTGCAATTTTTATAACAAGATAGATAATTCTTTTGCATATAGAGCAAACTTCTATGGTATCCTGTATCATTTCTTTGAATAATTGTAACGTCATCTTGCAAGGAGCAATCATAGCTCAGGAAGCCATATAATTTAATCGTTAAAAACTGACAACTCAAAGAAAAGTTACATAAAAAATTATAGGCTAACCTTAAAGCTGCTGGAACTGACGATTCTCACGTGAACTTTACTACAATGAAAATTCAATTTATTTGTTTACGTCAGCAACGTAAGACATTGACAGGATATCACTTTGAACGCTGATTTCATTTACCCTGATTCTTATTGTCAATACTACTATGATTAATATTACAATGAAAATATTTCAGGCCAGGTGGAACAGCTTGGTATTTTAGTGGGAAATGGTTCCATTAGGACAATTCCCACATTTTGATTGTTCAATCTGTGTTTAATATTATGATTCCTGTGATTCATTACTCAAATGACAGACATGTGGCACAAAAGCAAAAGCAATTTACTTATTACATGCAGTGCTAGGTTAATGTATGATTCTTATAAAAAAAAAGCAATTAAAGAAGTCAGACTTGCAAATGGCAAAATTTTATGAACTTGTGCAATGTCTCTTCACAAAAGTTCACAGGCATGGTCTCTGACAGACATAAATAAGCTCTACATTACAGAGGCATGCATATATCCATCCTCCACAGAAAGGTTTTATCATGAAGTAATAATACAGATATGTCTTACCTTTCCATCATATTTTCTGTCAAGGACTCCAATTCCATCGCATCAATGACTAGCAAAACCTGCATAAAACTACAGAGAAAGGAAAAAATTACAAACCCATTTTCAATCTGAAAATTGGAAAATACTAATGAGTGTAACAAATAAAAAACAAATTTCATAGAAACATTTATGAACCAAAATAAATTTATTGTGAACATCTCCAAGTCAGTGAGTATCTGAGAAAACTTACTAAATCAGCGACGAGTTTATAAAACCGTAATAAATCAGAAAAAGAAGAATGGAAAGGAAGAATCAATTATAAAGTCAATAGAAAAAAACAGAAACTACAGACACACAGCAATAACTTCAGAATAAAATATAATAGCAGCTAAACACACTAACCCAATTCTTGCAAGCAGCAGCTCGGTCCTCTCATCCATAAGGCGCATATTACTCTGCCATCGACCAAATCCTTGTTTCTGTACAAATTAAAATTTTAAGTTACATGTCCTGTAAATAGTAAACTTCCATGAATAATGTGCAGCTAGAATAGAATAGAAAATCTGTGTCCTCAGTGAATTCACTGTCACTGAAAACTAATGTAGTTCCATTTTTAAATTACATGTGTACAGACAAATGACAGTGTAAAGAACCCCTTATGATGCTCTATAAATTATCCTCATTACATTACATCTTACTGTATCCTGAATTATTGAAGCATCAAGTTTTACCTTCCAATGGACTGGTAAAACAATGTTTTCCAAAACTGACATAATTAGTTCAACAACAGAGAATTTTCTCTGACCAACAAAACATCCCATCATGCTACCTGAAATCAAGTTACAGCACTATATCTCAGTCTTCCATAACTAAAGACTATACCACGAATACTTGAACAAAAGTAAAGAAATTTATATCATTTTATGAGAATCGCATATGCAATACATGTCATATGTAAAGCCAATTCGAGAAATGCTTGGGATAATTTTCAATGCTCAACTTTTAATCAAGACTTAAACAAGAAAACGAACAGTGAAAGGTCATTAGGTCAATGTTCATATGAAGACGAGGCATAAACAATCAAACCAGCAAGACAATAATTATTGAGCAAATGATATTCCGAAGATCTTACTTTAAAGTGCTGCAGAAGCTGAACAAGATCGTCCAGCTTATGTTCCGCTCTCTTGTAGAAGATCAGCAGCAACTCTAGCAGTTCACACTATTCAACAGCAATAAACCACAAGTTTAACATTTTAGTTTAACATTTATCAATGTAGTGCGTTTCATTCAGCAATATCTGTATAGCAATAAAAAGCACTGAATCAACAAACTGCAACTGAAGGATCTTGATCAAGACCATAGTATGTTCTGTAGCATCATAAATAACTCAATCAATCAACTTACTACAACTTAATCAACCAATCAAACATATATAATGATGCTATCTCTGTCAGACTTCAAATTTTCCCTGATGCAGAAAATTTGTCATAAAGATAACATAGAGTTACCAGTATGTTAAATTGACAAAAAGCTAATTATTTTTTGGAAATGTCACCAGAAATCACAGTAAAACCTGTACTCTACCTGCTCTTGAAAGTTGCTCACCAACCAAGCCCCACCCTGCTTTTCAGCCTTGAAAACAAAACAATAACAAATAGTTCATATTTTAATAAAAAGCGACTCCTACCTTGAAAGGTGTCTGGCACATTGCTTCTTTGTCTGTCTGTTGCTTGTCGTTACATTTTTAAAATCTGACTTCCTATATATTAATTATTCACGTGAATTGTATATATGAAACCTTGCAGCACTGCAAGTAATAAGTAGCGCATTTATTAATATGCCACAAGTCAATCGGCTGAGTGAGGAATCATAGGAACAATAACACAAATGTGAACAATCAAAATATGTGATCGTCCTTACAGGACAATTTTCAGCTAAAATGCCAAACTGATGAGCCAGGCCTAGCTCAGGACTGCAACACTTTCAGCTTACTGAAATCCCAACATCTTAAAGCATTTTTAAAAATAATCACCTTTTACTTCAGTTTAACTTATGATCAAGTTCGAGTTTTAATAACTCAAGCTGCATGACAACAACTCCCAAGGATTGTAATTGTAATCGAACATTTATATAGCGCCACTTCAAGAGAACTCCTCAGAGGCGCTCCCGACCTGACACCAAACCATAATCAAAGAGAATGGTTTTCAAACGCTTGCGGAAAAGGGGCAAAGAAAGACAAAGAAGTTCATTACGGAGACTAATAGGTAACTTATTCCAGAAAGACGGACCGACCATAGCAAAACTTCTATGCAGCACTGTGGAAGATCGAGCCCTAGGAACAACCAGGTCACCATGCGTTGCAGAGCGAAGGAATCTACGGCCTGGAATGGATAGCACAGGCACACAAAGTTCCATAAGATAGATCGGAGCTTGGCCTGCTAGGCAATTACGCATGAGCATTAGAATCTTAAACTCAATACGTTTTTGCATAGGCAACCAGTGCAGTTCCTCCCGTATAAAACTTGATATATGCCCAAACTTTGGAATGCCACCAATCAGACGAGCTGCAGCATTAAGGACAGATTGTAACTTATTAATGCGTGAAAGAGTTAAGCCCGCATAAATGGCACTGCCATAGTCAACTCTCGTGCATATAAATGCATGCATCAGAGTAGTGACAGCTTTAGTTGTAAGAGAGCGACGCACCGAGCGAATCTGACGAAGATGGTAGAAACAAGTACGACATACATTTCTCACGTGATCAGAAAGGGTCAATTCCTGGTCCAAGGTCACACCCAAATCACGCACAGTGGTAGAAAAAGTCATTCCAGGAAAGCAATGTTGCAGATTTTGCATATCAACTTTAGAAACTTGCATGCGACTACCAACCCAAATAAACTGTGTTTTTCCAGGATTAAGCCTGAGGCGGTTGGACGACATCCAGGCGCTAATCGTTTCCGAAGTCATGAGAATTTTCTCTACTAGTGAGATAGCCTCTAAAGCTGGCCCCTGGACGTATGCCTGAGTATCATCAGCATATTGATGTGCCGCAACCCCCACAGAAGACAGGATCTTATTTAAGTCAGAAGTATACAAAATGTAGAGCAAAGGCCCTAAAATAGAACCTTGTGGAAGGCCAAAGGAGACCCTGGACCAGTCAGATCGGGTAGAGCCAAAAACCACAGACTGGCTGCGCCCAGAAAGAAAAGCCCGCAACCACAGCAGTGGGCGGCCAATGACACCAAACGACGTTTCAAGGCGCTCTAGAAGAATGTCATGGTCGACGGTGTCAAAGGCCGCGCTCACGTCAAATAAAGCCAGGAGTGTTACATGCCCCTGGTCAACAGCAGCATACATGTCAACTAATATGCGTGTTAAAACAGATTCAGTGGAATGAAATTTTCTAAAGCCTGACTGTTGCTTGGGCAGAAGGGAGTTAGCTTCAAGGTGACTAATAAGCTGCAACGATACATATTTCTCGACTATCTTTGACAAGAAAGATAGATTAGAAATCGGTCGATAATTGGCCATGTCATTGACATCAAGACCACTACGCTTAAGCGAAGGCAAAACAATAGCCCGCTTCTGAGAAGAAGGAAGGGCCCCATCCCCCAATGCAGTATTACAAAGTAACAGCAAAAACGGTAGAAGATCATCCACGAAATCCTTGATGAGAAATGAAGGCAGCGGGTCGAGTTCACATGACTTCGATGGCGAAGACATAGGATATAGACATTAAACTGTAAGCAAATCAATAACATTCTTATTTACATTATAACATTAAAATATAAGCAAATCAATAACATTCTCAGTTACATTATAACATTAAAATGTAAGCAAATCAAAAACATTCTTATAAATTACATACCATGTTGATGCCACCAGATGCACTCCACGTTGGAAGATTCTGCTCCGAAATGTCAATGTATTGTTTCACCAGCTGAGACAAAAAACAAAATCATAGCAAAACATTGCCCAGACATGTTGCATTTATCTTCCAACATATCCCCGGCCCAAGTATATAAACTGTCAAGTGGCAGCACTGATAAAACCGCCTCACAATGCTCACAGCTGCAGCAAATTTCTTGGCAGAGTGCAAGTAATGACACAATAAGTAAGCTATAAAATTATTGTGACTTCATATCACCAGTGGCATGCTCTGAACTAATAGAATAGTCAGTTCTTGCTGTTTTTGCAGTGCCTGTAACAATGCTAAGACAACCTGTTAAATAAATGATAATATTTCAAAACATGAAAGTCGTCATACCGTATGAACGTAGTCATCAGTTTCATAAAGCGGTTGAACAAATTCGCTGAACACATCCTATATAATAAAATTGTATACACGAGTTAAAAAGCGTAATCATAGACTTAATCAGTGTCAGACTTTTCCAAAAAAGCAGCTATCAAAAAACAAAAGCTGTCAGTTGCTTGGACTCAATCCTCTTTCCATAAATACATTACTTCTGCTTAGATTTATAACAATGGCCTTCACTGCACCGATAAGCCCAATCAGACAGTGGAAAATATTGTGTATTATAGATAGTAAACATCAATTGTAATGTATCAGTAGTAATGAATATGTGTGCATGTTTGTGTGTGTGTGTGTGTGCGCGCGCGTGCGCATGGGTAATATATATATATGAAAATCAACAGTTACAAGATTTCTAACATTTATTAATCTGCATTATAAAAGTACATTTTCAAACAACAGATATTCAATCTGCAAGATAAACATTAGAGCAATAGCTTGTTTAAAATAAAAAAGGTTGTTGCATGTACTAAACAAGAGGCTGAAGCAGAGAATATATTGTAAACTTACACAGTAGACGTGGTTGTACATTGGATCAGAGAAACTGAACATGTAGCTAAGACATCGCAGCAGATAGACACGCTCACTGTAGTGGAAATCCCGCAGTTTTACCAACAACAGCTGACGATGTCTTTCTGAATTCAATACATCCTACAAACACCAGAATATGTAAAGGTCAGAGTGGGACTAGCAACAAAAACAAAAACATACACCAAACCAAAATATATGTTGGCCACTCAGACAAATAACTATACAAATTATTATATGCATGACAATTAAAATGAAGCATAAATGGCAAAACTAGGCAAACTGATAACTTGAAGCAACTACAATCATCCATTTGAAGCTAATATTAATCCAGCCCTATATTCTCTTGTACCTTTATCCATTTAAACGATGAGCTGTACCCATTTCCCATACATTCTGGTAGACATGCATCAGTAAAGAGTTAATAACCCAGGGCACGGTCTAAGGATTGCAATCGAACCAATGAATATACTTACATATTTCTACCTTCATGGCTCTTTAACAAAATCAATGACACAATGCAATGATATTCACGAGAAAGCTGCACACAAATCATTATTCACTTTAACCCTTTAACGACCAGCTGCATATGTTTTTCCCATACAATTTATTACAAACTGGTCATAAAAGAGTTAATAGACATATACGCAAACGAACAGATAGGCAAGCAGACATTTAAAAATAGACCAAAAGGACGAAATGTAGCGAGATACTTCTCTTACAAGTAGTTCCTTTGTAGAACCTCTGTAATCTCGAACAAGATATAGACGATAAAGCTCGTAACACTGCAGTTCATCCAAATCCTATAAAATCAATTCTGCTTTTTGTTTACATGTTACAGAACAATAAATCAAACAACTTGCATAAGAAGCAACTTATATAATCTCATTTCATGCAGCTATTAGCAGTGTCAAGCAAAAACTAAGTAACATAATTCAACAATCAATGTGAAGTCATTAAATCAGAATAACATTAATGCTGATGCTGGCTTGATACAAGTACAAATTGCAAACACCATTGTTATTGTTTTAACTGGAGGCAAGTGTAATCCCGCATGATTTCATTGTAGTATTCATTCCATTGTGTGTTTATTCTCATTCAAGAATTTATATATAGCAACTCATCAAGAAAACTACTTAGAGGCGCTCCCACCAACAGCATGCCCAAAGAGAACATTTTTAAGTCTGGTGAAAAAGGATACAGGTTGAGTCTCACTGATAGGCACAACTCTAAAGTAAGGCTGTTCCAAACCACTGGGATAACGACAGAGAACTTGGCTCAATATATATATATAGCTTGTAAAATAAAAGGCAACCAGTATTCCACTGAATTTCTTATTGATCAGTATCTAGTATCAGACTCATAAACAAACATTTTCCTACCAAAAAATTAGAAAGTTGTTCGATGAAGTTCAGCTGAAGTTTTGGCAATTTCTTCTCTTTGCTCAGTTGAGTTCTAGATGTTGTGCTGAAACATCATATAGCAGAGTTTACAGTGAACGCTAATCACAGAGCTGCCTCAAGTGAAGTACTCTGTGGAATTCTGCAGGCAACTATCGCCTTTAAGACCAGTACCAACACAGGTGAATCACATGAAATAAAATTAACATAGGTAGAAATTTTAATACTCTAATATTTAATATTAACTTATTTACTTTAATATTTTAATAATTTTAATACAATGAAATCTGCTCAATAGGTTGTCAATGGAAGTCATGTCAAAATCACATTTTCAGAATTCATGCTAAAATTAGATTAAATTTGGGAGTCACATCCCTGGCAATATCGCATATCAAATTTCACATACCAGTAATATTTAACAATAATTTAATTATGTGTATGTTGTTTGAGTGATTTGGTTACCTTGGTTTCTTGTAGAAGCCGAGACCCTGAGTCAACCTTGGTTTACTTCGATTCAGTTGAATTCTAATCAAATCCTAAAGAACCAAGTAAACATTGCAGAGCTAATAACAAGTCTTACAAAAATATTTTTAACAGAGTTTTAAAGTGTTATGTGCATCTCTGTCTCATCTATTCCTGGTTGCAGGTCCCATGGTATCCCTATTACACATCAAGCTAGTTGTTGTAAACTACAGAGCACAGAAGCTTTGCCTTGTTCGCTCTGTAATCTGTATCCTACCCTACATTAAAAATCAGAAGTTAGTCACATTAATTTAGTCTGCCACTCATCCTTCTTCCACAAGTGCAAGAAGTCTGTTCTATTTGATCATAGGTTCCCTCCTTAGTCAGGAACACTGTCGATGAGTATTTTATTGAAGTCCCACTTTAACAGTTTTCACTTTAATATATTTATGCTAAATTATATGCACCTCATTTATAAGCAATTCAGGCAAGTTTCAATTTTAAAAAACTCTTTCTCATTAGCATTTAACTCAAAATATTCCAGAATAAGTATTCAAAATTTCCAACCTTATAAAATGATATGTGTGTTGCATTGCATACCTTTACTAGAGCAACAAGCCAAAGTACTATTGCACTTAACCAGTCATTTCTGTTGATATAATGACAGAGGCACTTACAATTTAGTGAAGATTTGTTGGATTAGGAATGCAGTAAAATGCATTCTTGTCACAAAGTACAACTCTAAATTATAATTAATAATAAATGCCAAACCAGCAAGTTTCTGCAAGTCAAATTCAATTACCTTAGGCCATGGCACAGCTGTATTCGAGATCAACTGCCACAAGTCCCGATTTGAGCTGAATACAAAACAGCAGGTTTTGCGTATAAAATCACTAATTTGTCAGAATCCTTAGATATCACACCAGAAAAGTCTGAACACACTGACAACAAATGTTACAATCGTCCAGATAAAGTACACTCAGCTGAGTTTACTAAGAAGCAACCCAGTGCTTAAACTTAAAGTGTGGGGAAATAAGTGCCTGGACGCCCCTTGCCTTTCCAAAAGAAGTGCCTGGACGCCCCATACATTACCGGGCTGTGCTGGCCAATAAGTGGCAAGACGGCATTCAGATTTTAAAATAAGTGCATGGACGCCGTCCATGACCGTCCAGCCACACTTTAAGCCATGAAGCAACCCTACATGAATTCACAATCCTCAGTCTTAAAACAGTTTTCCCATTAAATAGCATTAAGGTTCAGTGGTTCACATAAATTATTCGATTTTGCTATCTATCGTGTTGGAGAAGTTCCAGAGCACAAACCAGATTTGGGCGATAATATGAGATTCTGCTGCAGCAACGGTCGAACCCACAAAATAAAGAATTTTCAGCAACAGAAAGAGAGTAAGACGTGTTATAAGTTTGTTAAAATGCTGTCAACTTATATTATATAAAGTAAAACAAACAAACTTACTCAGCAAAACCCGCCATGTTATGGCCGAGTTAAAGTTAGAAGAGCCGCGATTTGTAAAACCACAGACTACTTATTTGCATAGATGGCATAGATGTTAGTTGCCGGTCATCGCCGTTCTTCGGAGCCTTGCAAGTCGCGACTAGCACGAATTGGGCTACTTTTCAATGCACTCGCGGCGTTTTTGGTTTTTAACCACGGTCCTTGTATTATTGGTTTGTAATGTAGACCTAACAACCATCGAGGCATCGATGTGGACCTAACGATACTGTGATTACAAAAACCAATGAATCCAAGATTCCTCCACCAGATCGCCCTCCTCTTCCACCTCGCGGATGAAAATTGCGTCGTCGTTATATTTGAGGTAGGCTAGCTACAGTAGCCTACTTTTGAATCGTTCGCTGTCGCGACATTATATGAATTCCAGAAATTGAGCGCAGTAGCTAGTTAGGTCTACTAAGCATAAAACTTCTGTAAATAGCTATCGCCTATAGGCTAATAGGTCTTCTGGAGGGGGAAAGGATGCGAGGTAGACCAAGAACAATGCTGCTGGACTGGATGTTGACAGAGGAGGGATACAGTGGACTGAAAAGAGAAGCACGGAAGTTGACAGAACAGAGAAAAATGGCGTCGTTGGACATACAAACCTGCCTAAAGGCAGAGAACATGAAGAAGAAAGAAAGTCTTCTAGAATCTAGACTCCAATTCGTTTATTTATAATACACTTATTCAAGAAAACTACTCAGAGGTGCTGCGAACTTCCAGGACGACCACAAAGAACAGTTTAAGGGCTCATAGAATGTGTCAGATACTCGATCAGAGAGTAGTTCAAGTACGTATTATTATCCTGATCTCTGTTATTTTTTCACATTTATCATGCCGGTTCATTTAGTCAGATTACTTTCCGTCTTCATAATACATACATATATAATTATATATTATATTATGTATATATATATATATATATATATATAACTATGTTTGTATGTGTGTAACGTCCTATGAGGCCGCTACAATTTAACCTCCTTTTAGGCCGCTCGGCGTACTCACTTATTAATTTGCGGCCTTGCTAAATTTGCGACCGGCCTTCGGTTTTAGCCGCTTTTAGATCTGACCTTCGGTGCAGTACTTCGCTGCAACAGAAAGTGTCGCAATGCGACACTCTATTTTTAGATTCTGCCGACGTGTAAGTCGCTGATTGGTTGATCCAGATCACGTGACCGCTTCCAACGCCGAAATGCGCAGTCGACTGGAAGTTTTCATCGGAGTGAGAGCTCGGCTCGGGAAGATCAGAAATTCCGTGTATTCTGGGTCTAAAAATGCTGAATGTGTGGCTGATTGCCTGATTTCATGAATAAGAATATACCGTTGACTAAGCGACTGGTTTTGGGGCAGTTTGCAGCTGATTCTGTGTGAATCTTTATTGTCATATATTCCAATATTCGGACAGGAAATCTTCCGATCTTCTTTTCATATTTTAATGCGAGTGTTGGCCAAATTGCACGGAAATTTCCAGGAAAGTATTAACTAATCTAATTGCTCCATAACAGAATCCGAAACCAAGTGTAGTTAATTAATTAGATATTAATGTTCATTGATAATAAGAATTGAAACCTAAGCTGATATTGTATATCGGTTGAAAGCTGCAGACCGAATTATGATTCATTATATCTGACTGTTAGTTACAGAACGTGATTACTAGAAATAAGGTTGTGCACGCCTGTTGATTATTTACGGAGATTCTGCTGACTTTGAAGACATATTGCATAGTTATTGAAGAACAATATCTAGGCCCAATCACAGATGTTAATTGTCAGTAACGCTTATTCATTATACTCAGTTGAATTGTTTAATTAAATAAATCAAATCTGACGTTAATAAATAACTGAATAATGGAAACTTCTATAAGGTCTGAGGACCACTCTGATGAGGAACTAGAGGAATGCATAACTGAAGGGGAGAAGGGGGGAACCCCTGACCGTCTTGACGAATTAGAAGCAAAGGGTAAACAAGTTGGGGAACTTTTACTAACTGTGTCAGAAACCCTGGGGATGTTTATGGAACGACAAGAGTCCCAATTCAAGAGCCTTAGTCAAGAGATAAGCCACTTGCAAGAGCAACACCACCGGGGTAGTCTTTCCCGAGAAGAAGGCGAGGTAATGAGGGAAAAGAGAAGGGAAGGGTGGACCACATCTAGGGATCGGGGATTTACACAATCTGTTGAAGGGGATTCGAACCCAGACGGTCTTCAATTAGAGGAAGCCGTCGTTCCCAGACCGGGAACCGCAGACATATGTCGCCACTCGACCGAAGCCATTCCTGGTACCGATGAGAGACATCCCCGTCCTGAGGTGAAAGACCCAACCCTAAACTACGACATTACCGGAGGGAAATCAATGGATCCCGTAGATCTTACTTACTTAGATGGACCTGTAGTCTTACCTGACAATAGAGAACCCCTTCAACAGTGCGGCGCCTCGATTGAAATCCTAGGGCGGGCCCCTACCACTTGGGAGGCTGAAGAGCAATACCAGGGGTGGGACCCGAGGTCACGTGGGCTTCTTTCGAGGTGGGGGCAGGCCGTTACAATTGGTACCAGAGCTAGTGGGGTTTTGAAATTAAGGTCAGATACAGAGGTTCAAGTCCAATCTAGTGCAGATACAATTGACACCAGATTAAGTAAGATAAAAGTAAGCTCAGGTACACTTGGTCCTAGACTAAGTGAGGTTTTGGAACTAGGTTCAAATACAGCTAACGCTCGGGTCCAACTTAGTCAAGATACGAGGGCCAGAAAAGAACCCGGAATGGTTAGGAATGAAACTGTCTATCATAGAGATTTAAATACGTTTTATGAAAGTTTTGACTATGAGTCGTATATGCGCAAGAAACAAAACCGGTTAAATAATGATATAACCGAACAATTGAAATGCAATAGTGAAGACTCAGAAGTAACTGATATGCGGCCTTTACATCGATTTGTGCTCGATTCAAATGCGCTAGCTATAGGGCAAGACTGTTTGAAAACATGTACTAACTCTGGAATGTTAGTTGTAGATAAATCAAATGGGGATTTGTCGTTCGCACGAGAGTACGACTGGGGTCCACGAGATGCACATCCTCGTCGTCCCATGTCAACCGCAACTCCACGGGCTGCCACCTTCCCATACTCGTCGTACCAATTCATGAACACTGAAACTGGAGACCTTCGACGATCGAATGAATTTCCTCCACGAATCATCCCTTCGAAGAATGTGGGTATGCACGACGTCCAGGTTAGTGTGGTCCTTATTTTTAAAAGTCTGATTTTATAACGGGGCACCCTCAAAGTTGGTTTCTATTGATGAGAAAAAAATTGAGAAAATTTTTGGAGATAATCCAATGACATCTAGGGGTCACTACCAGAGATTAAAGTTCAAGCTTAGAATTAATTTAGGCTTTGTGGTACAATATGCTTAATTTTCATTAATATGCTTTCCAACCATGTAAATGGCTATGATAGAATTTGATAGACAACTGCTTGCATATTTTATTAACATTCCCCAACATCATAATTGTCACTTTCTTACTTAATTTAATTTAAAAAATTCTATAACGCATTAAGTTCCATTAACAGCCATTGCATCTTTTGGCGGCAATTTCGCTTCATTTTGATTTGTCATGTATGTCAGTATATTGCATAATCTCTCTATTTTCAAAGGTAACACAAAGTTGGCAATAGTCTAAGTTTTGACAATGCAATGGGGAAAGTGAGTAATAGAAAATCAACACTTGTAGGCCTATTCTCTTTCACACTGCAATGCTTTGGAAATAATCCCACAGAGTTCAGTCTCAATTGCTTTTCAATTCGTAAGCAGCGTATAAAGAGTAGGCAGAAAATTGCTGAAAACTTGAAAGCTGAATCTCAACCAGGAGTTCCTCTAACATTTCACTGGGATGGGAAGTTGTTGGAAGATATCTGCAGTAAAGAAATAGTAGACCATCTTCCTGTCCTCATTTCTGAAGTGGGTGTCGACCCAGGGTGAAAATTGCCGGGAGGTTTGGGGGGTTTCAGCCCTCCAGTCTTTATTAGAGCCCCATAGTAAAGTCTGTTTTTCACACCCCAATTCGAAGTGGATAATGGTCCAACTCCTCCCCAAAGTTATTTTTTCACAATTCTTACACTGTGCAGTCGACCAGCTTTGATTATGGTGAAACAGGATTGGCCACATCATGAGGAGTGACACCAAAGTAAGAGACATCATCGAAGGAAGAATGGAAAGGAAAAGTCAAGAGGAAGACCAAGAACAATGCTGCTGGACTGGATGATGGCAATGGATGCATGGTTACAGAGAGCTAAAGAGAGATGCACAGAACAGATGTGCATGGCGTCATTGGACATATGAACCTGCCTGACGGCAGATAACTAAAGAAGAAGAAGAAGATTATGGGGCTTCCATTTATACCAAATGCCAAAAGGTTACTACTCTGGACAAAACTTGGCTTGTACATCCACTAGAAAAAGCTCAATGCAACTGAAAGATTTTGTCACGGAAAACACGAGATTTTTCAGCATTACAGCAGGTTTTCTCCAACAACACGTTGATATATGGTCAAACGATGAGAACTTCAAGTTAGGTTAGGCCACTGCGAGCTCAGTGAAAGTTGTGAATGACATAACAGAGTGTGGACTGGCACTCATGAACAAGTACAGCCTAACAAGCTTCAAACAAGTAATGAGAATCAGAAGCAGAGTCTGCTATTGGTTGTGAAGAAATAAACCTATCGTCGAAAAAAGGCTCTGATGCATGCAATAATGGAAATATTAACTGGAAAAACATTTTTATGCCCATTTGTATGTGTTTTGACCCAAATAGCAAACCAGTCCACAGCCCACTAGTCCACCTCCAACACGGTCCACTGCCCACCAGAGTTTATTTTAATTTGTGCTTTCAACCACACACTGGTAATAGTATACAATATACGATAGTCCATGCTTCGCCTGTGTCTTTACATTGATATATGTTATGCCCGGTAGCGACCCCTAAAACCCAAAAAAGTCCTTCAAAATTTTCAGTGTTAATATTTTTTAACCTAAAGGAATAAGTTAGGAGAATGCCTCGTTTAAAATTCCCACAAAAATATTTTTACATGGAGCTAAGGACCACACTAGTCCAGGTACGTGAAATGAAACCTGAATCAGAAAAGATCGCGTTCGCTTCTGCTTCGATTCCTCGTATGCCCACCCTGACGACATCTTCGAGTCGGCCGATAATGTCAACGATGTCTTCGTCGCTAAAAACTCAGGTTACCCAGAGCTACGAATACTTACCTCGTGAGACAGTACAGCCCATCTTCGTGCCCTACTACGGTCCAGCCTCGTACGATGAACGGGTTGCCCTGGCGAAACAATTAATGCAGTGGCCAACAATGAAACCGATTGTCGCGGGTGGTCTCCAAGATGAACTGCCTAATCCGTTCATACTCGGGAGCGGTGTTGCCTCTGAAAAACCGCCCACAATCGTCAGCTCTTATGCTCGAGAGTTGTCGCCGAAAAAGGACACTGTCGAACCGTCTCGATCTGAACTAATTGCTCGTGAAAGGAAAGAACCTGCTGGGAAACTACAAACTGAATATTCAAATTTTCCAGATAGAAGAATGACATCGCCAATGAAGCTGGACCGATACAACGGTAAGACCTCAGTAGAAGTGTTCCTTAAGAAGTTCGAAGTATGTTCGAAAAGTAACCGTTGGACTGAAGAAGAGAAACTGGCCCAACTGACGTGTGCGCTAATAGAACCGGTAGACCAACTTCTGCATGAATTCGACTCGGAAGCCATCACCACCTGCACTGATCTAGTCGACCGTCTACGACTACGATACGGAAGTTCAGACCAGGCAGCCTTGTACCAAACCAAACTGAATACTCGCCGTCAGCAATCCGGTGAAGATCTCGGTCAGCTGGTACAAGACATTCGAAAGCTTATGATCTTAGCTTTCCCAGGACCGTCGTCCGCGCATAGTGAGACAATAGCTATTCGAGCTTTTCTTGATGCACTGTCTGACAAGGGCCTGGCTCCGAAGGTACGAGAGCGAGAACCGACCACGTTAGATAGCGCCTACAAAATCGCTCTCCGGTTGGAAGGCTACCGCCGCGCTGATGAAGATACCACCGGGTTCCACGACCGTCGACCGGGTCGCATTCAGACAGTGAGAGAAGTAGAAACAACCCTCGACGAAAGATTCAACCAGATGCAAGAGACGCTGACTCGACAGATGAAAGAAATGTTCCAGAACCAGTTGAGTGCTACTTCAACTGAGGGTCAGTTTCGGCAATGGCAGCCGCAACGTTCATCACCACCCTGGAGAGGAACAGGAACCAACAATCAACAATGGAACCGAAATAGAGACAATAACTTTCCTTGGGTGAAACGGGACAATCGTCGCTGCTATGAATGCAATCAACCGGGACATTTGGCTCGCGTTTGTCCAGAACGTCCCCAGAGGTCGCCAGCGGATGAAGAATTCGAAGAAACCGCCGGGAATCCTGAAGGTAACGTCAGACACGTCCAGGGTAGGAATGATGCCTACCTGTCGGTGAAACTGAATGGAAGATCCCTCCTAGCCTTGCTTGACTCTGGCTGCGAAATGACATTATGCCCTGCTTCGCTAGTAGACCCTAAAGATGTGCAGAATTCTGAACAGCCCTTGTTAGCTGCTAACGGGTCTGCTATTCGTGTTGTGGGAGAGACAATACTGAAACTGCAAATCGACGATCACGAATTCAGGATTCCATGTTTAGTCACAGAACAGGTATCTGAACTGATCCTTGGACTTTCCTGGATGAAAGACGAAAATGTACTTTGGCATGTCGGTCGCAACTGGATTCTGGCGGGAAGTCACCGATTCGACGTTCATTGCAAGCCACGTGTGAGACTGTGTCGCAGAATAGTAGCTTCTCGTGACCATGGAAGAAAGGAAGGAATCAGTGTCGTGCAAGCGAATTCGAAAACTTCGGAGGAGTTTTGGACCAGCCAGCCGGAAGGTGCAGGAACCGGAACTCCACGCCTGA
This sequence comes from Lumbricus rubellus, assembly GCA_945859605.1. Lineage (NCBI taxonomy): Eukaryota > Metazoa > Annelida > Clitellata > Crassiclitellata > Lumbricidae > Lumbricus > Lumbricus rubellus. The sequence goes on along the minus strand of OX243811.1, from coordinate 54,000,017 downwards.
AGGGAACTTCCGATTCGTCGAATCTACTCCCTCTACAGGTGGTAGCCCGGAATCCTTCTAACGAGGATGTGCATCCTTCTCCCGGCTTCGCAAACCCTCCCTCCGCTGGTGTACATCTTCCGTCTGTTCTCACCGACTTCACTTCGGAAGATGTGCATCTTCCCTACGTCCTCGCCGCCTATCGAGCAAGTGAAAGTGAAAGCACCGGATTCACTCCTAACCGGCTGTTCCTGTCAGGAGAGCTGTGCAGGCCGATTGATTTAGTTTTAGGAGATGTTCCAGTTGCAAATGCTTTGTCTAGTACCAATGATTTTGTTGTGAATCAAATTGAGAATGTGCATAATAATTTTGAAATTGCTCGAAGATTTATGCAGCGCCATGTCACTAACAGAAATTTCCGGTATGATATGAGAGTGAACCCCGCTAGGTTTCCCATAGGTCCTTTAGATTTGGAGACCTTGAATGGATTGAGTAATCCTGAAGTGGAAGAATTAGTGTCCGATGCGAGACCTCGCAGGAACATTGTTCGCCCCGTAAGATATAGGTAACGTATAGCTAGTGTAAGATAATATCGCGTAATGGCGATAGGTTTAGGCTTTGGCGAGAAGCCTGGTTTGAGTTCCTTCGGATGAAAATGCATATGAATTTTTGTTTCTAGACTTGATCTAGGTTAGATCATGGGGGTAGATTAGAATTGTTTACTTGTAGTTTTACTTGCATTGTTTTCTTTGTTGCCACGAAGAAGGGCAAGAATGCTGTGCTTGTTTGTAGTATAAAAGATGTGATTGCATAATCGTGATTAATCGTATAATCCCCGATTAGATTAATTGCTATTTAGAATTCTATCCGGTTAGCGAGAGCAGGGTTCGGATGTAGAATAGTGGGTTGTAATTGTCCAGACAGCGTTACGGGTCTATTCTATTATATTCCGTCCTGTAAGGTGGACGTAGAAAGTCTATTGCATAAGTCAGGGAGAAATCCGTACTAGCTTCTTGGGTATGTTTCCCTGAATAGTAAATCCTTTGTTTGCTAGTTCCGGAAGGTCTGCTCTGTTATGCTCCGTCTTGTAAGGTAGACGTCGACAGACTATTACATAGGTCAAGGAGAAATCCGTCCTAGTGTGGCTTGGGTATGCTTCACTAAGCAGTAAAGCCTTTGCTTAATAGTTCAGCCCTAGTAACGTGTAACGTGGGTAATGAGGTATTGACTGCCCATCGCTGATAGCGATTGTATGTTGAGCTAAGGAACAGAGTTTTCCCAGAAATCTCTTTGGTTATCGGTGAGGATAGAATTAAAAGCAATTCAGCCTTCTTTTATTGTGTAACGTGCATTTGATTCATAGTACTGGTAACCTGTTAAATTGGAATCTAATGTGCTGATTTGTTAATATAATAGTATTGTCAGGTTTGGTGCCGGAGCGGGGAATATGTGTTTGGAAGACATTTTAATTATCCTAGTAAGTGGCTCCGTGCAAGTGATGGATTAGGAATGATGATTATAATTTGTGTTAACTGTAAATTTGTTTCAGCACAGAGATTCTTTGTGATAACCTTAAATTGCTGATGTCAGTTTCGTGATGGTTATAAGTTTAGACTTGGTAATTCTTTTTTGGGCATGAACCCTTTTTCACCTAAGCGTACCGGGGTTGTCGGTACAATGTGTATCAATTGAGGATCTTGTTCTCACGTAGTACCGTAGTAAATTAGTTAAGGTTGCTTAATTATATTGTTTGGTTTCGGATCCTATTCTGGAAATTTTCCATTAAGGTGGAAAATTGGATTAAGTGGGGGGGTGTGTAACGTCCTATGAGGCCGCTACAATTTAACCTCCTTTTAGGCCGCTCGGCGTACTCACTTATTAATTTGCGGCCTTGCTAAATTTGCGACCGGCCTTCGGTTTTAGCCGCTTTTAGATCTGACCTTCGGTGCAGTACTTCGCTGCAACAGAAAGTGTCGCAATGCGACACTCTATTTTTAGATTCTGCCGACGTGTAAGTCGCTGATTGGTTGATCCAGATCACGTGACCGCTTCCAACGCCGAAATGCGCAGTCGACTGGAAGTTTTCATCGGAGTGAGAGCTCGGCTCGGGAAGATCAGAAATTCCGTGTATTCTGGGTCTAAAAATGCTGAATGTGTGGCTGATTGCCTGATTTCATGAATAAGAATATACCGTTGACTAAGCGACTGGTTTTGGGGCAGTTTGCAGCTGATTCTGTGTGAATCTTTATTGTCATATATTCCAATATTCGGACAGGAAATCTTCCGATCTTCTTTTCATATTTTAATGCGAGTGTTGGCCAAATTGCACGGAAATTTCCAGGAAAGTATTAACTAATCTAATTGCTCCATAACAGAATCCGAAACCAAGTGTAGTTAATTAATTAGATATTAATGTTCATTGATAATAAGAATTGAAACCTAAGCTGATATTGTATATCGGTTGAAAGCTGCAGACCGAATTATGATTCATTATATCTGACTGTTAGTTATAGAACGTGATTACTAGAAATAAGGTTGTGCACGCCTGTTGATTATTTACGGAGATTCTGCTGACTTTGAAGACACATTGCATAGTTATTGAAGAACAATATCTAGGCCCAATCACAGATGTTAATTGTCAGTAACGCTTATTCATTATACTCAGTTGAATTGTTTAATTAAATAAATCAAATCTGACGTTAATAAATAACTGAATAATGGAAACTTCTATAAGGTCTGAGGACCACTCTGATGAGGAACTAGAGGAATGCATAACTGAAGGGGAGAAGGGGGGAACCCCTGACCGTCTTGACGAATTAGAAGCAAAGGGTAAACAAGTTGGGGAACTTTTACTAACTGTGTCAGAAACCCTGGGGATGTTTATGGAACGACAAGAGTCCCAATTCAAGAGCCTTAGTCAAGAGATAAGCCACTTGCAAGAGCAACACCACCGGGGTAGTCTTTCCCGAGAAGAAGGCGAGGTAATGAGGGAAAAGAGAAGGGAAGGGTGGACCACATCTAGGGATCGGGGATTTACACAATCTGTTGAAGGGGATTCGAACCCAGACGGTCTTCAATTAGAGGAAGCCGTCGTTCCCAGACCGGGAACCGCAGACATATGTCGCCACTCGACCGAAGCCATTCCTGGTACCGATGAGAGACATCCCCGTCCTGAGGTGAAAGACCCAACCCTAAACTACGACATTACCGGAGGGAAATCAATGGATCCCGTAGATCTTACTTACTTAGATGGACCTGTAGTCTTACCTGACAATAGAGAACCCCTTCAACAGTGCGGCGCCTCGATTGAAATCCTAGGGCGGGCCCCTACCACTTGGGAGGCTGAAGAGCAATACCAGGGGTGGGACCCGAGGTCACGTGGGCTTCTTTCGAGGTGGGGGCAGGCCGTTACATGTGCACTTGTTATAGCGCCCCTTCAAGCTCTCTATACTCAGAGGCGCTCCCGATGCAGAGCGGACACTGCATCGGAGTTTCACGCCGAAGCGCTGAGCAATTGTAAGTGAAGGACTTGCCCAAGGTCCTTACGCGGGGAGGTGGCATGATAAATGTGGGGACCGATCATGCAGAGCAGCAGTTGCAGATGAAGATGAAGCTGAGCATTCTTACATAATTTCTTAAGACAAGGATCAAATGGAGGCGCATCACATGAACCACAAACGAACCAACGGAGAGTCATCAATCATCGAAGAAGCATAGATATAGCTTTAGCTATAGCTGGACAGCAGACGGACAGCAAACATCACATCCACACAGAGAGGCAGGTTAAAAGACAGACGGACGGAATGGCTGACGGACGGAAGAACGGAGTAGCGGACAGACACAGAAGCTAACAGTGGACTAGTCATACAGCCACACTAATAGGCTAGATATGCAGAAGGACAGACCAACGGACAGACGGACGACGTATAGAGATACATACAGAAAGGCACACAGAAAACCAGAGAAAGACATAGAGAAATACATAAAGACATAGAGAAAGACCCAGAGAAATACATATTGAAAGACACAGAGAAATAGGCTACATAGAGAAAGACATAGAGAAAAACACAGAGAAAGGCGCAGAGAAAAACAGAAAGACACAGAGAAAGACATAGAGAAATACATAAAGACATAGAGAAAAACACAGAGAAAGGCGCAGAGAAAAACAGAGAAAGACATAGAGAAAGACATAGAGAAATACATAAAGACATAGAGAAAGACACAGAGAAATACATATTGAAAGACACAGAGAAAAACATAGAGAAATGCATAGAGAAAGACATAAAGAAATACATAGAGAAATACATAGAGAAAGACATAAAGAAATACATAGAGAAAGACATAGAGAAAGACATACATGTAGAGAAATACATAGAGAAAGACATAGAGAATGACATAGAGAAATACATATTGAAAAACATAGAGAAAGACATAGAGAAAGACATAGAGAATGACATAGAGAAAGACATAGAGAAATACATAGAGAAAGACATAGAGAAAGACATACATGTAGAGAAATACATAGAGAAAGACATAGAGAATGACATAGAGAAATACATATTGAAAAACATAGAGAAAGACATAGAGAAAGACATAGAGAAAGACATAGAGAAAGACATAGAGAAAGACATAGAGAAAGACATAGAGAAAGACATAGAGAAAGACATAGAGAAAGACATAGAGAAAGACACAGAGAAAGACGTTCAGATGGACATGCAAACTGAGGTCGAACGGTCAGTTATGCGAATAGACACAAAAAGATAAACAGACAGAAATAAAGACGGACTGACGGGTGAGACAAAGACCGAGATACGGCTGGCAGGCGCATAGGAAGGCATGCAGGTAGATATTTAGACAGCTAGGAAAGACAGGCAGGTAGACAAGAAGCAGGCAGACAGATACAAGTATAGGAAGACAGGCAGGCAGATAGGAAGACAGATAGGAAAGACCGGAAGGCAGGTATAGGAGAACAGGCAGGCAGACGGATGGACTTATTGGGAGACAGGCAGGCAGCTATAAGAAGACAAGCATGGAGATAGACAGACAGACAAACAGACAGACAGACATACAGACAGACAGACAGACAGACAGATAGACAGACAGACAGGCAGACAGACAGACAGACAGACAGGCAGTTAATCTGGTTGTGTCTGGCGTGCATTAGAGGATGATGCCTGCCGATCGTGTAATCGCTGCCTTCGTTAGTGAGACATTGTTGACGATTGATGATATTACACAGCAGCAGCAGCAGCAGCAGCAGAAGCAGCAGCAGCAGCAGCGATCTGAAATTCGATCAGGCCAAGTGCCCTCGTAATGCAGTTGCCTCGTTCCGCCGCCGCTGCCCTCGTAGATGACCAGCAGCGCTCGCTTGGCCCTACGCAACCGACCGACCGACCGACCGACGGACGAATGAGAAGACTGCTATAAATATAGAGAAGGGCCCCTCGTGCACTTCTTCGCCTCCTCCTCTATATAAATACTCGCTGACGACGACGGACTCTACTACCCGACCGACCGACCGGATCATGGACTGCGTGCCTGCGAGGAGCAGCCTTTAGAGGCCGGGAGGAGGAGGAGGAGGAGACGGCGGATGAGTCGCCGTCGCTCGGAGCAAAGGGCATCGGCGGCGGCGGCGGCGGCGGCGGCGAGTGGGAGAGCGAGCGAAGGCCAGACGACGATCGACCGATCGACGGATCGACGGACGGGTGATGACCGTCTCTCTCATGTATCGAACGACGACGATGACGACAACGATGATGGTCAAGTGATCTTCATCTCAACGATTAGCTCTCTTTACTGAACTGTGAACACACGAATGAAACAATAATTATACGTGTGTTAAACCACCGTGACCAGTTCAATGTCTCTTCTTCTCATCCACACCACACCGTTCGTGTGGGTGTAGCCTATACACGAACAGCGAGACACACCAACTGCAGTCTATGATTGTATCAGAGTCAATACAAAAAGCACGTCAGTTACATTGTACCTCGACTGGATTTATCAAGACAGTGCTTATGGAGTATTGAAGAGACCAACGTAAGAAGCATAGGCCTAGGCATACTGTTGAAGGTATGCTGTTGAAGGCATACTGTTGAAGGTATGCTCCTCTTCTGCTGCCACTATACATGCACTGCGCTATGTACGTGATCTACTTCTCGACAACCATGTTTCAAGAGAAAGTCTAAAGGATCAGACCATCCTCTTTACGTAGCACATTTTGTCATCGTGGATTCAACTGGCGCTGCATAAATCGACGAATGCATGCGTCTCGACTATTATATTTATACATGTAAAGCAGCGGATGAACTCATGCAGAACCGATGTCACAGTCAACTCTGACCCGGAAGTATAATAACTCCATGGTTGACTGAATTCACATTTTGTATGGCAACGAGTCATCACCACCGACCATCCGCTGTATCCAACAGTGCATGGATGGCACCGACGGCCGCTGCTGCTGCTGTTGCTGCATCCTCCATCGCCGCAGCCTCCCCATCCTCCTCATCCAGCATCCGTAGCGTCGAGAACATGGCCGCCAGTCACGTGGAACAACTCGTCGCCGGAAGTCAGAGGAAGCCCGGAAGCTTCACGTGTCACAGCCTCAACGGAAACGCAATGGACGCCGGGAACGGATGCGGGGGCGGGGGCGGTGGAGGTGCAGGAGGTCATCAGCATCAGCATCAGCATCAGCAGCATCAGCAGCATCACGTGAAGCAGTGCGCCGCATGTGGACAGAACATATTCGATCGCTACCTGTTGCACACGATGGAACGATTCTGGCACATGCGATGTCTCAAGTGCACGTGCTGCCAGGTGGCGCTCGCCGAAATAGGAACGTCGTGCTTCAGTCGCGCTGGCATGACGCTCTGCAAGGCCGACTACATCAGGTATACATATAACCATGTTTAACATAATTATAGTTACTATACTAGGTCCTTATTATATGAACACATTATGTATAGATAGATAGATGTGTGTGTGTGTGTGTGTGTGTGTGTGTGTGTGTGTGTGTGTGTGTGTGTGTGTGTGTGTGTGTGTGTGTGTGTGTGTGTGTGTGTGTGTGTGTGTGTGTGTGTGTGTGTGTGTGTGTGTGTGTGTGTGTGTGTGTGTGTGTGTGTGTGTGTGTGTGTGTGTGTGTGTGTGTGTGTGTGTGTGTGTGTGTGTACATGTACTTATAGCCTACTCCTTTCTTGATGTTTCGTTATATATCACACGATATAATAACCTCTATAGGTCGCATAGTTGCGCATGACTGCATGTTTGATTGCCAATCAGTCAATCGGGCAATCGGGCAGTCAATCGGGCAGTCAATCGGTCAGTCAATCATTCAATCGGGCAGTCAATAGATCAATCAGTTAATCGGGCAGTCAATAGATCAATCAGTCAATCGGTCAGTCAATCTGTCAGTCAATCAGTTAATCGGGCAGTCAATCGGTCAATCAGTTAATCGGGCAGTCAATCGGTCAATCATTCAATCGGTCAGTCAATCAGTCAATCGAGAAGTCAATCAGACTTAGCCTGTCTGTCTGCGTGTGTATGTATGCCTCTGTCTGTCTGCTTGCCCGTCTGTCTGTCTGTCGCTCTGTCTGCTAACGAAATGAGTCTTCCATTGTTTGTTATCTTTTAACGTATTTTTTTTATAAATTCGGAATTGTGATTACGATTATTATTTATAATTAGGCTATAATATTATTTTCTTTAATTACCGAACAACATTGTCAATACACTATACTTCTCTACGCCCGTCCAGTACTCTAGTCGTTAGATTACAGTTAATAGATCAGGCAGGCTGCAGGCATAGGCCTAGATCTGTTCGGAATTAAATCCTGAACATTATGACTTCATAAACGATCTGATTCGGTGTGCACAGTGCAATCGGAATCGACTTCGTGCGTCGTGCATGGCGTCTCAATTTATGCGTTCGGAAGAATTGACGTTTCAGCCTCTGTTTTAATAATGATAAAGTGATAGGCACTATTCCAAACTCTCTGAGTCAGAGGTGAATAAGTCATTGGTAACTAAAATGACCAGTGACTTGTCTCATCCTACTCTTATAGTAGGCCTATGCCTATATATTTATATTGGTTGTTTACATGATTACATCGATACTTGAAGTATGAAGCAAAAAATGATGTCTTCGTATAATTTCAAACTGACAAACTACAATATGATTAGAAGTCATAATTATCAAGTTATAACAGGCTTCGCATTAATCTGTCGTTGTCTGCCAAGCAAGTCGTCCATAAAGTCATTTTACCAACGCCATCTGCCGAATGGAAGGCTGAGTCGACCTTTTGGGATGGCATAGCAGGAAGCGCTCTTCGTACCAGAACAGAGTGTAGGTCTATACCATTGGCCTAACTCCTCTCCCGAGGATCAAGCATACAGGCTAGAAAAATGACGCCTGCATATCTCGAAACGCTATATGAGCGTATAGCAGGCAACGTTAGCCTTTGAAATGACTATGCTTCCGAGACCATCCTCTCAGTGGCGTCTACCAATGGAGGGGTTGGGAGAACGTTCTCCCACGGCTGCTAAAAGTGGGGGGGTTTGGCGTTTTTTGGTGTAGATTGGGGGGGTTGCTGAATTTCGATTATAAGGACCTGGAATACGAAAATCAATATATTTGTGCATCATGTAAGTATCAAAAACACATGGTGTCTCAGACTAATGAACCACGGTTCGCTTGAAGTCACATAATTATTTGGTAGGGTGTGTGTCAACTCATGGACATTAGTGGCAGAATTCACTTGTCACGGTTACTGACGGAGTCAAGCCAAAGCCCACGCCATGGCAGGTGATGAAGGCAATAAAATTAATGATACGATGGTCGCGATGAATTTATGATGTTATACGTCCAAGAATAATATAATTATACCGGTAATCATGCAAGACTGTAGGGAGATGGCGGTCATGCGGATATTATAGCTAATGATTATATATATACATGTATATGCATAATATATATATATATATGTATGTATATTTATAGCATACAATACATACATGTAAACTCTAAATGGACAAGCTCCTAAATGCTTTTGTGACTAGATGCACAGACCCCTCTTCACAGTCTCTTCCAGCTGTCTACGGTCTGCTGATCTCTTAATTGATATTCTATTAGTCCTCGGCAAGGACTACCATAACCCAACACCTAGCCTTTGCCATTGTAGAATGTAGACCCTTCTATGTGGAATGACCGACCTTTATCTGTGGTAAGATCTCAAGATCAATCCACACACCTTGATAAGATCTTATTCGATGGGGGAGTGATATCTTCAGCCTTCGCTGTTTGAAGTCTTTCTTATATCCTAGGGCCTGTTTCGCTGGATAGCTAGTACCGGAAGAGGCGCTGTATAAGTTCTCATATAGGTTACGATAGGGCATATTCCGCATATTCAAACGAAGACCTACAGAGTATTGCAGACAATTGTAAACAAATAAAATCGTGAATAAAGTGCTCTGCGGTAAATTATTTTAAAAGTAATCTTTTTCGTTTTTCAAATCACTTCAAGCAGGATTGTGCTGGTAAGTGCAATGAAAATAGTGCAATTGCACATTTGCCCTCTCTATTAAGAACAGCTTTTCACATAGCCTACACGCATACTATTCTATAGATTAATTGCTTAAGACTTTTCTTTTTGACCGGACCTGGTCACCTGGGTCGGCAGCGCCTCTGAGTAGATTCCTTGAAGGGGCGCTATATAAATAGCTATATATATATATTTATATATATATATATCTTCCACGGGCTCGCTTATAGCTACCAGACAGCGCCGAGCCTTCTCGGTTGTGGGGTCGTCAATCTGGAATGACATCTCCCCAAACCTCCATCTCCTCCACCTGACCAGTCAATCTCTATTTCTCAAGTCCCTTAAATCTTTTTTCTTTAGCCGTGGCTGGGCTGGGAGCGCCTCTGAATAGTATCTTGAAGAGGCGCTATATAAATTCTAATAACGAATAATAATGAATAATGAATAAATTACATGGATACACTCTTAATTCTGCAGAGGTACTTCAAGTCTGGTTTTCAAAGTTATTATGAGAAAGGTAATCTAACTATAGAAAATTGTCTCTGCAAGTCAAAATTTCTTTCAATCTGCAAATTTTAGCTGTACCAAGTAAGCTGCACTTTGGTAATTCTGCTAGGAATGCCTAGCTGCCTGGCACACTAGAAATCACTATTTTCTAAGGTGTCCTAGCAACAGGTTTGTCTACATAGCTATTCCCATCACGTGTGCGTGCAATGACGCGTCGCTGATATAGCAATGCCCCCACAGTTGATATAGCAAGCCGCTATAGGTGATACAGCAATGCTCCCACAGTTGATATAGCAATGCCCCCACAGTTGATATAGCAAGCCGCTATAGGTGATACAGCAATGCCCCCCACAGTTGATATAGCAATGCCCCCACAGTTGATATAGCAATGCCCCCACAGTTGATATAGCAATGCTCCCACAGTTGATATAGCAATGCCCCCACAGTTGATATAGCAAGCCGCTATAGGTGATACAGCCATGCCGTGCATTGCTGTGCCGCGTAAACCATTGCCAAATTGACAACGGAGTTAAGCTGAAGAATCAGACAAATGTAGCTGCGCCAAATTAGAACAGCATTGAGTAGCTATGTATAAGTAGGCTGTACCATGGTGCCTCTCCCATAATCGCGTTGGTGGTGATGATAACGACAACGACGACGACGACAATGATGATGATGATGACGATGATGATGCTGATGATGATGACGACGACGACGATGATGATGACGACGACTACGACGATGATGATGATTATAATAGTGATGATGGTGATTGCGAAGATGATGATGGTGATGATGATAAAAATAATGTTGGTGGTGGTGGTGATAATGATAATGCTGGTGATGGTGGTGATGATGATGATGATGGTGCTGCTGCTGGTCATGATGATAATGTTAGCGATGGTGATGTGGATGTTGGTTATGATGATGACGACGACTCATCATTATTATCAACATCATCAGCGTCGTCATCGCAGTCGTTCACGATGTCGTTGTCATCGTCATAATCTTCGTCGTCGTCATCGTCGTCGTTATCACCATGACCATCATCACCACCACCTTCACCATCATCATCATCGTCGTCGCTATCATCATCATCATCATCATCGCCATCATGCATTATATTCGTCGTCGTCATCGTCTTGATGATGATCATCATCATCAACAACAACAACAACAGCAGCATCATCATCATCATCATAATCATCAACATCATCATCATACCAAGAAATTGTGAAATGCTTAAATATATCCAACACATTACTAAACAGTATCAGCTCTACAGAATAATGGCGGGAAAAATTTTGGAGAAATTGGAGCAAGTACATGGATGAGTCATGTAAACTATGCAGATTAGCCTACTTTGTTCTGATATCCAGACGCTGCAGTTGGACTTTGGTCGCATGGGACTATAGGCGGCTCAGCCAAAGAGTGCATAGACCGCATAGACTCTCTGGTCAAAGGTCACAAGACAAAGAAGAGTCGCGCATACCGTTCTGATACGCCAGTTAATCGGTTTGGCTAGTATAGTCATGTCCGTCCCTCGCTCAAATATAAAAACCACCTATAAGTCTGTCTATTTGTGTCTGTCTGTCAGTCTGTCTGTTTATCTATCTGTTTGTCTGTCCGTTTGTCTGTCCATCTGTCCATCCATTTATCCATCCATTCATCCCATCCATCCACCCACACATCTTTTTATTCATCCATTCATCCATTCGTCCATCCATTCGTCCATCCATCTATTTGTCATTTCATCCATTCATCCAATCCATCCACTCATTCATTCATCCATCCATTCATCCATCCATCCATCCACACATCTTTTTATTCATCCGTCCATCCATTAGTCCATCCATCTATTTGTAATTTTATCCATTCATCCAATCCAACCATTCATCCAATCCATCCATCCATCCATCATTTATCCTTCCATCCATTCATTCATCCATCCACACATCTTTTTATTCATCCATTCGTCCATCCATTCATACATCGATCCACACATCTTTTTATTCATCCATCCATCCATTCGTCCATCCATCCCTACATCCATCCACACATATTTTTATTCATCCATTCATCCATCCATTCGTCCATCCATTCGTCCATCCATTCGTCCTTTCATCCATCCATCCATTCATCCATCCACTCATCCATTCATCCTTTCATCCATTCACTTATCCATCATCCATTCATCCTTTCATCCATTCACTTATCCATCATCAATTCATCCTTTCATCCATTCACTTATCCATCATCCATTCATCCATTCATCCACCCATTCACTAATCTCTTCACTTTTCCATCGTCCATCATCCATCCATTCAGCCATTCGTCCATCCATTCATCCATTCAATTACCCATCCATCATACATACATCCTTTCATCCATCCATTCAGTATATCATCCATTAATTCATCCATCGATCCATTCATTATTTCATCCATTAATTCATCCATTCGTCTGCCTGTCTGTCGATTTTTAGTTATTTTGCAGTAGGCCTTTATCTGTAAAGGTAAGCCATGATTGGTTCCCTAACCAAAACGGTAACCATCCATCCATCCATAATTTATCCTTCCATTCATCCATATAGTGCCAAACTTATTAAATGTAACTTCTCGTCATTTTAAAATCAATTAGTCTGTTGGTCACAAAATGGGAATTGAGAAGGGACTGCAGAATCCTGTTGATCAAACGAAGGGCCTATGTTAGGCTATGTAGGCTGCGTTGTAGGCCTAGGTGCTGGATGGCTGACAAAGTTATTAATGGGCATTGAGCCTATATTAATAACGTAAATTGGCGCAACCGAAATTAGTCGAAGTAAAAATACTTAAATAAGTGAGGAGACGGTTTTAAGTGAAAAGCCCTCCCTTCCACCGTTATTGGAAACCGTTTTATACTGAATATTAAAATATGGAAACGTGTAAATATATGCCTAAGGTTTTTCTGAAGACCTTTAGTGGTCATAGCATATGCAGGTAGGCTACTATTTCTCTTCCCACCGCTTAACATATTAGAACAAGCCTGCATTGCTGGGAGCGCCTTTGAGTAGTTCTTTTTTTAAATGCGCTAAATGATAAATCAATTTGGCTAAATAATCTTATGAACATTTTGTTTCCGTCCATATCACTCTCAGCCATAGATGTCGCCCCACTTAAGAACTCCGTTTTTGATGCTAAAGATTATGTTTTAAGTTTATAAAGCAGTTTGTTTGCCGTGCAATTATTAGTCGTCAGTATGCTTTCATGACTATAATCAATAGAATGATTTTACTTCGTAATTTTAATCGTAAATATTATGTGAAATTTTCCGAACCCTGATTATCGTATAAACTTAACGACTTTAAATACGAAGTCCTGCGTTGAAACGGTCTATGCTTAGCGCCAGAGCCTTCTATTCCAAATAGAAGGCTCTGCTTAGCGCCGTATGGAAATACTGTTCTGCCCGTGTGTATTAATATTAATAAGGTGAAACCGCGCGGTTAGGATATCTTAATTTACTTGCGGCCGAAAATATTTTTGGAACATAGTTCATGGTTATACACCATAATATTATATTATCGCGTCCAATTAATTATTATGGCAACTCTTTTTCATTCTCAAGTTCCTGGTTTTTATCAGGACTACTTTGTGGATACCATTCGCAATCTCGGAAGGACTGAGGTACAGGGTGCGTATAGCTATGGTGCGTATAGGAGCGCATGAATACACTATTTGGCGTGGGTGGGGAGACGAAGCTGTCGCGGGAAGTTGGAAGTTGGAACCTTTTCAGACAAGAATCGGACGAACAAAATCATCGTCGTTTTCTCTAAATCGGAGGGGTAAATTTGTTAAATTCTGTTTACCAGTGTCAGTAGCGTAATCATAACAGTCAAGCTATGTAAAATCATCAAATAATATTTGAAATACCATGCAAGTGACCTATGTAATTATCGGTAAAGGTGCAGACTGGCTGCCCTTACTCCAAACAATATGGCTGCCAACGAATGCAATAAAATTAGAGCGCGACCATCGACGACATTGTTCATCAATTCAGCTTCAATTTCAGCAGAATGACTGCACTAACCCTAAAACTAACCCCACGACGCCTAACCTGAGCCCTAAGGGCCTAACCGACCCTCACGCTTTGCATGTTGGTATGCATGTTGCGATGTCGTCTATAGGTCGCGCTCTAATTTTATTGCATTCGTTAATGGCCATATTGTTTGGAGTACGGGCAGCCAGTCTGGACGTTTGCCGAATTATCTCCTTGGAATATAATTTATAAATTACAATGTGACCGCTGTAGTTTAACGTTTAGACCTCCGTCAATTTGGATTGATATTCACATTAAATATTATGTTGGTAAACACAGCAACATGAAAACATTTCCACTCGTTAACACCAGTTTGGTACCGTGTTCTCGGGCTGATACAGAGATCCGTAGGCTAGTTATTTCTTTTCCTACCCAGGATGAGAATTGCCGGGGGTTGGGGTTTTCAACCCCCCAGTTTTTCTTAGAGCCCCATGTCTTTTTCACACCCCGATTTCAAGTGGATAATGCTCCAACCCCCCAGTGATTCGTCCACAATTCTTACAATGTTCCTACCGCTATAAATAAATGAGACAATTGTACTTAGCTACTAATTTCCGTCTGGGTAGATGTTAATGACGCTTCGGTAGCAGATAAACAATATATCCGCCACAGATAGAGGCAAAAATAACCATTTTAATTATTATTAAGCTATTTATCAATGAAAACTCACGTCTCAGGAAATGACTGTGCGTAGTCTGGTAAAAGCGCTAGTTAGGCTTAACCACTACAATTTCGAGCATGCCTACTATATTACTATTATGATTATTAATTTAGAGTAAAAATTATTGTTATTGTTTTTTCCTGAGATATCAATGGATCATCGGGATTTAAAAAATTATACTATAAGTTAAAAATAAATATCCGAGAAATCAGGCCTTGTTCCAGGTTTCATAGACTCATAGTCATTATTGTTATTACTGCTAAATTATTCTTAGAAGAATTGGCTGAAGGCACTTGAACATCCTCTGAAAAATCAGAATGGAATCTCTAATGGTACTCTCGATATAATTATTTTGTCTATAATTCTGTGCAAATTTCAATGCCAAGGCGTCTGACATTGGAATCAACCATATGTTGAACCCGAATTTTAAGTAGAATTGTAGACAAAATAATTATAGCGAGAGAACCATTAGAGATCCCATTAAGATTTTTCAGAGGATGTTCAAGTCCCTTCAGCCAATAAGTGAGATTTTTTCAGATTTTAAAAAGATTGTGAAAGGGTCAAGATCAAAGTGCTAAATTGCCACATTTTTTCACTGTTATACTTTTAAACAGTCATAGATGATCTATCCAAATAGGTCATCAAAAGAGCTGAAAAATGACACCACGAACACCTGCTGAGATCATCATCATCATCATCACAAACCATCGGCGCCACTCACTGTCTGAGCCTGTCTCGTGTCATCTCCCAGTTTATACAAGCTAGCAGGTCAGCTCCATACCATTATATCTTGAAGTAGCTGGACCGTCTTGTCTGCTTGAAGAGAATGTTAGAAAAGAGGCATGAAGGACAGACAACTTGGGTCAATGCCCGTATGTGTCCCATGCTCTCTCCACCGACTCTCTCCACCTGTCTGTCCTGTCTCGAACTTGTACTGCAATTTTTTATGTGCAACATACATTCTATCCTTTTGCTGTGGTTTCATCACGACATTATATAATTATAAATTATTAAAATATTCATGTAGTACTTATAAAATTATATATGTTTTCTTAACATAAATTATTTCATATATTTTCACCTATTGATCTTTGCATCATAATTAGCTTCTAACAGAGTGCACTACTAAAGGGCACACTAGCCACACAATGGTATTTTCTAGAGGTCTCTATTGCAGGTGTTGTAGTTGATGTACTATGAAGTTAATACAAGAATATTCTGCACTTATCAGTTGATAAGAATTATTTTATTCTTATGACACCACTTTATTAAACTGTGTTGCTGATGAACTAGAGTATAGATATTAAGCTCATATGGTACAACATGTAGTGTCGAAATCCAACATGTAATTGTTTTTTTTAGTAACTTCTATCCAACCAATCATGAAGTGACGAAGCTAAGCCGTTATGAAGTCAGTTTCCAGAAGATTGGCCATTACGACAGACAGCATAGGGTTGAGGTAAAAAGCCTGTGAAATCTTTCCGTGTACAAGTTTGCATATGCTGTTTTGTGACTCTTGAATGTAGCTGCATAACTAACTAAATACGGACACCTAACATGTGCATATAATATTTACAGAAAATGCAATGGCCGACATCATCCAGTCTAATAACCTTTGCCTTGGTCTTCCTCTCGTTCTTTTCCCTTCCATTTACCCTTCTATGATTTTTCATAGCATAAAGTTTCCTCTAAGTGCGTGTCTGATTCATCTTTTTTGTCTTTCTCTAATTGCGATTATCAGTGATCTGCCACTCTTCTCAGTACATCCTCATTCCTTACATGATCTTTCCAGCTGATTATTTCTATCCTCCTTATCCACATTTCGAATGCGGGTCATTCCGTCTCAATTCAAATTTTTTTTCAAAAGTTCCAGCTCGACCATCTCAGATTTCAATAAAAATATTTCTGAATGTTTACTATGGTATTAGAGGAAACTTTGCCAAATTTTAGATCAATATCTCAAGTAGTTTTGAAGATATTAATTTTCAAAGACGTCTGGGGTGACCCCGTTTTCGACGTTTTGGAACTCACGCCTAAATTTGTAGCAACGTTCAGAAGCTCATAACTTCATTAATATATCAGATAATTTTATGAAATTTTCAGGATGTTTAGTCTTTGTGGTTGAGATGACATGCTGAAAAGATCAGTGTTGAAAATTCTGATGTTAGGACCCAACTGAAAATGGCGGTGAAAAAACTTGCGATTGTCTGATGATCACACTTTGCTGCCCTGGTGTGGCCAAATTGGATTTTAAAAAAAAGAATATTTTAACAGCTCATGATACTAATGTACTTTCTTCACAAAAATATGCAAGAATTTTGAATTTCTGATGCATACCTAGTTACCTACTACCATAAGGCCTTCCAAAACTGGAAAATTCCATTCCGAAGACAATTTTCAAGGTCAAAGATCATCATGTTTGATAGGTCATGGAGAAATGAAATTTACACCACTGGAAAGAGCAGCTCAGATACTCTAAAGGTCACCAAAAATTGTGACGGTGTCTCGTCTTGTTCGTGCAATATTTTAATTTCAATTGTAGCAGTTTTCTGCTTTCGCGAGTATAAAATGGAGTCAATATCATGGAATTATATTGTGAAATAATATCTACTTTGTGGCATCTACCAAATAACTTCAAGAACTGAGGAAGATGAGGAGACTGATATCTTTGAAAATTCACTTATTACAGATATTATTTCACAATATAATTCCATGATATTGACTCCATTTTATACTCGGGAAAGCAGAAAACTGCTACAATTGAAATTAAAATATTGCACGAACAAGACGAGACACCATCACAATTTTTGGTGACCTTTAGAGTATCTGAGCTGTTCTTTCCAGTGGTGTAAATTTCATTTCTCCATGACCTATCAAACATGATGATCTTTGACCTCTTCGGAATGGAATTTTTCAGTTTTGGAAGGCCTTATGGTAGTAGGTATGCATCAGAAATTCAAAATTCTTGCAGATTTTTGTGAAGAAAGTACATTAGTATCATGAGCTGTTAAAATATTCTTTTTTACAAAATTCAATTTGGCCACACCCGGGCAGCAAAGTGTGATCATCAGACAATCGCAATTTTTTTCACCGCCATTTTCAGTTGGGTCCTAACAGCAGAATTTTCAGCACTGATCTTTCATTTCTTCAGCATGTCATCTCAACCACAAAGACTAAACATCCTGAAAAATTCAAAAAATTATCTGCTATATTAATGAAGTTATGAGCTTCTGAACATTGCTACAAATTTAGATGTGAGTTCCAAAACGTCGAAAACGGGGTCACCCCAGACGTCTTTGAAAATTAATATCTTCAAAACTACTTGAGATATTGATCTAAAATTTGGCAAAGTTTCCTAGAGCTAATACCATAGTAAACATTCAGAAAAAATTTCATTGAAATCCGAGATGGTCGAGCTGGAGCCATTTGTTGAATTGGCGTGGAATGACCCATGCATGCTTCTATTATCTTCTGCCCTCATAGTCCATGTATCTGATCCATATAGCATTACACTCCATACTCTGCAGGCAATCCCAATAGTCACTGGTAATACAATTTGAGTTACAGAGGATGTTGGTTAGACATCATACTAGTTTCAAATGCCCTAATTTCAGAGGCCCATAGATCATGGCTTGTGAGTTTACTGCAGAATATTTATATGTTTATTAGTTATTCAGCAGTATTATATGATTTTTTTCTTCATATAGCAACACTAATGTATGTGTATATGTTCACTCTTTCTATATTTACTTTTTTCTTGCATTTTCTATAGCGCCCCTATGAGCTCACTTCTCAGGGACGCTCCTGACTACAGCGTTGACACTGCATCAGACTTTGAAGCTGAAGTGCACAAGCAATTGCAAGTGAAGGACTTGCTCAAGGTCCACACAAGGGCTTGAGGTGGATTGGAATCTGGAATCCTCCGGTTCCAAGGTACCGAGCCCACCACAACTATATATACATATACACTGTGTCCCAATAAATCGGGCACCCTTTTTATAATGTGAATAAAACAGGTAAATCTCAATCGATTTTCAAAATTTCAAAACTGTTTTTATCGTGAGATAATTATCTTACACTGATTCAAATATGAAGTTTCTGGCATAAATATTGACGTCACAATTACGTCATTTGCATAAGAGAATTCAAATGTTAAGTACCGAACACAACGATTTTTGTTGACATTTGGTTTCCATATGTAAATTAGCGACGTCATTATGACGTAATTTTTTAGTGAATGCCTTTATAAATTACCAATTTGTAGATGATTATCTCAGGATAAAACCAGTTCTGAAATTTTGAAAATCGATTAAGATTTACCTGTTTTATTCACATTATAAAAAGGGTGCCCGATTTATTGGGACACAGTGTATGTATATATATATATATATATATATATATATATATATATATATATATATATATATATTCACTTCACGCACTCTATACAAGATCCTTTGTCTGGTCTACAAAGCACAGCTGGGAAATGCCTAATACCTCACACTGTATGCAAAAGCCCTCAACTGCATCTTCGTCTTGCTGAATGCGTTGTGCATATGGTCTTGATCTTTTGGTCCCCATGACTAGAACTGCTCTTGCCCAATATTGGGCGTTATGCTGTGGTTGGTCCCTCCATTTGGAATTGCCTTCCACCTTGACCACAGACTAAACTTATGACCAGTTTTTCCTTGTCAAGTCTGTTCTTTAAAAACATGTCTCCCTCCCGCCGATTTTTTCGTGCTGAGAGCGCCTCTGAATGGGTCATTCTGCGAGAGACGCTATATATGTGTATAAATGTAATACAATAGTTCTGGGAGAAATAAATATTGTGTTATTATAATTGCTAGAGCTATTAAAATTAGGTTCGTTATTTGTATTAATAACTAGCTGTACCCAGCCACGCGTTGCTGTGGCAGAAAAGACCCCCCTCCCCTCCCCCTTCCCCTCCCAGCCCCTCCCCCTCCCTCTCTATTATCCCCTCCACCTCCCCTCCGCCTCCCCCTCCCCTCCCCTCCCCTCCACTCCCCCTCCCCATTCCCCTCCCCCTCCCCTTCTCCTCCCCTTCCCCATCCCCCTCCCTCTTCCCCTCCGCTCCGTCCACCTCCGACTCCGCTCGTTTCGTCCCTCAGACCATCCTTTACTGACAGCGGATAGAGCCCAAGAATTTTTGAAGGCCGTAACGTAATTATTTATCGAGTCGCTTATGACGTCAGGGGACGCGCACTCATTAATGCTTAGTCACTTTGTTTCGGGTAAAGACGATTCTGAAATTTTGGAAGCGTGCCGTTTCGTTCAAATTGCAATGGCGGGCGAACGGATTGCAAAGTTCACTTTTTGTGGAAACGATTGGGTTTTTTTCGGGAAAAGAAATGTCGTGACCTTGCGGTATCGGAATGGAAGGTTTTGGTAAATTTTAAAAACATTTGATGCGTCAGTTTCGGCGTGATCGTGACCGCAGGATCGCAAAGTTTCATTTTTATTTATATAGATAGTGATGGTTAGTGTGCTGGACTGTCATGCGAGGTCGTGGGTTTAAATTTCCGTCAAGTCATACATTTGTTTATATATTTCTTCCAACCTTTGCAACTTAGACAACTTGTCTATGCTGAGTAGGCTACACAATAGTACACTGTCGATGGGAAAATGACTTGGCTCTCCACCTGCTGTCAGAATATGGCGACTACGACGATGAAGTCGCTAACACTTCACGCTTGCTCTGAGGCCGCTTCAGGGATATCTTAAGGGACTATCTTCTACTTGCATTAATAATGTTTATTAAAATTTGTTTTTTCAGATCTTTCGGTGCCACCAACGCGCGCGATGGAATGTCCAGGGGCAATACCTTGCGGGAAGAACATCTACAGCATTTTCATCGGTGGACTTGCCAAAAATGACCATGTTGCAGTGGATCCATTTCCACAACAGAATATGTTTATTATCTTGTAGGGCATGGAGTCATAGACACTATTCAGTCTCAGTAGTAATAGCCTCAAATCTACAGCCCATGTGCATTTAAAAACCTCATATCTACAGCCCATGCGCCCCTGGTTGTCAGTTCAAGTCATTCTCCGATTGGCACAGCGACATTGAATTGACTTCCGCTATCAACTGCTCAGAACTGTTATTTTCAGCCTGGCTATGTCTGGTTCATATCTTTATTAATTAGGCGTTACATTAATTATGATTGCCATACATTGTTTCGCAAATGCTTGATCAATGGACCGTATACTGGATAGGCATCACGTTTTAAATTTTGCGTTAATGTGTGATTATAATTGTGCAATGAATAATTAGAATAAAGTATGATTATATTTTTACTTCATGTTTTGCAGCAATATGATGTGCTATTCATTGTGTGACACAATTATGTTACTGTATAAGATTTGGCATTTTTCCTGCATCTGTAGTCTGTACATGTGCGTTGTACATGGCAGACTCGTACATGTTCCAATGACTTGTCAAGCTCTGATGTCACCAATAGACCTAAGCAGGGCCTGATTAAGAAATGTGGGGACCCGGTTTGAAAAATTTCGGGGGGGATCTTCAGCTGAAAAATCTCATGACTTTTTAGTCGTTTGGTCAATAGTTTTTTTA
This sequence comes from Lumbricus rubellus, assembly GCA_945859605.1. NCBI lineage: Eukaryota > Metazoa > Annelida > Clitellata > Crassiclitellata > Lumbricidae > Lumbricus > Lumbricus rubellus. The sequence goes on along the minus strand of OX243811.1, from coordinate 53,978,666 downwards.
GAATACACCGATTTTTGCATGCCAAAAATAGCTGACAATTTCTTGTAGTCTTTGGGTCGAAGTTTCGGCAGAATGTCCCTATTTTTTTGGAAAAAATTATTTTTTGCATAATATGCGGGCTCCCACACTTAAAGTGTGGGAGTCCGTGTTCGGCCGAACATGTTGAACATGCCTTAATCCTGCCCTGGACCTAAGTTATTTGCTTTGTTAAACATAGGCTGATAGACGTCTAATTACCACAGAGAAATCTCTGAAATTGCAGTTTTTCCGGCACATTGAACTCTTGTGTGTTTGTGTAATATACTAATTATGTAGTCTTATGTATTTAAGTCGGTCTTTCGGGTACAAGGCGTAGGTCATAGTTAGGCTCGACTGCTGAGCACAGTGTGTTTATGCTTTAGCTACAACTTACTTTTAATAAATTAATCGTGATAGCATGATGCTTTAGCCAGCAAGTTTAATCAAATAAAAATAAGTTAAATTTAACAACGCAGACAAATATATATGCTGATCTAGATATAGTAGGCAAGCTACATATACTATAGATTAGTTAATTCAGCTATGTTAATATAACTGAAGCCATGCTCATCTGACTGTAATAGGCAAGCTATATATTCTATGAATAAGTTGATCCAACTATTGGTGTTTAGATAGGTTCACGAAGTCTTATCAGCTGCATGTACAACGCCTATAGGTAATTAAAGAAAGCGGTTAGCTGAGACAAGCGACGGCCAGAGAAGATCTGGCTAGGCGATAATGCTCGTCTGCTTATACGGGTTACCCCTCACGCCTATGACGTAGCAGCGTCAACAACGGATGGAAAGCTTGCGTTCCAGATAGCTAAGTTGATGCAAGCTACCGCCAGAGAAGATCTGGCTAGGCGATGAAGCTGATCTGCGTATACGGGTTACCCCTCACGCCTATGACGTAGCAGCGTCAACAACGGATGGAAAGCTGGCGTTCCAGATAGTTAAGTTGAGGCAAGCTACCGCCAGAGAAGATCTGGCTAGGCGATGAAGCTGATCTGCGTATACGGGTTACCCCTCACGCCTATGACGTAGCAGCGTCAACAACGGATGGAAAGCTGGCGTTCCAGATAGTTAAGTTGAGGCAAGCGACTGCCAGAGTAGATCTGGCTAGGCGATGAAGCTGATCTGTGTATACGGGCTACCCCTCATGTCTTATGGCATAGGAGAATCAGCTATGAATCCAATCGCTTGTGTTCTAGTATCCAAAGACAAATCAGCTAGATATTGTAAGGCATACGTTCAGTTGACACTAGGCGGCGTGCGTATACCCAAAGTTGTTTCAGCTAAAATTCCAAGAGGCCGCGTGCGTAAGACCAATAGTTGGCGCTCATAAGTATCCACAGGTGAATCAGCTAGGTGTTGTTATCAAGGAAGAATTACTTGGATCAGATTATCCCCTAGGAAGCTAATAAATACCTTGCGTTTATAGCTGAATTGAGTGACTTTTTAGGTACGTGTGCTTTGCAGTTTTAAGAGTGTAGATGATAGATAGATAGATAGATAGATAGATAGATAGATAGATAGATAGATAGATAGATAGATAGATAGATAGATAGATAGATAGATAGACAATTAACCCCCTAAATTCATGAGAAAGTGACAAACAGCATTGGACCTATATCATTATGATCGGATTCCCGTAATTTTGTTTCTTCCACGTAAATAATTTGTTTTGGTCGCATTTTGTATTTGTTTTCGCAATCGCAATCGAAAGATTTCTTCAGCGCCCACATAAGCTTTTAAGTTGCGGGAGTAAGAATATTTGTGAGACCCTATACGGGCCTACGCACAATTCCGAAGAGGAACTTTTCCTCCCCACATTTGGAAACAGATTTAGCCTACAGCCCTGCTACATTAGACCAATAGACTAATGCATATATATATATATATACTAGAAGGGGTACCCGGCGTTGCCCGGGAAATTTAGGATACGACCCGCTCCGGCCACAACCCAACCACACCCCACCTCCACCCTCCACCCCGTACACCCCACCCTCCACCCACCCTACCCCCACAACACCTCCACCCCAAACCCCCACCCAGTCCACCCGCCTCCACCCTACCCCTACCCCTCCACCCCACCTCCACCCCCACCTCAAGCCCCACCCCACGCCGTACACCCCACCCCTCAACCCGGCAACAGCCTAACCACACCACACACCCCACCTCCACGTCCCGAAGCTCCACCCCACCCATACACCTCAACCCGCCACACCCTACCCCTCCGTCCCACCCCCACCACACCTTCACCACACCTTCAACCTTCACCCCAAACTTCCACCCTATCCACCCACCCAGTTCACCCGCCCCACCCTACCCCTCCACGCTCCACACCGCCACCCCACCTCCACCCCCAAAGCCACACCCCGTACACCCCATTCCCTCTACCCGCCCCTACCCCTCCACCCGCCTCCATCCCACCCCTCCACCCCACCTCTCACCACACCCCCACCTCCACCTCCACCCCAAACCTCCACCCCACCCAGTTCAACCGCCCCACCCTATCCCTTCCACCCCACCACCCCACCCTCACACCTACCATCCATCACGCCCCACCCCAATCCAGCCCATCCCAACCCACCCTCCACCAACACACCAACCCCACCCCATCTTCGCCCCCACCCCACCTCCCTTCAACCTCCAACGGTACACCCGGTGAAATTTTGGTTTTTGGAGAGAAAAATTTCTTCCACCCCCACCTCCAAACCCAAACCCACCCACCCGACCGACAACACCCCACCACACTCCGACCTAACCACCTATACACCACTCGTGAAATTTGGGTTTTCGTGAACTCCTTTCGCCAATTATATAATGACCGCGCAAGCGTTTTAAAAGGTGTTTAATAAACTGCCGTCTTCGCCTCCCCCACCGTGACCCCAGTGGTGGGGGAGATTCGCCAACCACTTAACTGGGTGGTTTCGATGGCCCTCTGTCTAGGTGCAAAGTTTGAAATCAATACCTAAATTTTATGGAAAAAAATTTGGGGGGTTTCGCCCCCCATTTTTGCCCCCATGGTGGGGGAGATTCGCAAACCTTCCAACTTCGCGTCTCATGCCCAGACGGACACAGCAGTGAAGATTTGGAGTGAAAAGCTCGAAAACTGTGGAAATGCATTCCGGTCAAACAGACACACAGACACACAGACACACAGACACACAGACACACATAGTTTCTTCTTTATTTATATAGATATGTACTCTGCTGAACGTCTGAGTGACCCGAGTCTCTTACAAAAATTGCATGTCGGCAAAATGGGGGGGTTCGTTCTCCCACTCCAGGTGGGGGGGTTAGACGCCACTGCATCCTCTCACATACATGTATTATCGTGCAATGCGATGTCGTCCTCTCACATATCATCGTGCAATGCGATGTCGTCCTCTCACATATCATCGTGCAATGCGATGTCGTCCTCTCACATTATTATCGTGCAATGCGATGTCGTCCTCTCACATATCATCGTGCAATGCGATGTCGTCCTCTCACATAATATCGTGTAATGCGATGTCTTGTCGTCGTCGAGATGTAAAGATGAAGATGCGACTCACGAGAGAGATGCGACTCATCTCTTCATATTATGCACGCGCTCGTAATACGATATCTTTATTGCGTTGTTGAAACATCGTTGCTGAATATCGACGTTCGACGACGAGGCACAAAGGTATATGGACGAAGGCAGAGCCGGTGACGACGATGGGCAAAAGGGGGGTGGGGAGTGGGGTGGATGGTGGGGGTGGGTGTGAGGGGTGGGGTGGGGTGGACTGTTTTTAGGGTCATCTGTCGACGATTGGACGAGGCAACAATTACGCAGCAGTGACATCTCCCTACGGAGGCACGAAGCCCAACTAATCCGAAGGGAATTGGAACAGATAACCACTGGCCCCTTAATGCTCGATCGGCAGCAGAAGTAGCAAAGAGGGTAGAGTGAGAGAATAGGACAGAGAGAGTCGGAGAGAGAAACAGAGAAAGGGACAAACAGAAATAAAAGAAACAGACAGAGAGACAGACAGACAGACAGACACACAGAGCCATACTGTCTGCCTGTCTCTTGTCTGTCTTTGAGACAGGCAGACAGACAGACAAACAGGCAGACACAGATACAGAGAAAGACAGACAGAAAGAGAGTGAGAGACAGAAATACAGAGACAGACAAACAGAGACAGAGACAGAGACAGAAAGAGAGAGAGAGAGACACACAGAGAGAGACAGAGACAGACAGACAGAGAGAGAGAGAAAGACAGACAGACAGACAGACAGACAGACAGACAGACAGACAGACAAATGGTGGCATGGGTCTTTCAACAGTTGAGATGAATGGGGAGAACAGAGCAGAGGGTTGCTGGGTGAGTGAACGAAGGGGCAAATAGGTTTCAGTCGTCATCATCTGCGTTGCATCGTCGTCGTCGTCGTCGTTCAATCAATTCACTTATCACGTCGTCGTCGTCGTCGTCGTCGTCGTCGTCGTCGTCCATATCAAAGGCTCAATTATTGCCTGGCGGTGGCGGACGATGAGGCCCAGCATCAGCAGCAGTAGCAGCACTAGCAGCAGCAGCAGCAGCAGCAGCAGCAGCAGCATCATCAGCACTAGCAGCAGCAGCAGCACTATAGCAGGAGGAGGAGGAGCGCAGCGGCGCGTGCAACAGCTGTCTCATTAAATTTCCAATTAGATTTAATCGGATGTTTTGCCAGTTGTTCATTCGAGTCGTTGTTCCTATTATAGCTATCTGTATTATGGCTCTCCTCCTCCTCCTCCTCTCCCTCCTCCTCCTCCTCCTCCTCCTCCTCCTCTTCCTCCGAGGACGATTAAAGTGGAAATTATGACGCTCCTCCTCCTCCTCCATCATCATCCTCATCATCATCATCATCATCATCATCATCATCATCATCATCATCATCATCATCATTATCATCGTCGTCGTCGTCATCATCATCATCAGTTCGTCTACCTCTCGTGCTCATCCAATAAGTCATCATCATCATCCACTCTCGTCCATTCTTCTCCATCCGACACCCGTCATGAGAAGATGAGAAGGCAATAAAGTGATAATAATATGCGATGGCGATTAGGCAATCGGAGAACGCAGCTGTTGGATAGCGTTTCAAATAACAAAGAAATCTGATAGAATTGGCAGATTGAGTTGTCGTCGTCATGAACTTGAAACTAAAGCATAGGCATACTTATATACATATATAGCCTACATATATACATGGCTCATATAATTTATATATATATATATAATATGGAGGGTTTTTGGTAGCCATGGTCGTGAGAATGTCATTCGTGTCGTCTTGTCGTGTTGTTCTCATATAGGATCTATGACGAAACTTAATAAGATACCGAGCATGCAGAATGCAGAATGCATGTAATAAACCAGTTCACTTGGCCATAAAAACCGTCATTTTATCCGCATACACGCTAGCTTTTTCTGCACAGGAATGCAATTGCACGCGCATGGTTTGGTCTCCGGTTGGACATTTTCAGAGTGATGTAGGCCTATAGAAATTAGAAACTCTCTGCAATTAATTATAATGCATGGTATAGCCAGATGAAGTTGGCATATAATGAGAACAGTATTTAATCTATATATTAGGATTAGGTGAATCCAGGTTTTGGGGAAAAAACGATCGGACGAGGTGAGTATAGCGCCGAGAGAGGGGGATGTGGGATCGGATGTGCCCCTCCCCATGATCAGAAACTTTTTGAATTTCCACATTGCATGCAATGGTAGCATTTTATGCTGTCATCTTAACAAACTTGCTGCACTTTTCAGTGCTGATAAAAGTCGTATATTTAATAAGGCTCCAAAAAATATTTGCAAAAATAACAATTTCAGTTTCAGTTTCCACATTGCTTAAGGTACCATTTTAAGATGCCAGCTTAGCAACATTAATATGCTATTCCAGTGCCGATAAAAAGTGGTTTAAGATTTCAATAAAAAAAAATTGTAATTACAATAGTAATTTCTTTATGTATCAAGCTCAGTGATTCAGTTTGGTTGGGTCTGGACTATTGCCAAGCATGAATACATGTATATAGATAAAAGATTGGCCCACTTTGTCAAATTTTTCGGGGGAGGGATGTCATTTCGGTCATTTTGGATTGACAAAATAGTATTTGTACAAATAGCCTATATATACAGTACGGTAAGTGATTGATACTCATTATAACATATGGTGACAGTATATATATATATCGTACATTAAAAATGTAAATCATGTAATTTCAGATATAAATTTTGATGACAAAATATGACCATGGGCGGAGTTTGGTTTCCGTTCTTGGGAGGGCTAACCCCGAGTTTGGACTTTCTTAGGGGGGGGGCTAACCCCAAAAAGATACCATTTTCATGGTAAAAAAGTTGAATTTGGGCCTTCTTGGGGGGGCTTAGCCCCCCCCCTAGCCCCTGATAAACTCCGCCCATGAATATGACCTACTGCAGAGTGTAGGCTAACAGTTGTCGTGATGTATCTCTTTCTAGACTGTTCGGTTCGACTGGTACGTGCTGCGCATGTCGGATGACGATTCCCGCCAACGAATTCGTCATGAAAGCTCAAGGCAGCGTCTATCACGTGACGTGCTTCGCGTGCACCACGTGTCACAATAGACTGGTTCCCGGCGACCGATACGGAATGGTTAACGGAAGTATCGTCTGCGAGAACGATTACTGCAAGATGCTGAAGGGTCAGTCGACGACGTCATCGTCCACGTCAGCGACGACTCTTTCAAATCTCAGATCTAATCACAAGGTTTGCGATTAACCGCAGAATAATCACCACAGACTGATGCATATATATATATATATATATATAATTATATATATATATACGCAGCAATATATATATAAATGCACACACGCATATATATGTATATATAGCCTATATATACGCGGCTTTGCAGTCGTATAATGTATGTAGGCCATATATATATATATATATATATATATATATCGACTGTACGAACTGTTTAATGCGCCATTTAAAATTGGTCATTCCGTTCAGAGTCAGAGACTCAGAGTTGTTTTGTCTGCGTAAAAATTGGATTAAACAATATAAAACTATAGGCCTAAAGGACAATATTTTTATTACAAACCGACGCCAAGAATTGACCATTTCTGCAACTTATAAGGGTGCTGCTTTTAAAGGCAAAGACCTATTGACAGAGTATTAAGTAGGGCAGTAGGTCATGGCTGCGCAAACGGAACGGCCATTCGATGACCTAGTTACATGATATATATGATGAGCTTATAGGCCAACCAATTAAATGAAGCGGCTGTAATGACGATGTGTTTGTGTGAAATTGGCGTCCAGGCGTGTTTAGCACGTTGCATTCGACGAAAAGATACAATTATAGGCCAACTGTAGGCCTATACGCAATTATAAATACCATGGTTGATATCAGATCCGCCATCTATTGATCTGCACTTGGATGTGTACAGCAATCATCTTAGTCGCTCAAAACAAAGCAACTGAAGCATTGTCTGTCTTTTCTATCAGTAATTATTGCTTGTCAACTGAAATTTCGGGATATATAGGCCTATGAAGTTGAACGAGACAGATCTTTTTATCCGTTCAATTTTATCTCATGAAATTTTGGAATCATATTCTTGGTCCAATTCTCTAAATAGTCTATCTGGAAAAATTTAGCTTGATATGTCATCAGGTATAGGCCTATTAGAGATAAATGCAAAACAATTTGACTTATTTTTTTGAACCACGGTGCTGTATGAGTTAGGCAATTCCCGCGGAATGGACGCAGGCCTTCTGTTATTTCTGTATATCATCATCGTCTTCGTCGACATAATCATCATCATCATCATCATCATTGTCGTCGTCGCAGTCATCGTCTTCGTCATCATCAAGAACAACAACAACGTACATCATCATCGTCGTCGTCGTTGTTGTTGTTGTTATCATCATTGTTATCACAGGCGTCATTATCATCATCTGACTTGTTACTAAATTTTTCCTTCTTATTCTTCTTCAGTTTTCTGCTCAACGTTTTGTTTCCTTTCATTCCATCCCTGCAAAGGTGTTTCTTCCGTTTACCCAAATTTACTTCATCCTTTCCATCTTATTCTCCTTCTATATCTTTCCAATTCCTCTTATTCCACTTCTACATGTGTTCTACTCTCCATAACTGTTGCACTGAATATACATGCATTTCTACCGATGAATGCTCTTCCATGCTTCATGTCCTTGCCTTCCTCTGTATCAACTCCTTCTCCTCTTTGTTTCGTCTTCATATCTCTCCTCTTCCTCCTCGTCCTATATACTCGTCCTCCTCCTCTTCTTCCATGCACCTCCTACTCCTCATACTCCTTCACTTCCTTCACCTCTTCCACCTCCTCCTCCTTCTCCTCCTCCTTCTTTCTTCTCTTCCTTCTCATCGCTGTACTCCTCCCTTTGTCCCTTCCTTCTCGTTGTAGTCTTCTTTTCCCACCTCTTCCTCCTGCTTCTATCCACCTCGTTTTCCTCGCTCTTCTTCTTCTCTTGTTTCTCCTCCTTCTTTCCTTTCATTTTTCTCCTGATCCTGCCCCTGCTCTTGCCTCTGCTCCTCTTCCTCTACCACCGCCTCCCCTCCTCTTTGTTTTCATCGTCCTCTTCTTCCTCGTTACCATGGGCGGCGGAGGCGGCGGCTGACGAATGAAGACAGCGATCGATTAACGTTATATTGCCGAAGAATGGAAGATTCAATTTTCTCTTTCGATACGAAACGATGGAGTTCTATTAAGTATTTGATGAAATAGACGCACGCCGTCCCCCCACCCACCCACCCACCCACCCATCCCCCACATGCGCCCCAATTCTCCCCTGCAGCGCCTATCATGTGGCGCTGATCGGAGCTTCCCCGAATTAGGTCTGATCCTCGCATTGTCATTCCGAGGATATGCCGCTGATACCGTATAGCCTACGCGTGCTAGAAAACGTCTTAGCAAATCCCTCCCTTCCCTTCCCTCCCCTCCATTTCCCTTCCAACCTCTTTCCATCTCCCCTCCCCCGTTGCCTTCCAGCCTCCTTCCATCTCCTCCAGTTTCCTTCCAACCTCCTTCCGGCTCTCGCATCGTCCAACCGCCTAGATTTGATATAATTTGCGATAAGCTTGCGCGCGCGGTTCAATTACTGAAAGATTGTTTGCAAGATTGCGCAATTAATTAATATCTGCATTAATTTTGCGAAACTGTCTGTGTGAATATACAATGCGAAGGAATTATTATCTACTTCGCTGCGAAGCGAATACATGATAAAATTAATCATTAATCATTGCGTCTGCTGTGGTAATTCAAGTTGCGAGAATCATCCGTTATTGAAGAATTCTATTGCGACTGTGTAAATTTGTAGTATGCAGTTGAGTATAGGCTGTTATATAATAGGTCTATATATATATATATATATGCCTATACTAGGGTAGCCTATAAACGTATAGCTTTGGCAAGAGTCTCCAAGTAACTATATACTTCATCCTTTCGCAAAAGGAATGCCTCTGTATATGTATGTAAACAGTTCGTGCGATAATACTTCACATTCAGGCGAGTCTTATAATGCACTGAACTCATAGGCGTACGAGACGGGGGTCTAGTTGACGACCTTTTCGAAAGGGGGGGGGGGGGGCATTTGCAGACGATTACCAAACGACTAAAAAAGGTCAACTTTTTGGACCGATATATTTTTCGGGCAGAAGTTCAATGTTTGCCCCCCTCCCCACTCATGAAATCTCGTATACGCCTATGACTGAACTACAGGAGACTCATCAAGCCTTGATTAAATTTAAAACGATCAACTCCAAAGTTGCATCAGAGGCCTCTGGAGACAAACTGGATCATTTGCTCATTTAAATATACATCAAATTTCAACCTCTGCTAAATAAAACACTATAAGGTTGGTATAGCCGCGCGCTATTGTCGGCGCGAACTTGTCCTGCGCGCAATTGACGGTTCGCGCTTTTGTCGGCGCGCTTTTGTCGGCGCGCTTTTTTCGGCGCGCTTTTTTCGGCGCGCTTTTGTCCTTCGCGCTAATGACGGGGGTAACATATATACACATTCAACCCTATAATCCAATCAGCCGGAAGCAAAGCCGAATATAGGGAAGAGTGGGACAAGTAGACAGACACACGTCAGTGCGACGGGGAAGACCTGCAGCTGTAGACGCGTCATGATGTTTATGTGCATTTTACAGTTAATAAATTCAGTTTGGTCGGCCATCTACCTGTCAGCGAAATCTATGATGGTTCATTTCTGACCATTAGTTCTGTCGTCAAAGTACATGCATTAACGACGGCATCCATTTTATGGCGCGACAGTCACAACACGCGAGCATTGATGATGATGAAAATAATGTGTTTTAGCCTTCTTTTCTTCATCTTCGTCCGACAGTTGTATTCTGTCTGTCTTTGTCTCTCTGTCTCTCTGTCTCTCTATCTGTCTGTCTGCCTGCATGTCTCTGTCTGTCTGTCGGTCTCTGTCTCTGTCTCTGTCTCTCTCACTCTCACTCTCTGTGTGTATATATATATATATATAAGTATATATATATATACATAACTTCTAGTAACGGCGACGAAAATAAATGTCGAACATTGCACGTATCATAGTTTCTGTAGCCATGAAATTTTGCATGCATCTTCCAGATCTTCCTCTGTATATCCATGTCGACACATAATAATATTTTACCTTGAAATGAACTGTGAAACTATACACTGCATGCCTGCTATCAGTCGTAAACAGAATACTGTTTGATTAGGTCACTAAAATCTCACTGATGGATTCCCGTGAATGCGATTCTCACGACGGCTCAACTGCATAGACCTAATGATAATAGAGGCATGCAGAGGCAGAAGCAGAATTGCGTCCATGCATGCAGTGTTCAGAATTTCGTATCCCTAAAAATTCCAGCTACAATTATGTTCACTGTTTGCGAAACCGGGATAATCGATTTCTAAGATTTGCTGTCAAAATGCATTTATCCATTTCGCTGATGTCGATTAAATTAACATTTTTGCACTTTAAGTTGATTTTTTTACAGTGGACATAAAACCTTCTCATTCTTTAGGGTGCGATAACCTAAATAATTCATCATTGATGTATCTAGGTCACCCATGGCTTCCGCCATATTTGGTCTGCCCCATCCAAGGTTCTGTCCTGACCCCTTCCTTACATCATCTGCACGACGGACCTCGTGCTCTATAGAGCCCTCTGGAGCTCATTCTTTTGTGCTATGTGAGCAACCCTGGAGCTATACGTGCATGGTACCAGCCTGAACCAACTTTCACATAAATCTGCTTTGCCGTGATTGTTATTACCAACTGCTCCAGCTCCTCAGGTTGCAGCTCAGGTTGGTCTCTCATTTAGCCCACTGACCTCTATAGCTATAGTGCTGCCTCTGTGCAAAGCTTCCTCCACCGACCGATCCTGGCCTCAGCCTTCTTCCTCTGCTTCGTAGTCTCTCCCGCTTCACGCCTCGATCACTGCATGCAGCGCCCTCTTCGATGGGAGGATACCAGCGGACAGGATTGGCTGCAACCCTCCTGAGACGGAGTGGAATGATCTTGGAGTCAGACCGAGTCTTCCGCACAGAGGCACTGCTCAGTGCTCATAAGTCATATAAGCTTACCACAGAATTTGGCCATGCATGACTCAGGTATACATGCGGGATATCCAGCATTGGCTTCAGAGGTCTCTGCGTTGGTGTACATGTAGGTTTGTTGTTGCACAAAGCGACAAGCTCCTCCGTATTTTTAGGAATTTTGCTGACCTATATCTTGGGCGTTGATTCGCCCCATAATTATATATACCCCCTGATTTGCAGAGTGATCAAGCTGAGCGTTTGGTTTCCCGTTGGCAGACCGCTATTAAGCAGCGCCCTTCTTTTCTGTCGCTGTCCATGCAACCTATAGAATGGGCTCCCTATAGCTGCAGGACACCTATAGGCATAATAGTATTAGTATACCCAGAGGTTACTCTATCATTTTTCACTATAAACGCCACATAAGCTTAATGCTGCATTGCACATGTTCACACGTAGGCCTACAGTCTCTTTTAGACCTGCCCCTCCCTAAGTCTCCGCCCATGTCTACAGATTAAACGCTGGTGCACATGCAGTCATGCACCTTGTCTATACTTCTCCAATGAAACTAAAGGATAATCAGAAATGTTTTGCCTTTCCTCCGCAAAAAATTATGTGGACGCCGAAGATTCTAACATTGAGTGTAAGTTAATTACGTGTCAAAGTATAATATAATTATGAAATAGATTATGAAGAACGCGCTATAGCTTAATTATTCTTGGACCATAATATTTTTATTATTATAATCTGTAGTAGTTTCAGTTTAACGACTGCAGTCTGTGTGATATGTCAAAGATCATTAGCGTCGTCCTCCCCTTTTATCCAGCCATGTGACTGGCACTGTGACTGTGAGAGTGCAAACAGTGGCAGAGTTCCCATGAATCTGCTACCGGGTATCCATCTTGTATATGTGTGCTCTCTGGATCAATGTCTGTAAGGCCGTGAGATACATGCGCATCTATAGGCCTA
>OX243811.1:53928612-53963612 GCA_945859605.1 Lumbricus rubellus | reverse complement strand
ACTACGATGACGACGACGACGAGGAGGAGGAAGAAGAAGAAGAGGAAGGAAAGATGGATGAGGAGGAGGAGGAGGAGGAGGAGGAGGAGGAGGAGGCGACAGCAGCAGGTCAATCCATTTGCAAATCAAACAGATAGGCCGCGTGTATATGCGAACGGATGGACGCAAAACATGGAGGATAAGTTCCGACACAATCAGGATTATGATATATAATATTGTATATGGGGCCTTATGGGCCTAAATATATATATATATATAGATATATATGAAAATCTACTTTATGTATACATTCACCGGCATATATGAATGCATAATGTATATATATATAATATATATATGCATGCTATAGTACATTGCATGCATATTACATGGATCGTTCGTTCATCTTTAGTGTCGCCAGCATTTCATCTTAGCGATTGATGCTTGAGTATAGGCTATATATATAATATATATATATATTTAATATATATATATATATGCATATATATACATATATATATATATAATATAGAGAGAGGATATGTACATAATCACAACTATTATAGGCGTCTCTTTCATTTACAGCACATTTATGACCACGCATAATAGGCCTGTACATGGCTGCACATACAATTCTGGGCACTACATGCGAGTGTGCATGCATGTGAGTGTGTTTGTGTGTGTATGTCATGACTTTGTCATGTGCAGTTTTGTGTGCCACAGACTCACAGTGTGTGCTTGTGTGTGCAGTATAATATTATGCGCGTGTTTGTCCTTGTGTATGTTTGTGTATGTTTGTGTGTGTGTGTGTCTGTGCGTGCGCGCATTAGTCTTGATGACAATGTGCAATCAGCTGTTAAAGTCATCGACGTGCCTTAGATGAACGATACAAGACATTAAAGCGACGAATTAAGCTTATAACCTGCAACTGTAATGCACCCACTGAAATAATTAACTGCATGGGGAGTAGGGGGGGAGAGAAAGGCAGAAGTATCGCTGCTCCTCAGTTCTCGGGTGAGACCCATAGGTGGCTTGATCATGCATGTACCGATGCCATGGATGCAGGGGCGGAAACCTGGTCCGAACTTTGGGGGGGACGGACGAGCGGCTGAAGGACGATCGCTGAAGCGCGAAGCTCCGAGTTGGGATGGGTGAAGGAAGGCTGTTTTTTAATATTCACATCTACATTGTAATTGTAGCATTTTAGCTGTCATAAAAAATAAAAAATGATCCATTTTCTCAGTCCCGATAGAAGTAATTCAGACTGTAATTTGTCATTGAACACGATCGGAGTGAAGGTTGCATTAGACACCTTTTTAAAGTTTATATTATGAATTTATATAACGACGGAATGTGCCAAATTTCACACAATTGCTTTGCAAAAAACATTCGAAGCATTTAACATAGTCACCTCTGTAATGCGATAAATCAACGATATATATATATATAAAAACATGCAATGTACTGATTTTTTACTCAAATTCATGACTAAATTCTTTGCGTTAATTTTTTATATGCAAATTTTGTTTAATAGAAAGACTGGAAAGTAAACACTGATAGAAATGAAACCATACTCATGTCTATAATATTATATCTGCTATCAGAGCATTTCAACGGAAGTTTCAGAACTGCATGACTCTTTCTCAACCATTCGATCTTCCCTAGTAAATAACTGCCAATAAGATGACAATGGATTTTTTGAAACTATTTTTAGCTGCGAGGATGTTATTATACAACTCTCCAAGACCAGTATAACTGCCTTTTTTAAATCAACACTTGTATGTGAACTTGCACGTTTAAAAGCCCTGCCAACTCTCATAATGCATAGCCTAAATCCGTTCAAGAGACCAAATCGTGGGCGGAGTTTGGTTTCCATTCTTGGGGGCTAAAAAAGTTTGGATGTGAGGCGGAGACTTGGTCCAGATTGAGCAGCGCCGGAATTTTTTTCTCGATTCAAAAGTTAATGAGCTTTTTAGTCATCGAGTTTAATTGAAATCTAATTAAAAAACCATACTAGCTTGCGTAAACACCTTTTTAAAGTCATTTAGTTTATTTGAAATATCATAAAACCCTAATATTTTCCGTAATAATCTTTTTTAATCATCTAGTTTAATTAAATATCATAGATCCATACATTTTCCGTAAACACCTTTTTTAGTCATTGAGTTTAATTGAAATCTCATAAAAACCATACTATTTTGCGTAAACACCTTTTTAGTGACCGAGTTTAATCGAAATATAATAAAACCATAATTTAATCCGTAAACACCTTTTTCAGTCATATAGTTTAATTGAAATAACATAGATCCATACTATTTTCCGTAGACACCTTTTCTTAGTCATCAACTCATCGAATTTAATTAAAATCTCATAAAACTATACTCTTTCGCGTAAACACCTTTTTTAGTCATTGAGTTTAATTGAAATCTCAATTAACCATAATGTTTCCGTAAACACCTTTTTTAGTCATAGAAATTTTTTATATTCTCATAAAAACCATACTATTTTTGCGTAAACGTATTTTTTGCACATCGAGTTTAGTTTAAATCTCACAAAAACCATATTTTTTTCGGGCAAAAAATTGTGTTGACCTTTTCTTAGTCATCGGGTTGAAATCTCATAAAATCCATTCTTTTTCCTTACACACGTCGAGTTTAGTAGAAATCTCATGAAACCAGACTAACGTTCCGGACACACCCGTTTTAGTCAACGACTTTAATTGAAGTCTCACAACAACCATGCTATTTTCCCGGGCAAAAAAGTGTTAATCATCGGATTCAAATTTCATTCGTGAAAGTTTCTTGGGGGCTAACCTCGGAAACTATACCATTTTCCTTGTGACAGACCCGAATCTGGGCCTTCTTGATGGGTTTGAGCCCCCTTAACCCGTAATAAACTCCGCCCATGGACCCACTGATGTTCTATATCCCATTGTTCGTTTTCAAGAGCAATAATAAACAAAATACATACTTACTTACGTATTTGCTTTCCATATTACTTCTAATGTTGAACATGACGCTGATTTGAGCCTGAAGAGAAGCTGAATTGAATGTAGCAGAAACCCGATGACATTGTGAAATTGTGACGTTGGGTGTTAGCAAGGCTTTTGTAATAATTGGTAACATGTTAAAAGAGGTGTCTTATTTATACAGTATAATGTTCGCAAACTACCCAACGTTGGACTTAATAACTGTTGGTTAGAGCCTGGATTGCTCTGGAATTCATATCATTATAAATATTTACTTCATCTGCTAAACATTTTTTCTCTCTAGTTCACTACTGAAGATTGTGTACATGTCCTAACGCTTGAACATTGGGGGGGACAAATGCATGGGCCGTCCTTCCCAACGTCTTTATTGGGGGGGGACCGTCCCCCGCTGTCCCCCCCTAGGTTTCCGCCAGTGCATGGATGTCTGCACATATGCAGGCGTTTGCATATAATTATACCTATGCTTGCATGCGTGTATTCATGCACACGGTGTGTGAGTGTGGGTGTGTGTTGCAGGGTGAGAATTGGCAAGGGATTGAGGGTATTCAACCTTCCCAGTCTCTCTTACGGCACCATAGTAAAGTCTGCTTTCACACCCCATCTCCACGCGAATCATATACCAACCCCCATTACCCCTCCCCGCAATTTTTATACTTGTGTGCTGTATACGTGCCACTGCATTTTTGTTGACATGTTTAAATTTTTAATGCACATGTATGCCATGGAGAAACATACACCTAGGTGGGAGGACA
Source organism: Lumbricus rubellus (assembly GCA_945859605.1). NCBI lineage: Eukaryota > Metazoa > Annelida > Clitellata > Crassiclitellata > Lumbricidae > Lumbricus > Lumbricus rubellus. Next base: position 53,959,892 of record OX243811.1, on the reverse strand, counting down.
GAAAAAGGAGAACGACAAACGATGGAAGATTGCAAATTATAGGAAGAAAGATTATTATAAATAGACTAATATAAAAAAAATAGACACGTGATCAGAGGAATCAACAAAAAAAGAGATGAACAGACAGACAGACAGACAGACAGACAGACAGATTCAAGCATTGAGAGAAACGCACCCACAGAGACAGAGACAGAGACAGAGACATAAACAGATATAGAGAGACAAAGAGACAAGGACAGACAGAAAGAGGCAGAAAGAGACAGAAAGAGACAGAGAAATATACACGTGAGGCATAAACAGAGATAGAGAGACAAAGAGACAAGAACAGACAGAAAGAGACAGAAAGAGACAGAAAGAGACAGAAAGAGACAGGAAGATACAGAGAAATGGACACGTGAGATGCAGAGGAAGCAACAGACAGAGACAGAAGAAGGAGAGAGCGAGCGAGCGATGCGTATACCCTGCAGCAGGGATGGACGGACAAAGAGTGGGCGAGGTAGACGTAGTGGGAGCAAGAGGAAGGGAAGAGGAGGATGCGGACGAGCTGACCATTAGTGAGCTAATAAATCGTGCTTTCATCTGTTGGTTGGTGGCTGCAGTGCATGTCTGCTGCTGCTGAAGCTACCACAGCCACGGCTGCTGCTGCTGCTGATGCTGTTGCCGTTGCTGCTGATGCTGTTGGTCTGGTAATTGGGAGGCGGGCAATTGCAAAGCAAGCCGTGGAAGCCATTAAGCTTAATGAGATTGCGTGCTTCAACAGTAAACAATACGACGACGGAAGATGCACCAGCCAGACATCTAGCGACGCAAAGACAAACCAGCGGCGACGCGTGAGGAGGAGGAGGACGAGGAGGAGGAGGAGGAAATTTGAACGACGAAGACGATGACCTGCCATGGTATTGCCAATGATGCAGTCGGCTACAGCAGCTGCTGTCGATGGTGGTGGTGGTGCTCCTAGTCGAGATGCAACATTCTATTTACTCATCGTAATGATGGTCAAAAACAGCTAAAGGACAAAGCGCATCGTGTAGACTATTCTTCTTTTTATATATATAATATGGTGTCTCAAGCATGCTGAGCTCACACATGCATGGGCTCTACGTATTGCGTTTCAAATACGTAGCCTATAATTTCTAAGTCATTCGATTACAGTTACAGACTTTGTTTGTTTGTATGTACACTTGACAATGTTATAGCGCCCCTTCAAGTTATCACTACTCAGAGGCGCTCCCGAATGTAGCGCAGACATTGCATCGGAGTTTCACGCCGAAGCGCTGAGAAATTGTGAGTGAAGGACTTGCCAAAGGTCCCTACGCGGCGACTTGAGGTGGATTCGAACCTTGAACCTTCTGGCTCCATGGCATCGACGCCACCACTACACCACCGCTCCCATGCACTGGCTGTTAAAGGCTTACATTAAATTAGAGTCTATACTAAATGCCATCACATCGCTATAGACTGCACGTCTAACGACGGACAACAAGTGATGTATTGGATATAATTATAAAGGCGCTATAGAAGTAATCGGATTAGATTAGATTAGATCTTTCAATAGATTAGATTAGAGATCATCAACTGTTAAAAATCATGTTGTAAATAAATATGAAATTTAGGTGCATGGCGTTGCATTTAACCTCATGGCATACATCTGTAATATCTCTGCTGTTCGTCCGGTGAGTAGGCTACGGATTGTAGAACAGATGGATAAGAAACAATCACTTCGTCTTTTACGGATTTTATTGCATTAAAGACATCATCGACGCAGACTCTACACATCCATTACATAATGGACGTCTACCTCTGCAGTGCGCCTCGGAATAATCACCCTGCAAGAATTATAAATACTCCTTATTAGACTAGACCAGCACACGAACGGCAGTTTACAGAAGAAATAAATATTAGAAACATTTATGCAAAATCATACAAGATTATCATACTAAAATGTATTTTGGCAAAGGCATCAACTCTATGGGAGGGATTAGATCGTGTGGTCAGCAGTGTGCACGTTCAGTTCTTTCCTCAAACGCTACCGCAAATGTTTGTTTCACATGTAAAACATGCAACCTTGCTTCAGAAGGCAGTGGCGTAGCTAGCTTTTCATGCATGGGCAGATGTTCCATGTGGGCCAATGTTTAGCCTTAATTGTAATGCTAGTATGAGAATTGTGGAAAAATAACTGGGGGTTGGCCTATGATAAACTTGAAATTGGGGTATGAAAAACATACTTTAACATGGGGCTCTAAGAAAGACTGGGGGGTTGAACCCCCCCTCCCCAACCCCCCGGCAATTCTCACCCTGTGTAATGCCAATATCTTTAATTTAGTTCATGCGATAAAGACATTCACTAAAAACTTATAATCAATGGCATTTTCTATTAGGCCTAACACATGTACAACACATGTACAAGATTGTACATACATATTGTACATAGGCCTACGTATGTATGTATGTGTATGTATATATGTGTGTATATATGCATGTATGTGTGTATGTATGGACGTGTGCATCTGTCTGTATGCCTGACCATTTTGATAATGCAATCTAAGAACGTCCTCACAAGTCCCTGCAGTCGTCAAGTTTAATCAATGAGAGCGCAGAGAATAGAGATGGACATTTTGATCAAGTTAGTCTTCAAGACAACGGCATCTCTTGATATCAGCACAATCGATAGATGCTGCTGCTGCTGCTGCTGAGGTGAGTGTAAAAAACTGCACATCACTACATTCATTGCCATCATCAACGTAATCATCATCATCATCATCATCGGTATCATCATCATCATCATCATCATCATCATCATCATCATCATCATCATCATCATCATCATCATCATCATCATCATCATCATCATCATCATCATCATCATCATCATCATAATTATCTTCATCATCATCAGCAGCAGCAGCAACAACAACAACAATGTCATCATTGTCGTCATCGTCATCATCGTCATCGTCATCGTCATCATCATCATCATCATCATTATTATTATTGTCGTCGTCGTCATCATCATCATCATCATCATCATCATCATCATCATCATCATCATCATCATCATCATCATCATCATCATTGTCATTGTCATCATTATCAATGCCACTACCGGGAACTCATCATTACAATATTATCTGAAGAAACAACAGGTATATTGTATATTTCCAGCTTTAGACTTTTGCGGCGTTTTATGAAAATGAATGACGTCATCATTGTTGGGCGAGTACATTGCGTTTCTCATGTCTAGGTTTTGTATTGTCCTTTCAGTGTAGTCTTCGACTTCTATTGTCTCAGTTTCCATGCATATTTTAGCACGCCAGTTCTGCGCAGCTGGTATGATAATATGCGGTCAATTGGCATTCCTTCAAACAGACGACAAAGCGACATATCACATAAATATTTATATTGACAACAACAAATAATCAAATAATAATATTACAGTCATATTCCATAGTATACAGTGCTGCTCTTTACACCTAAATTATGCGAAATTTCTCCATTTTCGACGCAGTACTTTTCACCAACGTCACGTGAGACAGGATTTAGAAATTTACCACACAAGTGGCTAAGCCATGGTGTCTGCATGAATCCTCCGCACCATCATCATCTTCATCATCATCAGCAGCAGCATCATCGTCAGTATTTGCATGAAAAGCATCATGCATGGCATGAGCGCCAATACTGCAAGCAGATAATATAGGCAACTGTTTTATACTGTACAGCCAAGTTTCCGTTGCGCCCTCTTGGCATTCCATCATCTTTAAAAGGATAATTTGAATAATCAGAAAGCGACAGATATCCATCCACGTGATGCAGTCCCAACGACTCCCGCGGCACGATCGTTGCCATGGCAACCACTGATGGCAAGAAGGCGGACGCTAGATGCTGCTGCTGATGCTGGTGATGATGATGGTGGTGATGGTAGTGCTGATGATGGTGGTGAATGCTGCAGCTGCTGTTGGAAAATAATGCGTTCAGCTGCTGATTCGGTTGATGCTGAAAACTAAGAATTCCTAAAATGCGCTTCATAAAAGTCCACATAATTTATAAGCTTGCACACACGCGCATGCATGCATTTCACACGACGTTGCAGCCTCACCTCTGAGGAGACTCTCCAGGCGAGGCGCTACATAAATTTCTTATTACGATTACCAAAACATGGACGTCGGCAGCAGCGGTGGTGGTGTAGGCGGTGGTCAATGGTGCACACACGCTCTTCTTGTCTGCAGACAATCCCAGAAGTGCATCTGCGAGCATAAATGAGGTTTTCTGTCTGACTAGAAACGCATTGGGAGCCAGTGCATTGATGCAGACAATGAGAATGGAGCCATCATTATATATGACCACCATAGTCATTCACTACCATGGTCATTCACCATGGTCATTTACCATGGTCATTCACCATGGACATTCACCATGGTCATCGGTTGTGGGTCGTCTGGAGAATCGTGGATTAGCATGGAAGAAGAAGGGCGATGAAGCATGCTGCAGGAAGACGGCTGAATGTAGGGAGATAGGTCCAGCGACAAAGAGGGAAGAAGGGAAGGAGGAAAGGAAGAAGGGAAGGAGGAAAGAGGGCAGAGGAAAGGAGGAAAGGAGGAAAGGAGGAAAGGAGGGAAGAGAGAATGGGAGAGAGTGCAAAGCAAGTGATACATGACTGGCAAATGAACCGATGGAGGTCGATGAACCAATCTGAATCCTCTCTGCCCTCCTCCTCTTCTTCTTCTTCTTCTTCTTCTTCTTCTTCTTCTTCTTCTTCTTCTTCTTCCTCCTCCTTCTCCTCCTACTCCTCCTCCTTCTCCTCCTACTCCTCCTCCTCTTCCTCTTCTTCTTCTCTTCTTCTTCTTCTTCTTCTTCTTCTTCTTTTCTTCTTCTTCCCTCTCAAATCTTCACGTCTTCCAGTACCTTCTCACCCCGTTTTCCCTTTCTTCATCTTCTTCTTAAACCTCCTCCACCTAATTCCCTTCATTCCCTGCCTCCTCCTCCTTCTTCTTCTCCTCCTCCTCCTTCTCCTTCTTCTCCTCCTCCGCCTCTTCCTTTTCTCAGTTCGAAATATGATCCGAGATATAGGATATTCCTGAGAAAGTCTAGACCTACAACGGCGGAATTAATTGGATTTATCCCCGTCGATTTGCGAACGGTGTTTGCGAAATTGCCAATCTCCATTTGCGCATTCCGTCGCAGTTGGAACCCATCGTATAAATGGTTCCGGCGGGACAAGCGCCTCGTTCCGGCCACCATCTCCGCCGCCGCCTCCGCCGCCACCGCTGCTGCTGCTGGTGCTGCTGATGCTGGTGCTGGGACTGCTTCATCGGCAAATGCATGGAGAGGGCGGGTGTGGCGGAGGCTGCGCTTCGAAGGGCGCCGCACTTCATCTGAACGTCGCATATAGCAGCATTCACACTTCAAGAGACGACGACGATGATGAATACAACATGCATTGTAACGGATTGAGTCCACGATGTGCGAACACTGAACCACCCGGCGATGAGATATGATTTACTGACAGAGCTGCAGAGGATGAATAAACGAAGAGGGTCCGACGATGACACGGCGGAGGGATGGAGGGAGGGAGGAGAAGAAGCGATACGTTCACTCTCTCTGTGTTTCACTGTATTTCTTTGTCTCCTTGTCTCTGTCTCCGTCTCTGTCTCCGTTTCTGTCTCTCTCTTTCCGTGTCTGTGCTGTTTATCAGTTTTTCATTCCAGATGCCCGGTTTCTGCTTCAGTTTATGAGCATGCACTCTTCTTCTTCTTCTTCTGCTTCTTGTTCTTCTTTTGCCATTCTTCCCATGCACCATCGACAAGTACTCATAGCCCTAACGGAAACAGAGATCCATTGCTACATGCATGCAACGCTGTCCGGAATAGTTAGCAACAATAATGTTCAAATTGGTCAAAACTTAAACTCTTGCATACTATTAGGCCTAGATAAAAAAAGCGTGAGGGAGATATAGAAGGATACGGAAAAGGCAGAAGCAAAGAGAGGACACGGCAGAGACAGAGACATAAGCAAACAAAGGCAGAAGCAGAGACAGACGCAGAGACAGAAGCAGAGACAGAAGCAGAGAGACAGACAGACATACAGAGACAGCTTGGGAAGATAAATAGGAACGACACTTTACCTCTGTGTTGTTTCTAAAAAAATATCAAGACATTTTATTTCTTTCATCGATTGGAAAGGTAATGGTTAAAAGTGACTTAAAGATCTAAGTTGGCCTAATTAACTAGAGTGGCACATGCGATCAGCAGCTGTCGCAGTGGCATTTCGCCCAATACGTATAGGCATAGGCATTATTATCCCTGGATTTGTACATTGGACCTGAAAACACGTGGCGCTACTGGCAATAATATCAGAACATGACCAGAATTTGAGAGAGAGGGACAGACAGACAGACAGACAGACAGACAGACAGACAGACAGACAGACAGACATACATACATACATACATACATACATACATACATACATACATACATACATACATACATACATACATACATACATACATACATACATACATACATACATACATACATACATACATACATACATACATACTGTAGCGAACCTGGGATTTTCCCCCTGAGCCGTCCCCCTGGATTTCCCCCCAGGGCCATGTTCTGCGCGGCTTCTGTTCCCTAGGCTCCGCCTCCCGGCTTCTGTTCCTCGGCTTCTGTTCCCTAGGCTCCGCCTCCCGGCTTCTGTTCCTCGGCTTCTGTTCCCTAGGCTCCGCCTCCCGGCTTCTGTTCCTCGGCTTGTGTTCTCCGGCTTATGTTCCCGGCTTCTGTTCCTCGGCTTCTGTTCCCTAGGCTCCGCCTCCCGGCTTCTGTTCCCCGGCTTCTGTTCCATAGGCTCCGCCTCCCCGGCTTGTGTTCTCCGGCTGATGTTCCCGGCTTCGGTTCCCCGGCTTCTGTTCCATAGGCTCCGCCTCCCCGGCTTGTGTTCTCCGGCTTATGTTCCTCGGCTTCTGTTCCCTAGGCTCCGCCTCCCGGCTTCTGTTCCTCGGCTTCTGTTCCCTAGGCTCCGCCTCCCGGCTTCTGTTCCCCGGCTTGTGTTCTCCGGCTTCTGTTCCCGGCTTCTGTTCCCGGCTTCTGTTCCATAGGCTCCGCCTCCCGGCTTCTGTTCCTCGGCTTGTGTTCCCTAGGCTCCACCTCCCGGCTGGGACAAGCTATAAATAGAGGGAGCGTGCAGAAGAGAGGGTCCGTCCAACGTCCGACGTAGAGCGAGCTGGAATAGATGTAGTTGGGACCACGTCAGTAAGAGGTGCAGTCGGTCAGCCTGAGAAGTCCGCAGTAGTTCAGCCTGAGAGAGTCGCTGTGAAGTTAGTCGGTCAGTCTGGGGTTCAGTTCCGCAGTGATAATTAGACAGTCGTTGCGTGCTTTAATTACGTGCTGCTATCGTGAAGAGTTAATAAACTATCGAACAGAACTCTGTGTCTTCAGTATTTCTCGGGGGGAAAGGACGTTCTGTGACTCTGGTTCGAATCGCCGTCGGCAGAAGTGGTGTAAGTCCTTCGAAATACCACGAAGGCCGAACTTACGCTCCCGGGGAGCGACACGCGTGCCTTACCATACACCGGCAGATCCCGACTATCGTCACACTGGTACCAGAAGTGGGGTTCTTGAAGTTCTGCCGACGACAACCTGAGTCAACCGAGAATGCTGACGGGAGACGACGAGATCACGATCCAGTATCCGAGGCCTGGTGGAATCCGCACGCCACCCGACTTGCCTACGCCTGCAGGTCGCCGATCGACAATGGAGGGACCGCCGGACCGGAACGTTTTGATCGAAGTACTCGGTTCCGACGACGATGAGACACCGGCGACGATGAACTACCGAGAAAGGACTGACCGACTGGCTGCGAGGTCAGATTTGGAGGACCTTGGGAAACTGCTGCGAAGCCGACCTGCACCGATGAAACCCGGACGATTTGATGGGACCGGTTCGCTGGAGTCGTTTCTGGTGCAATTCGAGGTTTGCGCCCGCCACAACAAATGGACAGCGTCGGAAAAGGTCGACCACTTACGGTGTGCGTTGGAAAGGGCAGCGACGCAACTTCTCTGGGACTTCGGAGCGCAGCAGAACGTAAGCTACGAGGAACTGGTGGAACGTCTCCGGCAGAGATACGGGGCAGAAGGTCAGGCTGAAACCTTCCGTGCCCAGCTGTATTACCGTCGCCAACGAGCAGAAGAAAGTCTGAGTGATCTGCTTCACGAGATTCGCCGTCTCGTCGTGTTGGCGTATCCTGTCCCGTCGAATGAGACGACCCAGATCATCGCGAGAGACTCTTTCCTGGAGGCCATGCGAGACCGCGAACTTTCGCTGAAAGTACGAGAGAGGGAGCCGAAGTCTCTCGACGAAGCTTACCGCACCGCGCTACGTCTGGAGGCCTACCAGCGGACGAACGACTCCGACGACCGCAGAAGACCTCCCAACCGCGTCAGGGGTACTCAAGAGACTGACGTGAGTATCCAGATCCAGTCTACGCTCGACCGATTCTTGGAGACGCAACGCGACGACCAACGTCGATGGCAACGCGAGATGGAGAGACGGATCGACCAACAGTTCCAGGAGCTGCGAGACCGAGCTCCCACCGACGACGACCCGGGACGAGATGGTCGTCCCGGAAACCGCAACACCGGAGACCGCCAACAGGAGACTTCGAGGCGGGTGGTGTCCTGCTACAGCTGTGGCCGAGTCGGGCATATTGCCCGAAACTGTCGTCAAACTCGCCGCTTCCGTAACGACGCCGGAACGAGTGGAACAGAGGAACCGACGTCACCGGAACCGCCGGTGGCCATGAATCATACGACGCGTTCCAGACTGCCGGACCGCGCTACGAACAACGCCATCTACATCAGAGGAACAATCAACGGACGCCAACAGATGTGCTTGATCGACACTGGATCGGAAGTCAGCCTGATCCCATCTACGAGTGTCGACGGGTTAGAACTACGTTCTTGTAATCGTTCTTTGATGGCTGCTAATGGGTCTGATATTAGGGTCCTTGGTGAGGTCCCGGTCCCCATTAAAATTGGGAGAGGTTTTAATATCCCGACCACGTTTCTGGTGTCCGACCAAATTACCGAGCCCATGTTAGGCATGGATTGGCTCAGGCAACACCGCTGTAGATTAGGATTTGGTGTCGGGGCCTTATTTGTTGGACGTAGGCGCATTTCTTTAGTGCGGGGTAACGGGTCAACGTGGTGTCGTAGGGTGATGGTTGCGGAGGAGGTTGTAGTGCCTCCTAAGTGCCAGAGCGATATTCCAGTGAAAGCTGTGTATGGGGATTCAACCACGGTCGCTCCCGCTTGGATAACGGAGGCCCAAGAGGTTAAACCAGAGGTGCATCTTGCCCGTGTAGAGGTAGATGGTAAGACTAATACCCAGGTGAGAGTAGTGGACTTGGTTAATGAGGCTCCGCTTAGTGAAGTATTGTTAGCAGAAGTATCGTCTGGGACCCGAGAACAGGTAAAGGAATTGCCCGTTAATTCTAGAGATGCTTCGGTAAGCGATAGTGTGAAAGCGCCTGAGCTTATGGATCCGCCCATAAGGCGTAAATTATTGCCGCAGAGAAAGTCTGCGCAGGGAGATGTGGTTAGTTTATCGTCGGCCCTGGTGATGCTTATGGTTTTTCTGAGCGTAATTTTCAGTGGTTCAGAGTTAGTGGAAGTCGTCCCGATGTTTAATTTAGAGGTCATTTCTGTTGCCAGAGCACCCGTCAATATTGTTATTGTCAGACACGGGGCCCATTGGCAAATTTATTTGTATCAGGGAAAGAAATTTGTGGGGATCCTTTTTCGGAGGCTTTGCAGAATTCTGGGGAAAGTTATGTACAGCCATCAGGGAAGTAGGGACGAGGTTTCCTCGTGCGCCCGGTCTGCTGACCTGGAAAAGGGACGAGGGACGGGTCAACAGGTCGACCCGATCTATGGACGACCCTCAGATGATGGTCGACCCGAGGCTTCGTATTCGACCTACGTGGAGGAACTTAGCCCACGTCTGGTGGACGTCGCTTATTAATGCGCGAAGTTATGCCGTCGAGACTCTTGCATGTTCTCGTGTTGCCGAGTGGCATATTTTGTCTAATTCGCATTATCTCGTAATTTGGAATTGATAGAGACAGTCGATGCTGAGACATTCTGAGAGATCGTGTTTATTGTTCGCTTTTAATGATGTATGATCGGGAACATTTATAGAGACTTATAATTGGCCCGTTGGCCACGCTTTGGTGGAATAGTTTTGTTAAGAGGTCGAGGAACGACCAGGGACTTTATGGACTTTTTGGCCCGTTGGCCGCTTTGGAACAGTAGAGGCTTTTTGGCCCGTTGGCCGGTTTACGCTTTTGTTATGGCTATTTTTTTTGTGGTTGAGCCATGTGGCTCGAGACTGTTATGTTCTGGGAATGAGGACATCCCCAATCGTGGTGGGAGGAGGATGTAGCGAACCTGGGATTTTCCCCCTGAGCCGTCCCCCTGGATTTCCCCCCAGGGCCATGTTCTGCGCGGCTTCTGTTCCCTAGGCTCCGCCTCCCGGCTTCTGTTCCTCGGCTTCTGTTCCCTAGGCTCCGCCTCCCGGCTTCTGTTCCTCGGCTTCTGTTCCCTAGGCTCCGCCTCCCGGCTTCTGTTCCTCGGCTTGTGTTCTCCGGCTTATGTTCCCGGCTTCTGTTCCTCGGCTTCTGTTCCCTAGGCTCCGCCTCCCGGCTTCTGTTCCCCGGCTTCTGTTCCATAGGCTCCGCCTCCCCGGCTTGTGTTCTCCGGCTGATGTTCCCGGCTTCGGTTCCCCGGCTTCTGTTCCATAGGCTCCGCCTCCCCGGCTTGTGTTCTCCGGCTTATGTTCCTCGGCTTCTGTTCCCTAGGCTCCGCCTCCCGGCTTCTGTTCCTCGGCTTCTGTTCCCTAGGCTCCGCCTCCCGGCTTCTGTTCCCCGGCTTGTGTTCTCCGGCTTCTGTTCCCGGCTTCTGTTCCCGGCTTCTGTTCCATAGGCTCCGCCTCCCGGCTTCTGTTCCTCGGCTTGTGTTCCCTAGGCTCCACCTCCCGGCTGGGACAAGCTATAAATAGAGGGAGCGTGCAGAAGAGAGGGTCCGTCCAACGTCCGACGTAGAGCGAGCTGGAATAGATGTAGTTGGGACCACGTCAGTAAGAGGTGCAGTTGGTAGAGTCAGCAGTAGTCAGCCTGAGAGAGGCGTTGTGAAGTTAGTCGGTCAGTCTGGGGTTCAGTTCCGCAGTGATAATTAGACAGTCGTTGCGTGCTTTAATTACGTGCTGCTATCGTGAAGAGTTAATAAACTATCGAAAAGAACTCTGTGTCTTCAGTATTTCTCGTGGGGAAAAGACGTTCTGTGACTCTGGTTCGAATCGCCGTCGGCAGAAGTGGTGTAAGTCCTTCGAAATACCACGAAGGCCGAACTTACGCTCCCGGGGAGCGACACGCGTGCCTTACCATACACCGGCAGATCCCGACAATCGTCACAATACATACATACATACATACATACATACATACATACATACATACATACATACAGAGCGAGAGACAGACAGACAGAGACAGACAGAGCGAGAGAGAGAGACAGACAGACATACAGAGCGAGAGACAGACATACAGACAAGAGACAGACAGAGCGAGAGAGCGATAGACGGACAGACAGAGACTGTCAGAGAGCACATGCTATATAATATATATATATACATTATGCTATAGCATTAATAGCCGTCGCTTGCTTGTGTTACTGTTTAACAACACTATGTTGTAACAAATATGATTAGTGTCGCCCTCCTCTGTTACACAGGCTTGGGACTGGCAGCCAGAGTGCCCACGTGCATATTATACGCAACTGGTACGACAACAGTACTGTTGACACGTGCCTGCTTCTAAGCTATAGCCTTGGGACGAGCAGAAAACAAAGAGCATAATAAATTATTTATAATCATAGACATATAAATAATAAGTTACTCCATGGAGAGGTATATCCATTGGGAATAACGTGTCAGTGACTTCATTTTCTCAACGTCGACATGTGCGTATGTATGTGCACTTTTTATAGCGCCCCTTATTCAAGATTGCTACCCAGAGACGCTCCCGAAGCGCATGAGCAAAGCGAGTGAAGAGCGTGCTCAGGGTCCTTGTACGGCATACGGCATACGCGACGGCCTCAGATGAATTTGAACCAGCAACCTTCCGGTTCTAAGGCATCGAACAAAACCCTACATTATGCACCGCACGCCCAAACATGTAGGAGCGGGTGGCTGCAGTCCTCTCCCTCGTCGTTTCATCTCCACACCGACAGTGCATGTATGCCTATGTATGGTCAGTGCATTGGTTAACACCGAGTTGGCTATATGCATGGGTGCAGATGAAGCTGCAGAAATCTCTAACTATAAATTCCTACCCTCGACCAAGTCGTTTTTGCCGACAATTAGGCTAAGTATGCTCTATTCACTATTCATGCAGTGTGTGAACATCCTTCTGCCTCCGGACCATCATCGTTCTCATGCACGTGTGCCTTCACTACCTTGATCCTCTGACAGCTGCTGTTCTCCCGTACGTGTAGCCTACTCTCCAATAGCAATTAGGCCTATAAACTTTATCAGCCAAGCCTGAACAAATCCAGGCTTGAAGAGAACTAGCGTGGTCATATGCATGTAACCTCCCAAAGTTAGCCTACTAATTAGCCTACCACATCATAATTGTAGGCTAATCTCCAAACTTCTAATTAAAGCGCTATTCGAAAGAAAAGCGCGGGGCACCACTTTATTCACGAGAGCCGCGTTGAGTCAAAAGGGTTGTCCGTAAGAGTAGCCTAGTCCAAAGGTGGTCCGAATCGAGTTACCTGCATAGGATCATAGTGGGCAGAACAGATACATCGAGTCTTCTGCGTGGTTGTGATCATCTCTGAAATCAAGGTAGGCCTATGTCCATGGTTCCCTCTGTGGGCCTATAAACTATAAACTAGATCTAGCCTACTATAATTAATAGGCTATATTCAGGACTGTAGCCTAAGTGTTGGTGATGAACGTAGGCCTAGTGGCATCGCTTTGAATCGTGCAGACAGCGCCGCCGACATCTTAATTCTCCGAATCATCGCCAATTAATGTCCATAGGTGAGAAAATTTATTACCGTATCATTTATCTCGAGTCTCAACGATTTTAAAACATAACCTACTTGACTTTCGCGCACGTCTATTTAATTTCAATCATAGATGTCGCTCCACTTCAAATTAGATTTCTAATAATTATTAAAAGTGGTGTCTTAAATCTCCAAAAGCGATTTCTTTGGCAAACTCACAGACATCATAAATTATTAATCATCATCATCATCATTGCTCTCCTCCGTCCGGCCGCGCCGACGATGAGGCCTTTACATGGCGTCTCCACCCTGTTCTGTCCTTGATGATATCCATGGCATTCCTCATATCCATGTTCCTTTCTTTCAGATCTTCTCGTATGTTGTCCATCCAAGTTTTCCTCTGGCGCCCTCTGCTTCTCCCTCCCTCCACGTTGCCGTGCAGGGCCGCAGCTGGTAATCTTCTGTCATCCATCCTTGATACGTGTCCAAACCACGTGAGTCTTCTCTTCCTGATCTTGTCCACTATCGTTTCCTCCGCTCCCAGTTCCTCTCTGGTCTTCTCATTTCTGATCCTTTCCCTTCTACTTCTGCCCAATATTCCCCGCAGCCAACCCATTTCCGCCACCAGCAGTCTTCTTTCGTCCTCCTTGCGCAAGCACCAGCACTCCGATCCATAAAGCAGTACTGGCACTACCAGAGCTCCATACAATCGCATCTTGGTTCCTGTCGACACGCTGTTTGACCTCCACACCTTGCTAAGACGGCCGAACATTGCACACGCCAGACCTATTCTGCGTTTAATGTCATTTGTACAGCGAGCATCCTCTGTTATCAGACCACCCAAGTACACAAATTCTGTCACTTGTTCTATAGTACTTCTCCATCCAGTCTGACCTCCAGTTCCTTATGTAGTTTACCGATGGCCAAAGTTTTTGTCTTTCCCGCATTGATTTTAAGTCCCATTCTTTTGCTGCTGCTATCTACTCTGTCAGTCAGTTCTTGCAGGTCCTTTTCAGCGTCCGCTACCAAGTCGATATCATCTGCAAAGCGCAGGTTGGTGAGCAAGCGGCCATTCAGACTAATCCCGGATTCGACATCTCTCATTGCGAGTCCCATCACTGCTTCCAGGATGAGGTTGAAGAGATCAGGTGACAATCCGCACCCTTGCCTGACTCCCACCTTGATCTTAAACCACTCCGTTAACTCACTGTCAATTCTCACAGCGCTCACAGACTTACTGTATAGATCTTTTAGTAGCACCACCAGTTCCTCCGGAATTCCGTAGTACCTCAGCACCTGCCATAGACCCTCCTGCCATACGCTGTCAAACGCCTGCTTGAAGTCTACAAAGTTGTTGTATAAGGTTCTGTTCTTTTCGAAGTACTTCTCTGCCAGTTGTCTGATTACGAATATCTGATCTACCGTACCTCTCCCCTTCCTGAATCCCGCTTGCTCTTCTGCAACCACCTCTTCCACATACTTCCTCAGCCGCTGCTGTTAAATTATTAATATATATTAGTAAATGTAAGATGTCTATGTGCAGACCTTTAGTGTAGAAAAATAAGTGCCTGGAGCCCTGGACGTCCTTGCATTTCCAGGTCAATAAGTGGCAGGACAGCATTCACATTTTAAAATAAGTGCTTGGACGCCGTCCATGACCGTCCGGGCACACTTTAAGCCCTGGACCTAACCAAAACTAATTATTCGTTAATGCGCCTTCGTAGATAATTATACATAGGCCTAATCGAATGAGTCTGCTAATAATAATTGTGCAAAACGTATACAAAATAAGTTTTTGCATTACTGTATTCTCTATACTTTGCTATCTTGGTGAGTTTTGTTTGACCATAGAGTACATATCAAGCGATAAGAACTTGGACACAGCGTTGCCACTCCTTGGGTTTTTTCACAAGATCTTGGGTTTTTCGATCCGAACTTGGGAAATGGGGTTTTTTCGGAAGGAACTTGGGTTTTTTGCTTGGGTTTTTTCCCTGACAAAAATCTTGGGTTTTTTCTATCTCAGAACTTGAAAAATGGGGGTTTTCCGGAAAAAACTTGGGCTTTTTTGCTTGTTCTATTTCTTTCAAATAAGAATATCGGGAAATTGTGGATATTTTGGAGTAATTTTGGCCGGATGACTGTAAAAGGTCATCAGAATTTTTGGGCGAGATGAGAAATTTAAAGATTTTTTTGGTCCGGATGACTAAAAAAGGTCGTCAACATTTTTCGGAAGGAAAATTGCGTACATTTTCAAAGATTTTTGGCAACTTGGGGTTTCTTAGGTTTTTTCGATCTTTCAACTTGGGTTTTTTCATTTTTTGAGTGGCAACGCTGCTTGGACAAAATCCGTTGTCTTTAGCCTAAAGGCAACGGATTTTGTCCAAGCAGCTTTAGGCTATTTTTTCGAGGACACAAACAGCATGAAATTAGTTTAGTCAGTCTTTTACTAATGTAACGAAAGTGATGAAAATTTCTGCTTAATATGTTGGGTGGAACCGAAACATAATAGGAGACGCCGAGTCTACATTATTAAGGATAGCACAAAGGTAAAAGCTTAACAAAGTTTCCTTGACGATTTGACTACAAACTGCGTCCAATGTAGTAGCGGCGACGACAGAAGATTTTGGCGATAACAACATTGTAAGTAATAATAACTGTCATTCTCCCAGTATTCACACGCTTCAGGATAGAAGCTAGTCTTTTTTCTTACACGAAACACGGTTTGCAGAATGCATTATAGATGTTGAAACGCGTGATTAATTTTATCAGTGATTAGTTTTCTGCAAGTACGAATGCAATCCGAGTTGCTGACATTGCACTTTCACTTTCAAAATAAACAGAGGAGTTTCACGAAGGTGTTAAGCCGGTTATAGAGCGATGCAGCTACATCGCAGAGTAAATAAAGTAAGTATAGGTAAGCTATCGTTTTAGTGTCCATAATTATTTCGCCAGTATAACCTGTCTCATCATCCTGAATAAAAAAAATCGAAACGTACATTTATGGAGTTGATGTACCAGTAGTTTTAGGATGCGGTGAAATGACAACATCGCTAGCGGTTTATGCATAACTAACAAAGATCAGAGAACTGTCCAAATATCTTCTATAGTTTATGCCAATTTTAGTTTCAGTAAATGTGTATTTTAGCATCGTAAATTATTTACCATTGCCATGGGTTTCAGCATTGGTTGAATACAAGGCGGCTTGATGAAAATAATTCCTGCTAAATGGAAGTCAGATTGATGAAAATAATTTTACTGAGGCTGAAGTGGAATTAATGAAAACTATCTCACTGAAATCATAGCTGGATTAATGAACAATAATTTTTAATTAAATAAAGTTATATTGATGAAAAATAATTGCTGCCTAAATAGATTTTAAGATCGCTACTCGGAGGCACTCCAGACTATAGCACAGGCAATGAATTGAAGTTTCGAGCCAAAGCGCATGAGCCATTGCGAGTGAAGGACTTGCTTCGGGTCCCTGCGCGGCGGCTAAGGTGGTGGATTCGAACCTACAACCTTTAGGGCTGCCAACTCTTGATTTTGCCATTCCGGGACGCTCGCCGTCACTAGATATGACATTTATACTAATTTACACTGTCCACTGTGTCCAGTGTGTTCACATAATTATATTGCATATAGGCACAGAGTCATGGAAAAATGAACATGTCATCTCTCAAAATGAAATTACAACAGACTAACAGTACATAGGATACAATATGCTACTGAGTGTCAGTGGTTTGTAAAGTTTTCAATAGGTCTACTAGAACCCAGCGCTGTCCAACATTCGATGTTCAGCCAACAACGTTAGGTTTTGCAGCACAGAATGCAAAATCATCACACAATTTGCCGAGTTTAGTGTGCAAAATAGCAACATTTTATCAAGGGCATATCTACCACAAATTCCGGGACAATTTGAGATAAATCCGGGACACGGGACACACAGGCCGATTCCGGGACTGTCCCGGCGAATCCGGGACGGTTGGCAGCCCTAACAACCTTCCGGCTCCAAGGCACAGAACATACCCCTATGCCGCTGCGCCCAACTTCCAATGAGGGCTGTGATGCTAAACTACATGTTTTCCAATTGTATTTTTTGTTAAATTATATTTTGTAGATTTCCGTGTGTTGGATTTGAAGAACTTGTCACACATGATGAAGCAAGAGATCGCAATTCTGTCTCTTGCGTGCATGTTGTAGCGTCGCAATAATTAGTAAAGGCTTCTAACGGTGTGTATTGTTAACAACATGGAAATGAGCAATGCTGGTAATGATGGTTTCAATGGACTTACGATGGTCTCGGAATTATATCAGTTGACGAAAAGTCTGCAACATGCGATTAGATCTGGTGACGAGAATTCTGCGAAAGCGTTAGTTCAGAAGTTAACGCTGAAGAAGGCGCCGGTCGTCATAAATCTTGAGGAGACGACGGCTTTTTCATCGACGAGCATACGGTTTGTACATCTTTGAGCATCATTGTGATACGGTTTGTACATCTTTGAGCATCATTGGGATACGGTTTGTACATGTTTGAGCATCATTGTGATACGGTTTGTACATAGATCTTTGAGCATCATTGGGATATGGTTTGTACATCTTTGAGCATCATTGTGATACGGTTTGTACATCTTTGAGCATCGTTGTGATACGGTTTGTACATCTTTGAGCATCATTGTGATACGGTTTGTACATCTTTGAGCATCATTGTGATACGGTTTGTACATCTTTGAGCATCATTGTGATACGGTTTGTACATCTTTGAGCATCATTGTGATACGGTTTGTACATCTTTGAGCATCATTGTGATACGGTTTGTACATCTTTGAGCATCATTGTGATACGGTTTGTACATCTTTGAGCATCATTGTGATACGGTTTGTACATCTTTGAGCATCATTGTGATACGGTTTGTACATCTTTGAGCATCATTGTGATATGGTTTGTGCATCTTTGAGCATCATTGTGATACGGTTTACAAGTACATCTTTGAGCATCATTGTGATACGGTTTGTACATCTTTGAGCATCATTGTGATACGATTTGTACATCTTTGAGCATCATTGTGATAATGAACATGCTGATTAAACCAGTGGTTTTTGTCTGCTCACAAACTTGTATAATGTATACCTGAACGCTCTCTTTTGGTTTTGTTCAGTTCTGGACCAGAACTCGTGTTCCAAGCTTTCTTATCAGGCATTGCCTGTTTTATCTCAGTGATGTACTGTGATTAATTATATGCCAAAAAGTAGTCTTAAACATCTCTGAAACCCATCTCTATTAAAGTTTGTGTAATTACTTACAAGTATCAGAGAAGCGATTGTTTTTTCCTGCTCTGTACTGAGTGCTGGAATTGTAACTGCAGATTAATTTTGCACTTTAATTAAAGACGGTCATTTACCGAAAGTGACTGGAAAACCAAATGCAACTTGTTGTTATATAGTGTCAACTTCCTGGTTAGCTTTATCATGATCCATTCATATGAGTTTTGATGAAAACACTATTAATAGATGCCATAGCTGTCAATTGCCAATACAGGTATATACAGAATTGTTAAAATGCTGCTAAGCTATAGATTACTCAGAAGTGTACTTTGAACTGTATTGAAACGTGTTGTAGGTTGAGAGTCCAGTTTGAGGACAGAACTCTTTCTGGTCCATCCATTGACCTTCACGTTAATCCCCAAACAACCATTGGAGCAGTGAAGTGCTTGGTTAGTTTTTTGCAAATCGTGTTAGTGGCAAGGTTTCTCTTTTTTATATTATTGTCTATTCTTTTGTACATTTTCAGTGTTGATAAAACTTTCAGACATATTAATGTAATTGATTTTGATGGGTGTCTCTAAGTATGTGGATCAATACATATCTGGATGTTAAAACTCTAATTAATCACTATCAATCAGTCAATCAATCAATCATATTTGTTTATTCAAAGTTAAGATTGTCTTAGATGTATGGATATTTATAAGTTGACAAGATAGATTTGTGCCTGACTACGCAAATATGTTGCTAGTGATTAATGTTAGGACATGAATTTGCCTACGGAAGCTGCATAGATGCAATGTAAGTGAGTAACTCATAAAATAAATTACACTGAATATTTGGAAGAAGATTCAGTGTACCATCCTTTCTGCATAACTTGAGCTGTATTTGAAGATTAGGGCCTTCTTTTTACGATGTGTGTGCACCACAATGCATCATGGGAAACCAGTGCAACTCAATGTTAGAGGTTTAAAATCATGATTTCTTTCTGAAGTTCAAACAATTGGCACAACTGATGCAGTTCTAAATGCTATTAGTTTTCTTGAACTGTTTGCTCAACAGATATATGACAAGCTGAAATTCCCTCCAGAAGTGCAGCGTTGCATTGTGGGCAAACGTATGCGTCATAATAAGGAGACGTTGGCGAGCTGTGGCTTGACATACGATGGATGCGTAATTTTTTTGTACATTTTGTCGGCGGAAACAGTCGGTCTGCATATGGAAGATGAGGCACAAGACAATCAGATTGGTTTGCAAGGTAATTGATTGCTTAGCTTTATTATTTAGCGTTTGCAGTTCATGCAAATCATGATTAGACCACAAGACTTACAAGTTTATGTAAGAAATCATGATAAGAGGTCTACGCTAGAACTGGACAAAGAACGGTATGTGGTACTATCAGACCGAGGCGCCTGGGGCTGCTTGGGCACATTGCTCGTATGCCGGCAGACTCTGATTCGAGACAGGCACTTCTGGCGCTGGCTCCGCCTTCCTGGAAGCGACCTAGAGGGCGACCTAGATCTACATGGATCGGGATGCTTGATATAGACTTGGCAGGATTGGGCTTGGACCTGAGCATGGCCATCACTGTGGCTGGGAATCAAACACTGTGGAAACATTTAGTAAACTCATTGTGCAACGCTCCCATTGGTGGAGTAGGCGGCGAATGATGATGATGAGTTCATGCTAAGCCAACGCACAGAATCCTCTTCAGCAGCATGCAGAACGGACAGTCCGCCAGGAAACCTGTTATTAACGACGTTTTCTTAGCTAATATGGTGATAAGCATGTTAGATCCATCTGAATTGGATTTTATTTAACACGTTCACCGCCTACATGCCATGTTAAATGACTGGATTCGGTACGAGTTAACTCGTACTGGGCGGTGAACGTGTTAAAAATTTAGTTTATTTATTGATGCCTTCATATGATCAGAGATAATGATTATCACTCGTCACCGTTTTACTGGTTTTGTTGTCTTCTGGATTTGTTGTAGCCACCAGGATATAGGAATTGATCAATTGTTTTATTCTAACCAGAACTGGCACCTGACATGCCTTGTGTAATGGCCTTCTTGACTGTTGACTGCTTCCACTGATGGCTCTTTAGGCAGCACTTAACCACAGGAATGTTCTACCTGCTACTGTTTTTAACTCACTTGCCCTTAACATGCAAGATTTTTTCAAGGTTTCTTATAAGGATTGTACATGAGATTGGAACAAAGATTTTTCTTAACCCTCGTAGCTGTATCACTGGACATGCCAAGGAGAAAGTGGCGTTAAAAGTTAAAAAGTACAACAGCTTTCCATTCGCTTTTTCCATTTGACAGTGGGTGTTAAAGTTGCGCAAGTCAACTTCTGCCCTGTAGAAGTTAAGCTTTACAAGTCAAGTCATAATTTAACTTAGGATGCTTTTAATAACAATACTTGTGCATATAATGGAGAGACAGCCTCTGTCAGCAAATTTCTGGAGAATTTTTTTCATGGGATTAGCCTTCCAGTGGGGCATTTTTTGCTATTATTATTTTTATTACTTTTTTTATTGTGTTATGATGTATAAAGTGCACACCAGCATGACGATATAGACATAATCTTGCGGACACAAGTTTTGTTTTGTTTAAAATTCTGCGATTTAGTGTGATCTCTTGCATGCTGTTTCTTTTCGTTGCTTAGGTTTAGCATCGCAGAGCAGTGCTGATCCTACTAGGAATTCGATGGCCTTGGCTGACAACGTTCAGCAGATTTACAATGTTGGAGCTGGATTATCCCCGGGTGGTGCAGTGCTGCACGCTCTTTCTCCCGCTCCATTTTCACCAAACGCTACGATCTCTTCCCCTCAGGCACAAGCTTCTCCCAATGCTGCGGTTCAGCCTCATACTGTCGCAGCCGACATGGCGACATCGGTTCCAGCACCCACTGCTGCTAATGAAGGCAACGTCGTTCAACAGATTGACTCGTCGCATTCCATGAGTTCTGCTGCCCACTCGGGTGATGATGCTGCTGCTGCTGCTCTTGCTACTGCTGCTGCTGCTGCTGAAAATATACCAGCTGATGAGGTAATGAATGGTTGGATTATCATGTAATTAATGTTAGTAATGATTCAATGTAACTAAACTCCTTTTGTGAGCCAAATTGTTTTGTTTTATCTTCATTCTAGAGAGACAAGACCTATCTACTAAGGTTACCATGCTGCTCTAGAATATGATAATGAAGTAGACGATAGTTTGTTGAAAGTGATGCAAGCATGTTTTTCTAGAATTTATCCTGCATTTTAATCGATTGATAAATTTGTAGGTTAACCCTTTGACAGCGAGAGTGTACTAAAACAACGCGGAAACCAATTATGCTTGTCGTTAAAGTGTTAACCATGTCTCTTTGATATAATTCATTGATCAACTGTGTTAACTCTTTTGCCCACTTTTTCTCATATAATTTAGAGGGTTTAAAAGGTGCTAAATAAATGATCATCTGCATAGTTATTATAATAATCATTTATTATTTCTAACTGACATACAATGATCATCTGCATATTTATCATAATAATCATTTATTATTTCTAACTGACATACAGTGATTGCAACTGATGGTCTCAAGTTATTACAGGAGTTGAATTTAGATGTTTGACAGCCATACAAAGCATGTCCTGCTTATTTCTACCATGAAGCCATCTGACATATGAATGTCCGAATTGACCTTTGGGATGGTTGCGGGAAGTGATGCCAGTAGTATCTGAGTCAGAATGCTTCCATTACCCTCAAACCCCTCCAAATAGAATACACTGTACCCCTATGCATTTCCTTTTTAATTTAGCCTTACCTTTTTTACAACGTTGCAAGATTTGTTTCATTTTGACGTAGCCGCTCTGGTCGTTTGTATGCATTCTGCTTCGTAGGCGCCATGGTCGTGTGAGATGTGCACGTATCTGAATCACGGCTGCATGACGATGTGCGAGTTGTGTAACAGTCAACGTCCTGACGTTAACACTGATGCTGCTGTAGTAGACATCACAGATGACGAATGGATTGATGAAGACCAACAGCAAGTCAGTGACTCTTCTATTCAATCTGAAATATTACTAAACTAGTGGACCTTGTGTATTGTATCTATAAATTTATGTGACGCTTCTTGCAGTGCACATTGTGTACATTGTAACCATAACCTTGAAATTTATAAAACACTGAAAGAATGCTATGTTGTGGGGACCAGTTTCTTCGTTGTGAAAATTAAATTGGTAGTTAGAATAAGGTTGGGTTCTCTTCCGTATCAAGAAGATCGAGGAGTGCGGCTGGTAGGCTACATTAATGCACTGAATCAATGATGGTAAGAAGCAGCTTGAGAATGACCAAATAACCATCTGTGTTTGTTCTGCAGATGAATGTAAACGACACTGACTTTGACGCAAACGAGTGGATGATAAGCGGTCCGATACCATTAGCAGAGACTCGCCGATTGACCAACAGCTATAACGACCTGCTGCAGATGGAGACGTGCCATGTCGTTGCGAACTGTGACTCGTTCAATTGTCCGATCTGCTTGGACAAATGTGAGCCAGGGCATGGAGTCGTCTTGAGGGAATGTCTTCATATGTTCTGTAGGTAAGTAAGAAGACATGATATGCATGGCATTCATTCATTCTGTTTGTCAGTAATTTGTGTCTAATCATCTCTGAGAACTACTTCTGTAATATCACTGTTATAACATTTGGTGATAAGTCTGTGTTTGCGGATTAGTTTTTATCACAGAATCGATGGCAAGTCATGTTGAAACTGTGCAAGTGCTTTAGAATAAAAGCATTTGGTTGTGAATGTGAAATCTGAAATCTCCTTCAGATAGCTGCACTTGGTTGTGAGTGGTTCCCATGAAATTGCCTCACACTTGGCACAGTTAAGGTGGTCTCCCAGCCTAACAGAATCAAGCTCGATTATTCCCATGCCACTACCAATTTTTTCCATGCAAGAGGGAGATTATCGAAATAGCCAAGTGTCAGAGAGTTAAGGGTTAAGAGTGTACACAAAAAATGGAGCGGGCCTTCCAAGACACCTCTGCTCTGCCGGATCTGGATGAACCTAGCCATTCCAGAATTGTTTCCTGTGTTCTCTGGATAAGTTTTTTAAATTTCTGAGGGATGTGAAGTTCCTGAAGGATAAAAACAAATAATGTATTATGTTAATCTTTTTGTTTCTGGTTATCAATAGTCAGTGTCTTGAAGAGCACGTTCGACTTGCAGAATCATCTACCGTCAAATGTCCCTTCAACAACGGTGATTACGCGTGCACCAGCCAGATTCTCGACAGAGAAATTAAAGCGGTCAGTTTTTTATCTTGATCAATCATAAAATTTCCCATTGTGTTTAGCCCCTTAATGCACCAATTATTTATGGTTTGCAACTTTGCATTATTTATTTCTTCGAAACCCATCTTTTTTGTGTATTGTTCTATGACATAGAGAAATGCCAGCTTCTTCATTGTCAGTTTGAATGCAAAGAACATTGGTTTATTTACTGAAGTATAACTTGTAAATTTGTTCAGACTTTGCTATGAAGTGCAGTAATTTGAAAAGCATCTTCAAGTTACAATCATTTTGCCTGCATTTATTTTCAAATGCACTGTTCATTTTGTTTAGCCTTTCTCCTTCGTTTCGTAGATGATTCCTATTCTCTTATTCTTCAAGAAATTTTGCTTTTATTTCTGTTCTCAAGTTAGTCTTGAGGAATATACATTCCTTCTTAATTCTGTAGTTGAATGGGATTATGAAGATGGATTTTAGTTGTATACTTTGTTCGTTATCGTTGTTTCCAAACTTCTAAAGCGTCACTCAAAAGCCAAACGCAAGATACCAGTTTATTCACAAGTGCTGCGTCAAGTCAGAGGGGTTGTCAAAAATGGTAGATGTTAAGGTGGGTGTACCAACTGTAGTACTGTACCATTGTGCCTTAGGTTGAACATTGGAAGGTTTGGGATTAGATGAGCCAGGGTAAGAGTTCTTAAAGAGGTCAGACTTCAGTTTCAACTGGAGGCCCCAAGGAGTAATGGATAGAGAAGAAAATGCTGTCCTATTTCATGATTATGTATAAATGCGTAAAACTGGAAAAATTAATTAGTTGTTTGTGGTTCATGTAAAACCGAGATTCCATCATATAAATACTTTGTAAATAGGTTTTGTTACCTGTACATTCATCATTTTAGAGCGTAGTATTCTTTGTGTCTGCTTCAGTTGGTCAGTCCAGAGACATATCAGAAGTACCTTCAGCGCAGCCTCCAGGAGGCCGAATGCCGCACTCCGAACAGCTACCACTGTGCCACTCCGAACTGCACTGGCTGGTGTACGTTTGAGGATGACGTCAACTCATTCTTCTGCTATGCGTGTAGCCATGACAACTGCCTGACGTGTCGTGCAATTCACGAGGATATGGACTGTGCCGATCACCAGCGACAGATGAAAGCCAAATTCCAGACGGACCATGCTGCACGAATGGCACAGGCATCGCTCGAGGTAAGAGTAGATCCAGATTATCTGCTTATCTGGTGAGTAGTGGTGATGAAATGTTAACTGATTGTTTCTGTATGATGATAATTAATGGGTGGCAATAAATATGGTCCACTTGTTGAAGAAGTGTAAACGAAGCATTTTGGTTGGATCTCTGATAGTGTTTTTTTTATTGGTCGTGGAACATATTTTAAACCTCCAACCACCAGTTTGGTGTAGAATGTTTATATAATTATATTTATATATATAAACACTAGCTGGGGTACCCGGCGATGCCCGGAAATTTTATGTAAATAGCCGTGAAGCTATGGTGACGGAAAGGAAGTAGCAAAAGTTTTGGTTTTCGGGCCCCCACCATGGCTCCCTCCACTGGGTTGACCAGACGGTCCTCTGTCTAAATGCAAAATTTGACATCAATAGCTGCAAAAACATTTGGCCTCCGCAAAAATTTTGGCCCACCCTAAACAACGCCCTGCCCCACCCGGCCCCTGCGGGGCGAGGTGTGTGTTGTTGGGGGCAAGGTGGTCCCGGTGGCATTCTATCTAGCTGCAACGTTTCAGGTAAATAGCTGTGAAACTATGGCGATGGTGTAAAAAAAAAGGAAAATGGAGTTTTCGCCCCTCCCCCCATTCTCCCTCTGGTGGTAAAGATTCGCCAACTCCTCCACTGGGTGGACCTGACGGTCCTCTTTCTAAATGCAAAATTTGACATCAATAGCTGGAAAAAATTTTGCCCCCCCCCCCAAATTTTGTCGCCCTCCTAAACAACGCCCTGCCCACCCGGTCACTGCGGGGCGAGGTGTGTGTTGTTGTAGGGGCAAGGTGGTCCCGGTGGCATACTATCTAGCTGCAACGTTTCAGGTGAATAGCTCTGAAACTATGGCGATGGTGTAAAAATAGGGGAAATGGAGTTTTTGGCCGCTCCCCATTTTCTCCCTGGTGGTACAGATTCGCCAACTCGATTTCTGGGAGGACGTGGCGCTCCTCTGTCTAAATGCAAAATTTGGAATCAATAGCTGCCCAAAAATTTTTTTTGCCCCCCCCCCCAAATCTTCTACCCATCCTGGCCCCCATGGTGTTAGAAATTTGCCAACCCCTGCACTTGCTAAGTTTGATGGACCCCTGTCTAGGTGCAAAATTTCAGATCAATAACTGCCAAACTGTGGGCGTGCATTCTGGACAAATATATAAACATACATACATACATATAAATAAATAAATAAACATCCTCTCTTATAGATATAGATTATATTTATTTATTTATATATAATATATATAATTATATATATATATATAAATAATTTTGCATATATATATATATAATTTATGCATACTTGCATATATTATTTATTTAGTGCAGATGTAAAAAATAATTGTTGCTTTCATTAAACTGACTGATGGGTTGTGCAATTGAGCAAATTTGTCATTTTTAGTTTTTTGTAAGTTACTTTAAATTGTTCTTTCTTTTTGTCAGATTAGTAACATGTTTTATATGATATTTCATGGCTTTAACTATTTTATTCTGTGCTTGTAGTGTAGTTTTTATTTTTTAAATTTTATTTTTACAACTTGTCATGTCTTCATTTGATCGTCTGTTGAAGGAGCTGTTGAAATTTGGTGAGGCATTGAAGTGTCCGACATGTGGCATCATAATAATGAAGAAGGAAGGATGTGATTGGATAATGTGTACAATGTGCAAGACAGAAATCTGTTGGGTGACACGACAAGCACGTTGGGGTCCTAAGGTAGATGACGACGACCAGAGTTTTCTCATCGCTTTAATTTATTATTTATATGTAAAAAACAAACGCTCAATGAAGCAACCACTGCGCTATGCACATGTATCAAAATCTAACTACTTGTTATCAATTGCTGAAAATGTTTCTTTACAAAGTTTGTATTACTTTGCTATTTTGTGAAGTCTTGTAGTCATAATTATCAAAATCATCATTCTTTTACTGTTACGAAGACGTAGCACGTAAAAATTTTACATCTTGAGCTATTGTCTAGTATTTAAAACGCAGACCAAGAGAGAATATTTGTATACTTAATATGGGGAGTGCTTATTAACATAATTCTGTTAGATCAGCCAAGCTGATATGTAAAATATAGCATAATTCTGTTGAGTCTTTTACTTTTTTTTATCTCAGCCAGGAATTAATTTATCAACTTTATCAGAAGGCAGTGTTTGTTGTAATAGCGATTGTTAACAAGTGGAATTTGTGTTTGAAATTCAGGGAACAGGTGACACTTCGGGCGGCTGTCGATGCAGAGTTAATGGAAGACCGTGTCATCCCGATTGCCAGAATTGCCACTAGCCACCTGCAGATCATGTTTTTGCACGTTTGTTCATAGTTTATTCATATGCCGTATTGTACAACTGAGCCTCTCTACCATTTGCGTGAAATGCACTTTTTAGGAACTCTCTAGACGTTGATCTCTTTAAAGAATTCTGATTAAGATAGCGTGTGATCCTCTCACATGTTTGTCACATGGCAACATCTATTCCGAGTATTGCTTTACACTGTAGGCATTTTCAGTAAACCTTAATGTGAATAAAAATCTGACGCTTTTCACTTTCATTTCTGCACAAAGAAATTGTTGAATATATTTCTGTAATATATTTAATATAATTTTCCTTGATGAACTCTGAGATATCAGCAGATGATAACTCTGAAGTTTATACTACTATAGTGATAGATGCATAGGCAGATGTTACTAGGCCAATTAGAACCCTTGTATATCCTTTTCTATTGGATACATTACTGTATACATGCAATGTACCAAGTTGCAGCAAGACCTTTGAAGCAAACAACTAAATATTCTATGTTATCAGCATCTGTTTTAATATAGGATAATACTAGAACTTTGCTATCAGTTAGAAACTCATGTCTGGAGTTGCAGTCTGATTCAGCATAAAATCCTGCCATATTGAACGACGATTGTATGACACACATTGATGTACTGACAGTGAAGTGCACGGTTTTGGCAAACTGGAAGCGCAGTATAAGAAGTACTTTGAAGTGCTACACTCTCTTTTTAACGGGGAGCCAATACATACCAGTGTTAAGCATGTAAGAATCTGGCTAAGTTTACCCACATCATGTGAAGGGCAAATAAGGACGGAGTGAACTCGGTGAACTGTGAAGCTAGCGAATCAAAAACGTAGAATTATGCGAAGACAGAATTACAGCAGAGACCAAAATAATGCATCATGATGAAAGAATGGACGAAAGTGATTCTTGTCACATCATTACGACATAATTATTAATCTGATCGGATATTTCATCGATCTGGCACCTGTGAGTAGGCCTAGGTATCTTGGATAGGTGTTGGATAAGTCCTTTGAATGAATTCAATTAATTAATGATTAATTATATATAATCTTATGGTTAAATTTGCTTCCAAGCACTGATCATGACTATTACAGTTTTATGTTTACAAGTAAAACTACATTATAGTTAGCACCTGCATGGTAGTAGGTCTAGACCCACCACTACCACGCGGTCCACACCTATAAAATGCCTATTGCTAATGCAATGTTATGGATATCCTAAAAATGCATAAAAGATCTATTAATATAGCTTCTTAAGGAATTAAGATGCAAATTCTAATATGACCTATCTACACAATACGCCTATAACACATTGCGCTATAAAGCCTACACTACATGGCATGAACTAAATACGAGGAAAATTAGTCATTGTCTTTTGAAGCCTAACTGACATAGCAAAGAAACAACGGCAACGGTCCAAAAAAGATAATTGTCATTTCGCCATCGCCACTTCGCGACGGTTGACCACACGAATGGATCGACGTCACTGGCCAATGTCCCTTGTCGCAAGCCACGTTCTGTAGATATACGTGCCTACTCTGAGTGCGTTGCGAGACGTGAGAGCCACGAATTCCTCCGTGCAAAATATGAGCCAGGCATTTGAATTGGGTCGCCATCGGTCTGGCATTTCCAATGGAAAGATGATAATAGGCGGAGTCTTCCGTTCAAACGCGTCACAGTCACACTAGCCTAATAATTCAACGTGTTTCCCAACGGCCTGTGGTGCTTCCGAGCCGTTGCTTTCCTCGCAGCAACTGGCACGCACCATGGGCGCAGTGTGACGATTGTCTGCGTTTCATCCGTGCCAGAACTCGATGGCACGTACAATATGCGCTCCATGTGTCGTTGACGGAGTCTCCGGGTGATCTGTTCTCACCTAATGGCTGCAGTAGCGGCGCCAGAGGGGGGGCTAGGAGGCTAAACCCCAAAATAAGGCCAACCGGTTTTTTACATTTAAAAATGAAATATTTCCACGTTTAGTCCGCCCCCCCTAAAATGTGACATATTCATAAGATTTCGACCAAACAGGTCGCCAGAAATTTTGACGGATTAAAAATGGAAACTTTTCTTCGCGATGATTCAGCCCCCAAAACAGAAATCCTGGCGCCCCGATAACAGTTCGTTGTTGCGATTCCCACACATTGCGGTGGATAATCATGAGTGTTGAGTTCGTACTTTTGATGCTACTATACTGTTGCTGATGTTGTTGATGTTTTCGATGCATGAGATGCTGTTGTTGATGGCATGCAGCGGCGCTTTTCCACTCTGTTCATGGATACGAATCGCCATCGATCGATACCCGATCTGCGCTGCACGATCTATTCCAGACTATGTCTCTTCTCTCCCTCTCTCTGCCTATGTCTCTGTCTGTCTGTCTGTCTGTCTGTCTGTCTGTCTCTGCCTCTGTCTGTCTCTCTCTCTCTGTGTGTGTCTGTCTGTCTCTCTCTCCTGCCAGACTGTTCGTCGCCTAACGAAGCAGAATCCTATTGCCCCTTGGACAGAACGATGTCACCGCTAAGGTCACGGGTCCTAATCCCTTCCAACTTATCTAGCGCTATGCGTGACACGTCCTCAGTCACATTATTATCAACGCATCTGCAACTCAGCAACAAGCAGAGACCAGGCATGGCGACTCCATGTACATGTATGTGTGTAGGTATGAATGTATAGGCCCATGTGTGTCCTGTATAACTACGTTTGCTAGGTGTATATGTATGTAGGCTACGCATGCATAAGTGTAGGCCTATAGAAAGTATAGATTCATGTAAGTATAGCCTAGATGTATGTAAGTATGTAGGTATACATATATGCGTTATAGGCGTGTAGGCATATGTACATTGTACATGTATGTGTAGATTGACATATGCAGCCAGATGTAGGCCTACATGACGTTTAGTGTTCTTCCACCTTTCCCTTTTTCTCTTTCCTAGCGAGTCCTTTCCTCGTTTTTTCATTCCGCCTATTATTTTAATTGCTACTGATGTTATTCAAATAATTCTACTAGGCCTATAGCCTAGTGCTCCATAGGCCTACTCTTGTCGACACTAATTTTCCCTTATGGCCTCCTGCTGTTCTTTTCATAGATGTCTACCATTAAAGTTTTAATTCGTTACTTCGCAACAACTGATAAACTCTTATCACATGCAATTAAGGAACGAATCGATGTCGCTACAAATGAAAAACGAAAAACGTTGGCGCCAAATCGACGTCGTCTTCGTTTGCAGACGTTAACCCGACGACGACGACGACATCCGAGTAAAACTGAATAATGCGGCGGCGGTGACTGTAGCGACTGCAGCCGTCTTATCGAGGGTCGGCGCTCTACAAAGGTTGACGGTATCCCCTCGGGACTGCAATTGATGCGACCTGGAACGTCACCGCTGCCTACTTACTCGGTCGGTCGGTCGGTGGGGCGGCAGGGCGGTCGGTCGGTCGGCTGAGGGAGGTTGCGTATCGATGGGCGACCAAGAGTAACAAGTTTATGGGTCGTTGCAGTCGTGCGTTTGAATTTCAATTGAGCTCCGACGTAAGTACCACAAACGCGGACGACAGAGCGCTGGTCGGCAATAGACTCTCGTGAAAAGGCTTAACGTACCCATATCCGTTCTCTGAAGTAGCTCTCTCTATTCAATTTCCTACGCTCTCAATCTCGCTTTTTCTCTTTCTCTCATTCGCTCTCTTTCTCCATCGCTCTAATTTTTCTGCTTCCTTCTTCTAATCTCTCGATCTCGTTCTCTTTTTTTATCTTTCCGTGTTTCGCTCTGTCTATGTGTTTCTAATTTTCTCCGTCCCTTTCTTCTCCGCCTTTTTCTCTTTCTCAGTATCTCTTTATCTCCCTTTCTCTATCTCTCTTTCTCTCTTCTTCTTTCTCTCAGCCTCTCACCCTTCCTCTGTCTTCCAGTCCCTGTCTTCCAGTCTCAATCTCTCCCATCTCCATCTGCCTCACCGTCTGTCTGTCTTTCTGCGTCTTTCTATGTTTCCCCGCACGTGTGTGTCCGTCTCTCTTAATCTTAATGCCCGCCAATCGCCTTCATTTGCATGTGCCAGACTTTCTGTCTCGTGCAGTCGGCGCTGTATAAATACACAGCAATTAATCTTAGCAGAACCATCAGCAGAGGACATCCCGAGAGAGAGACA